>CM050405.1:41862366-42116960 GCA_027580255.1 Therioaphis trifolii
ATCTAATGAAATGTATAGTTTATAAACCCCCCCCCCTATAGCTTGTAAACACCCCACAGCATAAAGCGTACGAGTACGCCATAAAGTTAAGCTTATTACCAGTAAGTAATAATATCATTAGGCAGGGGGCAACTGGATATTAAACATTCTGAATAATAAACGTTAGGTTGTTTCCGTGGAATTGCTCATAACCCTTTGTGGACCGACGGGACTTTAAAGTCCCAGCCAAAAAAAAAATCATATAAAATTACGTGTAAATGTGGAACAGTTGTTATTGCCCGACGGGACTTCTATGTCCTGTATTCTACCAGAAAAAATTATCTTGGAAGAAATAAAATCAGTTATCATAGTTTTATCAGTGTTTGTTTATTAATACTTTTCATAAACACGTTTTTACAGTTTTTGTTTTACAGTAATTGTTTAATTTTTTTTTTAATTTTTTTATTAAAAGTCCTTAATTTTATAATTATTTTTACATTGATTGTATGTAAAAAAAAAAATGACCTAGATGACTGACGGAACTTTTAAGTCCAGACCGTAGAGGACTGGCGGGACTTTTAAGTCCCAGGATAAAATAAGGATGAAGGATAAAGAAAAACATATTTTTTTTTTCAAATCCTATCTTAGAAATAGGAAAAATTTTGAAATGGCCAAAAAAAATTTTAATTTTTTAATGTTATTAAGGTGCTGTCCTGAAAGGGATAATATATCCTTTATTTTAATATATGTATATTGTAGATTAAAACATTGTATTATTGAATCGTAATTTTTTTTTTCGAGATTTTTATCAAACAATATAGGTAGGTACCATTATTTCAACACGCCTATTTGGAAAATAAGGAAGGGAGACAAATGATTTCTCTTTAAGCCGATTCTAAGACTAAAAATGTCGGTGGCGGGGAAAAGACGAACGAAGAAAAGTCGCACAGGAATATGTCACCACCGGAAAATGTCATGTGACTTAAAGTCCGCGGGCAAATGTCGTAGAATCGTGTACTACATAGCGTTTGGCAAAAAAATATTCGCGTTTAAATAGGTACTCAAATAAAATAATAGTGGTGATTCAAAGTAAAAACTGAGACGTTATAGACTGGCCGTACTCATTATTCTCCCTACTCGATTCCGAATAAACCGTAGATTGTATGACACTATATTATACAAAATAAAACAACGCAATATAATTATTATGAGTATGAATGAATACGGTGATGTTTGAAAATCGATTTCCACGACCGCGACTTCCGAGTACCAAACTAATAATAATAATAATAATAATTATAATTAATACTAATTATAATATTTAATAATTAATAATTAATAATAATAATAATTATAATTAATACTAATTATAATATTTAATAATTAATAATTAATAATAATAATAATAATACTCGAAGAAGTATAAGTAAATACAATTTATCGTACTTAACTACATGTAACTAACGCTTTACCATACTTATGTGATTGTTTTATATTTTAATTTCGAGGAAACTAACTTCATGTTAAATCTCAATGAAAAAAAAAATAATAATAAATAACGAAATACGAAATACGAATTATAAATAATCTCGCTTGACGTGCGGCGACAAGGCTTTCTCGGGAAAAGTTTGTGGGAAAATAATATAAAAAAAAAAAAGAGTTCCTATCGGAGATAGAGAGAGAGAGAGAGAGAGAGAGAGAGAGAGAGAGAGAGAGAGAGAGAGAGAGAGAGAGAGAGAGAGAGAGATTTGAAAAAAAAACGGATACCCGTCGCACAACATTTGAATATATCTACGAATATAATTGACGCCGTATCGCTATTACGTTTTGAATAATAATAGCCGTGTAGGACTCGCGTCATCTATGAATCACGTAGAAAACCCGATCGAGTGCGTCCGCGACGAGTATTTATACGACACGACAGTAAAATGCATTATTTATGACACGTGTTACGAAACCCCGCCGACTGCAGTCGATGCATTCCTTTCTACGACCAACAGAGAGACGGGCGAAAAAAAAACCTCTCGTATTTTTTAAATTTATTTTTGATCTTATCGTCGCTGTATAATGCGTATACGTATAATATTATAATCTCCGGGTAATAACGCGCGCGTTACTTCTCTCGGAACGCACGGCAGAAAAACGGATTAATTTTACATAAAAAAGTGATTACCATAGATTGATCTGCCGAAAAAACGAGCCGACTATACGACTTGACGCACCTACCATAAATCGACGGTGAAACGTAGAAACTATTAAACCGCGCCTACCCACCCGTACGGCGGCGTGCATTGAGTCTATTAGCATATTATAATAAGTATATTATACGCGTTCTCACGAGGACCAAGCAGTATTACGTGATATGATGCGTACAATGATATAAAAGACAGATTTATTTTGTATTATTTGGAATCATTACAACGATAATCACTATGGTCACTGATTTTTTACGAAAAAATCGAAATCGTCATAACCGCTGTCAAAATCGGGGGGAAATAAAATTCCGTCTTACATAATAATATAATATTAGAACATTATTATACTCATACAAGTAGGTGTCCACCTGCCGAGAAGGTTTCCACCTGCCGCTCGTGAAGGGAGTATTCGGCGCCAATCTGCCGGCCGCCGCACGACAATGACAATAACCTAACCGCGTTTCAATGGCGTACAAAGATCGAGAAAACCGGTACACATAAAATCCGTCGACGTTTATTTATCGTTATAAAAATAATATGATTGATCTTAAATGTTGTCGAGCGTGAGAAGACGGTCGGATGAGTAGATTATAAATCTGAAGACGGTGCGGCTAAAGCGTACGAAATACATATATAATGTAATAACATTGTGAACGAGTTTTCTAATATAAAAAAAAAATTAAAAAAAAATAAAATAATAATAATAATAATACACCAAAATCTAATATTCAACCTCGGTAATAAAATAACTGTCAAAACTAAGCTTAGCTCGGAATCGTTATCCACATACGACACATCGATTGCCGTTGAGTTTATATTTAAATTACGCTTTTGTGGATTCATTATTGTAAAAATGATTTTTCAAGACGCACGTGTGGCGGTTGACTTTTTAACGAGTGAAATGCGCGAGCGGTAAATTTCGTCCCACAAAACAGGCCAAGTCCTGACCTAACGAAAATTGCGTCCCAAAAAACAGGCCAAGTCCTAACCAAACGTAAATTGCGTCCCGAATATTTTTGAAAGGTACCTAATGCGTCCAGGGATATCCGCTATTCCCAGTCGGCAAAATAATGACAAGATAAGGAGTAATCAATGATTTATAGATACCGTGTTCAGTGTTTACTAATATTATAACACACTCAATCCGGTCGTAACTCGTGTGCTAAAAAACCAAAAAAATTACGGAAAAAGAAACATTTATACAAGAAAAAGTTTATGAATTGCAAAAAATATAATCACTCGCTTAGAATTAGCGCGACAATTATCTAATACGTTTTTACCAGTTTCATAGTAAGGATATTTTTTTTTACTATACACTTTTAATCATAAAAAACAGACAGACAAACCAAATTCGTAGTAATAAATCATTTTAATCATAAACTACAGACAACGAAACCGATTTTTGAAACCATACCGATACCAATTTTGCTAAAATATATCTAGATGTATTTTACATATGAATAAAAATTATTTCGGCATAAAATTAATATGTTTATCACAGAATATACCCCGGATCGCAATTTACACAAAAAATTTTAAATGGCACGCGATTCACAGCAACCTGTGAAATGATACCACTGTGAATCCGTAAAAAATCAATTTACTGAATACAATTAACGGTCCGCAGATATTTTAATTTAAGATAATATAATAAACCACGCGTTTATATCGTTTGGTAGTCGTCCTTTTCCCCCTGCGTCCTTGTTTCCCTGTAAACAGTAACATCACGCGCTGGATTCTATTCAAAATCTACCGAAATCTGTCCGAGGCGAACTATTATTACAAAACGTAGATTTTAAGACATATAGCAAATAAAAAGCATTTTTAAAATACAATCATAAATCGTATTATCAAACGTCAAACCAATAATAAGGAATGATGAATCGAAAATATAATAATATTATAATATACATTTTTTGATGATAGAAGTTTTTAAAAATCAGTTAAGTATAAAAACTGTAAAATTAATTGTAATTATTATAATGTTGAGTTTATTGGAATCCAGAATCGTCTATATTGTATTATAAACAGTCGGAGAGAGGATATATTTCATTTCGACCGCTAACAACACTCACCGTTAGTCGAATTATACAAACATAATAATTATTTATTTTCTATTACACACACACACACACACACGACACACACACACACACACACACACACACACACACACACACACACACACACACACACACACACACACAAACACAATCGTTTTTATAAAAACAGTGACTTATGTTGTTTTTGAAATGACTAATTCCATTATTATGTTGGTAAATTTATATAGAACTTATTGATAGGACATGATTAGTGCTAAAAAGAATATCAATACAAGTTTCAGCTGATGCATGTATTACTACAAATAACGGTCACGGTGGCAATAATATCCAAGTTCGGGAAACAGGGTGAATTTTAAATTTACGGTAGGTCATGTATTAACCACCCCTCTGTTTAATAATTATTAAAAATATTTTATGCGTGTATTTAATTCAATAGCAAAATAGCATTCTTAACATATTATATTTCTGTAGTTAATCATAAAGATTTTCAAATTGATACAACTCGTAGGTACCTACGTTTTTATAATACATTTCATTACTACAATTATTAGATATTATTGAATACGTATTGGCTGTATACAATATATTTTTAGCGTGGTGATTTATACTTATGTAGATTCGGACTTTCGTGCCGTAGTTGCGTATCATCCACCACGCGTTTGAAAACACCCACTCACTCGCATTATTATACTCGTACGGTTCTGGGGTGTAACCTTTTGTGATGAAGGTTGCCACCTGCCACCCGTGAAAGAAGTGTTTGGCGCCAATATGCCGGCCGCCGCGCGACAATAACGAGACCGCGTTTCAATGCCGTAGAAAGATCGAGAAAACAAAGAAATTTTTGATTTCTTCCATATCGACCCCGTGTGATCGCCCGAGATTATTATCTTTATTTGGACAAACGACAAATCACTCGGCTCGCCTAAAATTCGCATTTTAACCTCGGAGTGACGTCCCTTAGGTACGAATGTGTACATGCACTAAATAAGTAACGAAACCAACGGATCTGGACTTTTAGTTTGGTCGAAGTCGTCCAGTGGATTATTCTGCAATAATATTATTATTACTTATTCTAACTATACACACAACGCCAGGGCCTGATTAAGGAGTTGGTCACCAGTAGGCTAGGGTTGATTTGGCGCCCCTACGAATGATCGGAGTGAGTGGAGGGTAAGACGAGGATTAAGAAAACGTATAAACAACAGAAATTTTTTTGTTTAAATGAAACGCGTTTTATATTTAATAAAATAATATACAAAAGCATTCAAAAATTTTTAATTTATGATTGAACTAAATATTATTCATTAATCATTAAAAAAGTATGTTTTTGTTTTACACTACACATTTACACTTTAGGAAAAAGTTTTTTCCTTGATTTTAACGTTGCGGAAGACTCCACTATTTCATCGAAAGAAATATTGTTTATGAATTCACTTTCAATAAACAAAAGTACAAGGGCCTTCATTTTATCCTGGCATAAAGTGAATCTTAAAAAGTTTTTCACCCGCCCTAGAGCTGAAAATGATCTTTCTCCGCTACAATTTGCGATGGTCATACTAAAATATATTCTTAGAGCCACTTCAACATTTGGAAATAGTGACTCTATCTTCAAGGATTTTAAATGTCTCAAAAGTCTGGAGGCTTTAGATCCCAGTTTCTTTTTTCCACCTAGAACTTTTGTTTCTTCATAATATGTTTTACATATTTTATATTTTTTTTTTTACATATTTTTACATATGTTTCACATACATACAACAATATTATATATATATATATATATATATATATATATATATATATATAATAAAAGTGGATGTGGGATCGCTCGGTCGTCGGTGCGATAAGGTATATGACAAATAACGTAATATATTAAAATAGACTATTGTCAATTGTCGACCGGGCGGAAATTCGTTGAGGCGACGCGGTAACGGCACGGCGAATAGGCCGCGGCATTAAACGTGTAATAACGCAAATATAATTTTTTTTTTTAAGTATATATTATACAAAAATTCTACATTCGTAAAAAAAAATTGTGGCGCCCCCAATTTAACGTAGAACGACTGGCGCCATAGGCTGTAGCCTACTTAGCCTATTGGTTAATCAGGCCCTGCACAACGCGCACATATACAAATATAACGACTCGTCGTCGTCGTCGTTCAGCGCAGATCGAACCCCTCGTGGCTCGTATACATTATAAATTATGACTCGCACGTGTTTCGTAGTTTTGATCTTGCCGAAAATGCGTACGACGCACTCGCAGTCACCTCGAAAAATAAAGTCGTACAACACCATGTGGTACGCCCCCCCCCCCCCCGAGCGTGTATTTAACGGATTCATAAAACATTTTCCAACAACTAATGGCAAAAACGGCCTCCTAGTAGGCAACTACTTTGTTCCTGTTAAATACACTAGTTTGGTATACATACTCGTATCTACGGGGGCTACACAGGACGCGAAAAATGTATTTAAAAAAAACTCTATGTTAACTCGAATTAATCGAAAATGAACTTTTTCTAAACAGAACAATATTTATATATTGTTGATTTATTACACTTAAACCGGATATTTTTTATAATATAACGATTGAAATTAACTCGAGACGTCCGTTTTCATCTGCAAAACTATTGAACACATCGTCTGAGTCTAATGAATGTGTAAAAAAAAAACTTAATATTATCGTAATATTGATAAGTTGGAAAAATCTATCGTTTTTCATAGTATTTCTAATCCAATCTTTTATCCGCCTCATAACAGAAAATGTTTCAAATGAAAGTCGAACACCATGAAAGGGGGCTATAAAAGTTTTTGTGGGGGCTGTAGCCCCCATAACTTCATAGGACACTACACTCACGGTTAAATATTTATTGTGTTCGGCGCATGATAAGCCCCGCCGGAGCACACATGAACGCGGGTGGGTAAAGAACGTTTGAGATTAAGCACCACTAAAGATCTACCAACTCGATAAGGCGTTTGTGGAAGTAATAAACACGAACAAAAAAAAAACTAATAATAATTACTCACTGGCCTCTACGTTAGATTCCTAATACAACACATAAGTATATCTAATTGCACACTTTTTTTCTATAATGAATTATTTTATCTACTGTTATAATTGTTGTATAGAAATTATATTTATAATATCTAATGTAAACTATATACATTTATACACCGCTTATCATATGAATAAGTTTAATTAATATGTATAGAGGCAAAAAGTTACAGCAGAATAATATTATAAACAATTAATAATTAATTATTATAACAAAACAAATTTTCATCAATGGTTAATTTAATGGCTGTAATTTTCTATTTGAAGCATATTGATACGCTGCATTATATCAATTTGCTATGATAGTATTGAATAAGAAAAAACAAACGTTGAAAACGCTTAGCTCCTAAAGGCTCCTTTTTGTGCCTATGGTTACACAAAGTGACTGACGAAATGTCATTTCGTATTGAAAATAGTTTTGAAAGAAATCTAGAAGTAAAATTACATTGAAAATCACAAAAAAAAACAAAAAACAAAAAACAAAATTAAGTATGAATACAGGAACAAGATTTAAATGTTTAGAAAATAGTAAATACTTAGATGATTTCTTTATTAAATAACTATCTAATGAATAATTGCATGGAACATCTCTGTAAACTCAATAGCTTAAATAAATGTAAAAGTATATTAAATAAACCTTTTGACTATAGCAACATTGCTAATCACTATATCAATGTCACTAATATCGTGTTTAATTAATGTTTTTACTTAATCAATTATTATACCCTATTGTGTTATGATAATAAATAATTACAATATTATTTTTGTTTATTTCACTAGCATCGGAATATATAGTAATAATAATAATAATAATAACGATATAATGACAATAATTCAAAGACGAAAAATTAACAAAGACATTGATAACATTTATATTTTATGACCTACGTTAAGTTATACTGCGATAAAGTAGAGCAGTACGAAATGGATTAGTGTATACTGGATGTTGAAAATGATACTTTACGTCATACTGAAATGGCCTGGTGTCGAAACGATCGCACCAAATCATATAATAATTTAATAAAATAATATTAATAATAAAATAGTTACTTTGCTGATTAATTCGTGTAGACCGTCGTCGTTGTGCATGACGTGAAAATGATAAATTTATCATACTTAATGTACAAATCAAGAGATATAAAATGAGAGAGACACGCAGAAAAAGAAATAGCAAAATCGTAAAAAGAATCACGAGCAATAATATTGGCTCATCAATCAGTGGCGTCATTTGGGGCGGGTGGGGCAACTCATATATTTGCCACAGTCTAGTGTTTAGCAGCTGCTCAGTTTCTCAAGTTGGTACATATGAAAAATATAAAATATACAAAGAATATAATAATAATAATAATTGTTCGAAACTTGCCGCGTTAGTGACTTTTAAATAGAAAACTTCGCGCCACCGTTATTGGTTCTGCCATGAACTTCGCGAACTTTCGAGACGTTTCAGCGGCCCCTCCCTCGTCATCCACGACCTTAAACCTCGGTCGATCGCCGCAACCGGTACCACGGTCCACGACGACGAGTCGGCTTTTGCGTTTTTGTTCCAGCCACCGTCCGTCGTTGGCGTGTTTGGCGTGTGCCGTTTACACCGAGCGTTCCTTTTTTTTATTATAACGATAATTGGTCGTACGAGTTGATGGTGTTGTGTGCTTGTTCTCGCCGCCGTTGGATTTCGTGCTGTCGTCATCATCTGTCCGCTGTCGCCGTCCAGGTTTTATTATTATTGTACATATTTATAATTGCCCATACGGCTTTATAAATAGCAGTATAAAAGGCTTTACCTTTTTTTATTATTAATATTAGCATTTTACCCCCCTCCCTTTTTTTTGGGCGCCCGTCTCAATTTTGTACATTATTATTTATTTGTCTGAATAGTAGTTCTGACCGATTGGCAGAGAAACCAAATAAGTTATATATTGTTCATATTATTGGTCACCCGTATTTATAAATCTTTTCTCTGGGTAGTTTGGGCACCGTGTTGCCGTCATTCTGGGCCAACCGCCAGTTAGGAGCCCGTCGACAACAATAATAATAATAATAAAACCATTAAACCTGTAGAAAATAAATTATGAATAAAATTATTGACTATATTATTGTCTATATTTAAATGATAAAATTGAGATAACGGGAGACGGGCGCTCTGCACGTAGTAACATACCTACTCAAATGCTAAATCAGTACACTGTACTAAGTACAAAACGTCATTATGTTTAGACTAATACCTTAGTGGACTAGTTTAGTCTATAAATTTAATATTATAGTCGTTACAATGTCATCCATAAGAAAAGATATTTTCATATTATTATCAATTTGTATACAAATATTGATTAAATAATAAATATTATTCAATCTATTTTAGTGCAGCCGAATAATCGGAGTCGTCATATCATGACGAATATGAATGACGATTATGAATAATGCTTTTTCACCTCTTATGAACATAATTATTGAATTGTTATATAATACATTTTAGTCGGCAAAAATAATAGTTCAGTCGGCTTATCAGTAAATGGTCGCCCTAGTCTAGAAAAAACTGAAATGACGCCACTGTCATCAATGATATCACTTCATACGTACATATTGCGTTTGTTTAGTGTCTTTAAAAATGCAAATACTTTATAGCGCGTGATTCACGTACACTTCCCCGTCTGCCATTTCCCCGTCCAATACGTAAAATTAAATTAGTCATAAAAAAAATTGATTTAATATAAATAAATTAATCAAAAAAATTTAAGGATACAACTGCACGGATTAAAAAATAGTAAGTTCTTAACATAAACGAAATCTAGATGAGTATTTAATTGGAATCGCTCATAATTTACAATTATAAGGTATTTATTTGTAATATTTTTAAAATTTTTTTATTAGATTTTACAAAATGTTTTAAATAAATGTAATTTTTTAAATAAAAACGTTTATGTTATTATTTGGACGGGGAAATGTCTTACGGGGAAGTGACCGGGTACTATAGCGCGTACACACATCATTTATCCTTACTCCGTGAAATGTAAGTGATGACATGATCTTATACAAGAAGTCTGAAATAGGTAAGCCTTAAAAAAAAATAGAACGTATCATCAGAAGATGGCTTCTTTCGTCAAATAATTATAATTCATATTGCATTTTAATAAATACGTATTATTATTTGATATTTAAATGAATACAAATTCGAAATTTAAATTTTATTTTTGCATTATCCTAGATAACCTTTTTAACTCCAATAATTATAAATATCTAGATTGATTTTTCCTCGGTCATCGGTTGAAGTTTTGAAGTGTACTGTGGGAAAATATTTTGAGAAATTTTCATTGATTTTTTTAGATTTATTATTGTACGTGCATATAATGCATATTATATATACTTATTATGGATCGTTACTTCGAATCGGTTTTGTTTGTATGTTTTTAGTCTTGAGCGACATTTTATTTTTGTGCGCACTTTATTCGGCTATAAATATTTAAGTAGTTTCTCGTAACCAATGGTAAAAAAGAGATAAAAAAAAAAAAATAAATAAACGGTGTAGGTATCTCCATTTGGTCACCCTCCTACATAATGCCATTCCATGTTCTGCGTTTAATTATTTTATCACTATAACTCGTCATGCATATAATGCATAGCTGTAAATTCGTTTCTCAAAAAAAAAAAAAATAATAATAATAATAATAAACATTCAAATTAATTGTATAGTCCAGAACCAAAAGTAGATTCCCGTGCAACACGTGAAGAGCAACAATGCGGGGCGTTAAAAGAAAAAAAGTTTTACAACCACTGGTGCAATATAAAATACAACGGTCGTGTTTGCCTGCGTAGGCCTACCGTCGGCGTACACATATTGTCGGCGCGCACCCTTCTCAGTTCTCGACGTGTATAATAATAATAATAATAATAATAATAATAATAATAATAATAATAATAATAATAATAATAATAATAATAATAATAATAATAATAATAATAATAATAATAATAATAATAGTAAATAATAATACGTCGTACGGCCACGGGTAGTATACGGTCGAAGAATGCACGCCGCCCGTTTCGAACGACCGTTCGGCCGTCCTTGTCGAGGGTCTTTTCGTGCCTTCGTATCGTCACAAAGAGGCAGCTGCACCGCCACGCAATGGTTTTCATTCGGAACACACCTCCGACGGTGACTGCAAATATAATATACACACAGTATCGGCTCGTGTTTATGCGCACAAGTGCGTACGTGAACTACACTCTGACAGCGAAAGAAATCGAAATCATATTAAATCCTAAAAACACACTAATATCATTATGATTAAAGCAAGAACTTTCGTGCACTAAAAAATCATCAAATATGCATTTTAAAATATGCACTTATGCATCAAAAAATTAAAAATATGCGGTTAATACCTAACCTTAACTAAACTTTACCTTACCTAAACTAGAATTGCACTGAATTATTAACATTTCTTTGATATTTGCAAATAGCAGAGAACGTACCACATACCTACTATTCGTTATATAAAAATACAAAAATAGATATAATAAATACTGACCATTATTATTATTTCAATATAAAATTTATCTTTATCGTCTTTATAAGTTTATAGCGAATTGTTGACCCTGATTCATGAAAAATATTCACCAAAGCGCTTGATTTTCGATAAACCATCAAAATATGCACTAAAAGCTTAAAATATGCTCTTATAATCAAAAATATGCCCCTTAAACTAAAAAATGTTCAAATATGCGAAAATATGCACTAAAAACTTTGGGTGTTTCATCATAAACGTTATGAAATGTATTTTGTACTTAACAAGCATACGATAAATATTACCAGAAAAAATATGGAAATGCATGAAAGTCCTTGCTCTAATTATGATTATTAGAAACTCGGATTACGAAAATGTATTCGGGTTTGGTTGTTCGTAGGGCGAAACGGCGATTATCGTCAGTAACGTTGACGTGGAATACGTTACTGACTGGGTATCAGTGGCGTAGCTGAGGGGGGCCATGGGTACATGGCCCTCCCTTGGCATTTTTATTGGTGATGTTTTAATCACGGTTTTATCCTGTGTATAGGTAATAAAATAACATAGTTATACAAGTGATATTTATTATTTATTCCGTATTTTAAATTTTTATCAACGTTACCAAAAAGTAATAATAATGATATCGGCCATTTTTCATTTATTTTAATTAACAGATTACACTATCACCCCAAATATATAGTTTGGCGTTAAATAATATCACTCGGGTCGTTTGTCCAAACGCTGCTGTCCAAATCGAATTTGACAACAATTACGATGGACAAACAACGAAATGACTATCGTTCTATTATTATCTGTTGTCATATAAAAAAAAAATTGATTTTCCATCGTATTTCATGGTGTTGGAAACGAGACCATCCGATCTAAGTGTGCGTACGTACGTACGTGCGAGTGTGTATGTATGTGTGTGCGTGTGTGTGCGTGTACTTGTATGTTTGTATTCATTTAAAATGCAATTGATTTTTCCCATTTGTCTTTTGTATATACTGTTTATACATTGTACAAAACAAGAGTACGAGTATTTATATTCACAAACACACACACGCACACACACACAAACGTGTCACATTATACCTACGTATGTATATATGAATCGTAAATATGTTATGTCGTAAAATAATAAATTATTCTGTCCTACACCCATTTCCATTTCCCGGCATCATATTCGAGACGAGACGTATTGAGTACCCATAATTTTTTCGAATAAAATCCCTTACGTACGCCATGAATCTCAATGATATACATGTAAACTTGATTGACTCGATTGCAGTAACAATAAAACTATGAATAAGAATGATAATTTAACTATGACAATGACAGTGATGATAATATTAAGATCATATTGTACCTCGTTTGACTATACTATGAGTTATATGTGTCTAACATGTTTTCAGTATATTAATATACTTTTGAAATACATTTTGATATGTTTGAATAATAAGAAAAATTATGTTCTTGTCTAAATTAATATACCACGGTTGTAGTATTACACTGAGATCACACGCTGTTACATGATGCTTTGTTTTAGATTAAAAACTTGGTTAAAAGTAAAGATAGGCGAGGAACGACTAACTGGTTTGGCTTTATTAAATATCCATAGAGATATTGAAGTGATATTGACGTTGAATCAATCATAGATCAATTTTCAAGAGTAAAAAATAGATCTATATTACTACGAAAATTGTTGTAGATATTTTTTTTCTGATTTGTTGTACAATTTTTATATTTGTATAGGTTAAAAACAATAAATGGAACATTTTGAATTCCTCACAATATTTTGTGGTGTATTACAATTTTTAAATAGCCCCCCTCTTGATTTGAACTCCAGCTACGCTACTTCTGAGTATAGTTCACTCGATCGTTGTGCACCTCATTTTACAGTGTAAAAATCAAAACGAGTTAAAACGCGTTACGTGCGTTATAACGGAATAGATGTGCACAGCTGTTGTATCCGTACACATGACGAATTGGTTATTTGAATAAAAGCGTTTATCGGACGATTATTTTGGACGCGGCGGTCGGCTTAATTATTTATTTTTTACTTTTCTTCGTTTCTAATTTTCCGATTTTCGGATAATGTTCGTTAATTATTGACTATCGTCACAACAGCCGTGTTTTTGTTGTCTATTTTACTGCATTTTGTATCGCAAAGTAATAGTAAAATAATTGTTTAATGTAAATGAGTTTGTGTGTGTGTGTGTGTGTGTGTGTGTGTGTGTGTGTGTGTGTGTGTGTGTGTGTGTGTGTGTGTGTTAGGGATCCCATTCGTCCCGTATTTGAATAAAGTGTCCTAGTGTCCCGACTAAAGGTCCAAAATAACACTTTTGTCTTGTATTTAGAATAACTTATCCTGCATTTATCTTATTTCAAAATGAATTCAAAAATTAAATTTTTTTTTTTATCGTTTGGTGTTTGTTTTAAAATTTAAATGATGATTGTTATGCAAAAATATCATAGAGTGATAATATAATATCATATAGATAATAACTAATTAGTTTTTTTTTTTTTTTTCAACTTTGGTTATAAATTTACTATAGGAAATTCATCTATTTATTTATGTTGGTTTTATTTATTTCAGGTATTCAATATTATGCTTGTTAAGTAAAATAACATCAAAATGTTTTATAGACTGTTATTTAAAATTTGATTCTGAATTTAACATAGCAAAATCTAATCATTTGTTTCTACTGATTTTTGTTTCAAGTATTTAAGTGATTATTTGTCAGGTGTGAGAAAAAAGCAATGTTACATCAACACCAAAATGTAATTTTAGTTACAAAATATTTCCTTAGATTTTTTGTAAGAATTGTCACATTACCATTATCTAATTTTGTAATAATATTGTCATCGTGAACACGGGTCCTATTTCCAATTAAAAAACTAAAAATTAACAAATAAAATGACGAACAATAGCTTTTGAATTGTAAGCCTAAATATGAATTTTTAGAGAATAAACCCTCTTAACCTTCCTCTTAATCAACATCTGTCTTAATTTTCGGTATGATTTTAAAATTCCCGTATTAAAAACAAAATCTGGGATCCCTAGTGTGTGTGTGTGTTCGTTAAATTATATTTTCGAATGTGCACTACTTTTTTAAAAAGCCACGAACCGGCAACCTACCGGCATCACACACACACACACACACACACACACACACACACACACACACACACACACACACACACACACACACACACACACACACACACACACACACACACACACACACACACACACACACACACACACACACACACACACACACACTACACACACACACACACACACACACACACACACACACACACACACACACACACACACACACAGCCATACCGCGTTCATCGCACCGTCGTGACCTAATCGCTGATGATCCTATGATTTGATATAACAAATTTTTTTAACACTAAAGGCGTTATCGACTGGAAACGGTCGACTGTCCACGCGTCGACCCGAGCGTATTATAATTATGGCTTAATCAATCGTTTAGTTCACGCCGTATTGAATAAATCGATCGCCGAGATGCCGACGGTTTGTGTATGGCCCGTTATTTTATTCCGTAATACCTACGTGCTAAAAAAAAAACTTATAAAACTCACTTTGGAATCCGCAAAAAGCGAGTCGTATAACCGATTGAATCTTATAGGCAAAGTGGAAAAAAACATTTTAATTATTTATTTATTTTATTTTATTATTTTGCTTTTACTTTATTCAACTTAGTATTACGTATTATGAAATAAAGTAAACCGAATATTTTGTAACCTCACTATAATAATGATAATCGCGTTAAAATTTTTTGTACGTAGGTACGTATTATATAATAAATAGAAACCAAAAATAACCAACACAAAATATGTTATTTTTCAAATACCAATTAATTTCTAAATTTTAATCGAGAAAGTTAATTTTCTATTATTTTTTTTTTCGAAATTTTGTTTTATAACCGAAGTATTGAGTCTTATTACCGATTTTTCAAAAATGTATTTGGATACGTCCGGACCGTTCCAAACGATTTTAATTCTAATAAGCGACTGAACCTTATATCCGTGAGTCTTATAAGTTATATATATATATATATATATATATATATATATATATATATATATATATATATATATATATATATATATATATATAGGTACCTATATAGACACCCGTTCGTTTCGTATTGCCATCCAACAAAAAGTGGTATTCAATTATTTTTTAATTGTATTTGAGTGAAAAAAAAATATGTCGATTAATTGAAAACAACGTAGCTCGTGAAAATCGTGCTGTAAATTATACCACGATATTACTGTGTTACTGTAAGCCACAATTGTACAAAACATCTCTCACGAGCGTTACTACTAATCGCAACGATGACGATGATACGTCCGACAGTATTGTTATTTAACACTCCTAGGATGGTTCATTAACACGTTGACGACGGCGGGTGTGTCGTATACGCCACGCAAAGGCTTGACGTATAACAACACAAAACAAGGTGTTTATTGGTTTTGTACACTCTAACCGTTAAACAAGCATGTAAAGAAATACCTATTAATTGGCCCGGACGACTACCTTCTTAAGTGACAAAGAATACAATCTAGCACTGCTTAATAGGATAGTCGAAACAGGTTTCTTAAAAAGGCTTACTTTCCCTTACAGCTCTAAAGTTATTTTACACTCGAAACAACTGACAAAGAAAAAGATCTAGCACTGGATGTTTCGAGCGTGAGGTAACCTTAAACCTTTTAAAATAATATATATATATGTATTATATAAATACAATTTAAGGCTGACATCTTCATCTTCGTTCAGAATCGTTTTTTTTTTTATAATATAAAATAATTCCAAAATCTATCCAATAATGCCTAATCTATCAATGCATCTCGTGTATCCCACCCAACTACTGTATCCTGTACTTAACTTACAATGATTTATCATTGCATTCAAATGTAAAGTACCATACAACTAAACTATCGTAAACCAGGTGATCCCATGATAGAAAGTGCTATTCACTCCTCACCATTATCTTGTCCGAGGAGCGAAGCGACGAAGGACGAACTTCCACCACCATTATCTTATCGGCTTTTTTGTTTGTTTTTCCCGTGGCATTTGAAAACTTTTGGGAATTTTCACTTGTGACCTCTCTAAGGTACCTCCGATATTCGTTTTGCCACCGAAAACATACCCTGAAGTTCAAAATTGAAGCATTATTTCGAGTAGTTATGGTGTACACAGACACAAAAACAAAAAAAACAAAAAAAAAAAAAAAAAAACACACATCATAGTAAAATCAATACATTCTTCACTTCGTTCAGAATCTAAAACGATGATAGTGTACGTCCTGATAGTATTGTAAAATTATTATTGTTTCGCTCGTAGCGGAAAAGAATACATGTACTGTTATTTTATACGACTATGGTTACATTATTCACTGTACTATAATATTATTAATTTTTCCATTGTATTCGTTTTGACTTTGATTTATAAACGAGGCACAAGTCGGTCCTTTATTACGCTTTCCTCTTGATTTATTAATTTATTAATTAACTGTTTTTATTGGAATAATATCGTATTCACCTATAACTGGCATATAAGCAAACCATACATTGCTAGAGACCCGTGAGAAATCGTGAGCTCTCATTGGCTGTATTTCGTTTGTGATAACATTTTCAGGCGCTGATAAACATTTGAATTTACTATACTATACTATTATGAAATAGTATTCTTATAATTGTACCTATAAAATATGATATATTATGTACTACGCCTAGTAGGTATGGAAATCTATGGTTTATCAACAAAACTACCATCACGTTGAACCTTTTTAAATGATAAATTGGAAGAACTAGCTAAAAGGGTCAGTAAAGTTTCAGATGGATCGACAACGAACAATAAAACATACTGTGTGTGAAAATAAAATTAAGATTCTATATTATGATCGAAACGAAAATGTAAAATAAAAACGTCAAAAGGTAATATGATGATTCCTTTCTACCTAAACATATTTTTAATTTTTAGATTAAAAATCTGAAAATTCCCTGTAGATCTCATTAATAGGATAAAAGTGTCTGTTCTTGATGTATTAGCTAGTATTTCAAAATAATTCATAACACAATAATATTTATCATAATACGTCATAATACAATTAAAATTACAATGATTTTAATTTCTTTTTTTTAACAATATTGTTAATTAATTTATGTTTTATATATTTTTGTATTTAATATTACACCTAAGTGTAATATTAATCTCGTCACTGTTAGTTATTTCGTATAAAAATGCCATTGGAAAAATCATTATAATAAATAATAAAAAATTATAATATAAATTATTATGAAATAAACCCGTTAATAATATTTAATAACCCGTAGGTATTCAAAATAGTTTATCACTTATCAGTACTAAATATTACTATCAGCATCAAAATTCAAATGTTTATCACAAATGAAATACGGCCAATGAGAGCTCGTTATTTCTCATGGGTCCCTGGCAATGTATGGTTTGCTTATATGCAACCGGGTGACTTGGAACCACAAATATTCAAGTTAGAATTAGGAAATAATATTATTTACATTTTCAGGGTGGTTTTTATTTTCCTTAAAAAATAAGTGGGTGACTTGGAACATGCCAAACCATTATAAACGAATACCTGGCAGTCGTACATACTGAAATTTGTAAGTAGGAAAAAAAACAAACTAAATCTTAAACCCCATGGAGGCCAAACTGCTTTAACTTCTACTGAAGAAGAAATTATTGTTGAAACAATATTATATGCATCTGATTGGGATTACCCTGTTGATAGGGAAGAAGTTAAGACATTGATCAAGTCATACTTAGATCGTGCTGGCCAAAAATCAAAGATATTTAAAAATAATAAGCCCGGTAATGAGTGATACACACGTTTTTTATCCAGACATTCTGAAGTTTGAAAGTCAATAAAATTAGTTTTGGTTATTGTTATATTGTTTTTTGTTACACATTTTAAATTGTAAGGTTTAAAAAAGAAATATTTATGTTGTATCTATTGTTTTACAAGTCAGTTTAAACTGTTTTGTTTTTTGTTGAATTAAAAGTTAAGTTTTATAAATATTTTGGTTAAATTTATTTTGTGAGCAAAGTCTGAAACTTCTAAGAAAAAGTATTATTTTATAATAGTTTTAAAGAAATGTTAAATTGTTTTTAATTTAATAAAAATATGGTTTTTAACACTTTTTTTTTTTAAATAATTGTAGTGCTCCTAGTGACCTACAAATGATTAAATGCAATCTGCGTTTGAAAAAATGCATGTTCCAAGTCACCCGAACGAAACCCCGGGTGACTTGGAACAAGCACTTTTTATTTTTTTTTTACATTAATTTACTTAAGAATTTAATATTTTTTTTCTCAATCACTTCATTGGAGGTGTGCGACACTGCATGATTTTTTACAGAATTTAATTATCAATAATGAATGTGCTACAGATGTTAAAAGGTCAAAATCGTTCCAAGTCACTCGGTTTGACGGTACATTGTATGAAAATTTAAATTGTCCACTGTATAATTTATACAATTAAAGGAGAGAATTCAACACCTAAAATATCCCATGCTTTTAGAAACAGCATTTTAATAATGCTGCCGTAAGAATACTTAGATATATAAAATAATATTACAAAGTAATGTCCAGATATTTTTATTATTTTATGTATAAGAATTATAATTGAACCGTCAATATCGAAAATGGCTCATAACTGAGAATCAAAAATTTTCAAGAAATAAAAACAACTGATTTTCTTTTGAATCACTTGACCTACTTTAGCAACTTATATTCTAAATTTACATAATATTTTATTAACCGTGTATAAGCCGTGTAAATTAATACCAATGAAGCGAAATTTAATTGAGAAACGGTTGATAAATTTTTCCGAGACATGTTTGAAATTCATCTAAGGATATATCACTATAATATATGTATATGTGAGGGGATCAGTTTATATGTGTAAATGAAAAAAGCAGTCTATTTGGATAAAAACTCTGGACAGCTTTTTCAAAAATCATGATTCAACTTAAGTTAATTTATAGTAATATCTGAACAAGCATTTTAACAATCAGCGCCTCAAAGTATTTTACTGCCATAACACTAATGCTGGCCATTTGTTTTTGGAATAATATGTAGATTTAAATATAATTGTATTGTATTGGTTGCCCAAGTAAATCTCACTACTTTTAAATAATCTGGCAATGGGTAAATAAATTATTTTTGTGAAACTAGTATTTTTCTTTTATAGTTTTTTTTTTTTTATTGAAAATGGCCACTTCTCAGGTAGAGGAAGCTCTGAAAAGAATTCAAACTCAAGATGGAGTTGTTGGAGTCATTATAATAAATAGTGATGGTGCGCTTGTTTTTTCATACCTCTCGTATAAATTAACAATTTTACGGATAAATATTTATGTTTTTTTTTTCAGGGATTCCAATTAAATCTACCATGGACAATGACGTTTCTGTTCGATATGCTGGTTTAGTACAACAGTTAATGAGAACTGCGAAGTTTATGTTAAAAGAAGAAGGCGACCCGTCTAATGATTTGAAAATCATGCGATTACGTACTAAAAAAAAAGAAATCATGATCATACCAAGTAAATTTCAGCCGTCAGTTCTTTAACAAACTAATTTAAAAGTTTTACCACTTTAACATTTTACTTGAAATGTAGTCATTAAATGTCCATTAATTATTATTATTATTATTATTTTTATTAATACACAAGCCATAAATATATGGGTAGGTACATAAGAAATACCTATTTATAAATTGTAAATACATTGTTTTACCAATTTCATTCAAAAATATTTAGTAAAATAAACATTTATTATTTTCAATTTAATACCAAGGTTACACATTTCAGATCCAATTCATTCCAAACAATTTTTTTTTTTTTTAATGACTTATCTTAAACCTTTACTTAATAATTGGCACTATCTTCCATTTCATCTAAGGACTAACAATATCCACATTAATGCCAACTGCATCTATCTACTTTTTTGGTTGATATTCTTTATCTTTTTTCTCTTGAACTTTCTTACTCTAATACAACACCATTTTAATCACATTTAATTAATATCCCTTCATAATAAGTCCAAATCACTTCAGTCATTTTCTCTCATTTTCACCACAAGCCTTCTTACATGCTTTTTTCAAATTACAGCATACTTAATTTCTTGTTTTATACTTCTATAAATCCTTATTATTATTATTATTATTATTTTTTTTTTGAGGCAGGTGTTCTCCAGCCTTCACATTTATTGTGCAGTTCTCCAAAGTCCTTCACTAAGACTATATTATCATCAATAATCATCTTATGTCTAAGGTACATTACTCTTTATCTCTTTTGTAACTTCATCCGTTTCTACAGAAAATAGGTAAAAACATTAAATCATAAAAGAACTGTATTTTTTAGTAGGTACATAATCAATACTTTATTTTAATATTACAAATAGTTTATACTTATAACAATAATTCAGTCTTATAACATAATCTGATATGTTTTACATATGGTATGAGCAGTAGTTATGCCAATTTTTTATTTCATTTTATTACAAGTAACTAAATAATGGTTAGGCCCAGGCCAGTTCAACCTTCTCAGTAAAAAACACACCACTGGATATAAGAAAAATCACGTGTATAAAAATTATCTTTTTCAGAAAATGGATATGTCATGATAGTTATTCAAATTCCAACTGGCGCCAGACCACCAATGTAAAGTTTGCTGAAAACATTTTGACAAAAACCTATTTTACTTCAAATAGAATTAAAAACATTGTTACTCAACTAAGTGTGTATATGTATATGAATAAATAAATAAATAGTTACAATGATGTTTCAATATTAAATAAAAATAAATGTTAATGATTTATCAACAATACCTAATTATTGTCTATTAACAGATCATTGTATTGTAATAGTTGTCTTTTATTCTGATAAATCTTCAATAAAGTTAACTGTATTAGTTGTATCCGTACTTAATATTGGAATGTCTTCTTTGTATGTGATATGAGGATGAAAAAATATGTAATAAATAACCATAAACACAATTCTGACAAAAAATGGCATAATCGATCCTATCATTAAAAGTAAATAATACCACTCGTTTTGATCACTGCCTGTTATAGCCCAAACAGTGACTGCAGAAATATTTTCTATTAAGAATACTCCATAATAACCCAAGTAGCGATTTCTAGATTTCCCTTGGCCTTCACTAGGTGATAAATATGTGAAAATGTACACTAGACCAAGTATATATAACCGGTAATATATATTAAACTAGGTAATAAAAAATAATATGATGAATAATTATGAGTTATTGTGAGTTAATGTAACTATAATAGTAGATACGTTATGAAAATTAGTGATAATGGTCGAATATTAATGATAAAGAACCTGATATTAGTCATGCAGTGCGTCAGACAGGTACTACTCTATGCGGACAATGGGCATTGGGTATGTCATGACTGGACAGGTACCATGAATGCTATCGAACACCGAACGCAACCGTTAGAATTTAGAATTTGGTGTTAAGAGAATATGTGGCCTTCGGAAGCAGCGCTATCTCTGAAGCTCTTATTTGAATTCGTTTTAGATTCCCGCACTACAACTGGTAGCTATAAAAAAAAAAAAAATAGGTAGATACCTAATTAGTAATTTACCCTAATCACTTTCGATGATTCATCGTGGGCGATTCAGTGAAGGAAAGTCGGGCACTACCCAACTTAGTTCATCGTTTCATGAGGATGATTACTTTTGATGATTTAAAGCTTACATTGTTCATTAATTATACTTTGGATGGTTCATACAAAATGATCATTAAAAGTGATCCGTGTAAACGCACCCTACCTAACCTAACGCATAAATACTTCACGACCTCTTGTCATTTTTGCGGAGCACTGGACAGTGGATACCAGAACAGAATGATGAACGAGTCTAGAAAGAAATTGCAGAATATGCACAGTCATGAAGCCTTTTGTTCAGTGTACTTTTAAAATAATTTTACTTTTCATCATTTATTTAACTATTCAATTTTTAACTTTTTAATCTATTTACTTGTTATTAAATTGAAATATTGATTCAGATAGGTGTAATATTATATCATAATATATATAATCAGTAGACATATAGGTATTTTTGTAAATAATTAACTATTGTATTTCTGATTAGTTCATGTCCTATTTCTGAATTGTACCTAAATATTTTCATATTCATTTTATATTACAAAACCTTAACTCCTACCTTCTTTTTATGGTGCCGTGGTCCGTGATACCACTAAATCAAAATAATCATCCTATAGCATTAAGAAGAGAACACTTAATAGTTAACAGAACACAACTATTGATGGGTTTATAACAGTGGATTGTGATTATGGTCTGGATTTGTACCTGTATATGCATTTATATATTATTGAGTGTATGTAGTTCAAAGGTAGTAATAATTATGGATAATTTGTATAAGACAATCCGTAGGGAAAACTTTATTTTGCATACCGACGGCTGCACATTTTCGAGAGCTTTCTATTTAAAAAATTTAGATTTCATAGTAAAATTATAAAATAAATTTTTTCTATATTAGAGAATGGGTTCTGATCTATGAGTTACCTCAGGGGCGTATTTAGAATTTTTTTTTGGGCGGGGCTGTAGTATTTTCTCCAACTGAAATTCCCCAATTCAGCCTATTAAACAGAACTCAAAGGAATAATCAATACGATCAACATCGTCAGACACATTACATGAATAACTTGTTCGTTGTTACTAATAATTCTTTATACAATTATATTGAACTTTTACGATTTACATCTGATTTGTATGATTTGTATGCAAACTTCAGCACATATAACTATTCAGTACCTATTTAAGTTCAATATAGCGTTTTGTGCTATGATGCCATTTCAGTAGGTATTTGATAAAGTGGATAAAAGTAGGTACCTACTAGAAGTTTTGACCGTGATTCATGTAACTGGGAGAAAAAATACTCGTTTTGATTGCAAAAAAAAACGTTCGCTTTTCTCTATATCTCAGTACAATTTATTTGAACAAATAGAACTATACTCATGATAACCTAATTATATGAAAATGCATAATTCATTTTTTTTTTAATTCGTCACTTTTCGATTTATTTTTCAAACTTTGTTTTTCTCTTAATGGCAAAGCGTCAAAGAACAGCGTAAACGTAAAGTATAACATTAATATCTTATTGATATATATAATTGATTTAAAATAAGAATGATTAAAAATATTTTCATTTTCTGTTTTTTAAAATTGATTATTATGTTATTTTCAATATTAAAATCATTTCCTAAAAGTAGTTTGCATTGAAGTCCTCTTATCACAAAAGCATTTATAAGGTAATTATGGTTGTTTATTCTAATTGTTAAATTTATTTTTCCTAATTGTTCTAATTCGTTATTGTCTGCTCCTGTTATTGTAACTCTTTCTTTGGGTTTTAAAAGTTCTTTATTTTCGATTAATGAGTAATCTATACATGAAAGATTCGAACCGGTGTCTATTATCGCATGTTTTTCGATCCCCCTTATTTCTACTTTTATTGATAGTACTCTCTGTTTACGTTTTTTTTCTGTTATTATATTGTTATAATTGTGTCCTATAACTAAATTATTATTTGTTGTTTGTAAACCGTTTTGACGTTCAAAATAGTTATTTATGTGTTTTTTTATTGTATTTGAATCAGGAAAACTAGTGTTTATAGTAATATTAGAAAATGTTCGCGGGTTGTTTGTTTTAATGAAAATGCCGGGTGTCCAATGACAATTTTTGTGAAAAATTCCAATGTTTTGGCGGTTTGGTTTCCAATAAATAATTGCGTTTGTGTTCTCATTTGCTTCGTATATTATAAACAGATTAAGATTAAATAAGTTACTAATAAAAGCCAAGTCATCATCTCTGAGATGGTATCCTGTTTTACAATAGGGTATATTCAACATATTTAATATTTGTAAAGTTGTTTTGTATATATTATTATTTTGAAGACAAATCCGCAATTCATGGGCGCCGCAGTCACCATCACGCGGTACGTCGTCCAATTTGTTGAATGAACCAGCCATCAACGCCACTTCATTCTCCAAATTGTCATTGTCATTAGTCATTGAATTATTAATATTATCAGTTTGCGACTGATTAGTGGTTGTGATATTATTGTTTAATTTATTCCCCGGTAATGAAAATATTCTAATTTTAATATTTGAATTTTGAAAGATAAATCTTAACATGCTAGCTATAATTTCCCATTGTTTTTTGTCCAATCCCGCGCATAGTTTTGGTAATGCTAATGTACTAATTTTGTTTTCTATACAAAATTGTCTAGTATTTACTAAAGTGTTAAATATGTTTAAGTAGGTGGGTTTATCATAATATTTGTCCTTTGTAATTAAGTATAAAATCCATTTATTATTTAAATTTAAATGAGCTACTTCTGTAATATTTTTCTTTTGACTAATTAGTTTATCTTCATTATTAAATTTATTTTTAAATTCTAAAGCTATAATTCTTGACATATTTAAACATTTGCTGACGCAGTGTCCTATTGCAATATGAGATTCTAAGGAAAAAATGTCGCCTATTAATTCTTCATAGTCGCATGTGAATTTAGTTTGTGTGTTATTATTGTCGAGTAAGAATTTTTGGAATTCTTTTAATGGTATTAAATTACATTGTGAGTAAATTTTTTCGATTTCTAGTTCACTTATCTGTGTTTCGTAATTATTATTATTATTATTTTTATACCAATTCTTAATAAATTCTATGTGATTCTCACTATTTATATTATGCATCCGAGCAAGATTATCCGATTTCTTGTCTAACTCGGGCCTTAATCGTTTTTTTGGTTTATACATTTGTCTGCGTAATGGCCTTTCTCGTTGCATCGATAACACGTTACTCTCTCTGTTTGTTTTTCATAGTCATTTCTATAACGCTCTGGAGTTCTCTCACGGCTGTTATCTCTACTTCGTTGATTCCTGTAGCTATTATAATTGTAATTATCTCTATTTCTCGAATATGACCTGTTTCCGTAATCCTTATAATCGTTCTTATTGAGGTTGTCTTCTCTGTTTTTATTAACTTTTCTCTCGGTGTAGGGACTTGTATCTCTGTAGTTGTTTCTGTTTGTTTCATAATTATTTTCTCTTTTGTAATCTCTGTCTGTGCTATACTCTCTTGGTCTCCTTTCGTAATTTTTTCTCTCAGTGTACGGACTTTTATCTCTATAATCATTCCTATTTGATTCATAATAATTATTCTCTCTTTTGTAATCTATGTCTGTGTTATATTCTCTTGGTCTTCTTTCGTAATATTGCCTTTCTCCGGATCTTCCTCTATTTGTTTGTCTATTTAAGCTTGATTCTCTACTCCGGTAGTTTTGTCTCTCTGGATATGGACTTTTATCCCTATAATCACGTTTCTTACTTAAGTAGTTCGTTTCTCTCTCGTAACTTCTATCTCTCATGTTGTTGAAATTCACCGATTTATTAGTTTTTCCTGTATTGTTCATTTGTACTTTTAATTCATTAAGTTGTGTTTTTAATTCATTAATTTCGTCGTGTCTATTATTAGCATTTTTATTTAGTTGCATTATTTGTTTATTTAAAATTTCACTGTATTCGTTGATATTTGGGTTTCTTGAATTTATTCTATATTTCATTAGTTCATATTTTTTTAAATTTGTTTTTAATTCTTTTAAATTATTATTATCATGTAAAGAAATAGCCTGTAATATATTTTCTTTTAGTCCTTTTAGTATATGTGTGCAAATATCTTTCTCACTCATATTATTGTCAAGTTGTATACATAAGTTTTCTATTGCGTTTATAAAACTAATCACTGATTCATTATCTCCTTGTCTCCTATTTTCTAACTCAGTTTTTAGGATTGTATCATAACCTATTGGGTTAAATTCTTCGAGAAATTCTTGTTTTATTCTAGCCCATGTCAAATTCTCACATTTTCTTTCTAAATTCTCTAAAAACATACTAGCTGTGCCTTTCATATATACGGATAAAAACTTTATTTTTTCTGGTTCGCTCCAACTATTTACATCAGCAGCTTTCTCATATTGTTTAAAAAATTTACGTACATCCTCATCTCCGGAAAATGTATCTGGTTTTACAACTATATACTTGCAACTATCCATTTTTAAAATTTTAGTATTTTTATTTTTTTCAGGATTTATAGCGTTTTGAGAATAAATAATTTTAGAATTCTTAGGTATTAAATTTTGACTAATTGTATTTTGGTTATTGCAAAGACTATTAGATTTATCTAAATCTATTAATTGGTAGTCTACCGAAATTTCCTCAGTATTTACGGGAGAACTGGCTTCAGATATTTTTAAAATATTATCAAGTTTATTGGAAACCGACGAAATACTATCGTTTAAGTTTTCACAAATTTTTAAAGATTCTTTTTGGTTAAATAAGAGTTTTTTTTGTATATCTGTATCTGTTAAAATAGTTTCGGGACTAGATTCGGTTAATCCTGCTTCTTTTTCTAACTTTTCGAGATCTAATTTTTGTTCGATTGATTGTTTTATTATTTCATTATATTGATCTTTACCAACAGATTTGTTTATATCATCAGTTTTTAAAATACCTTTTATGAACCTACTTAGTCTTTGTCTTAAATCAGTAGATTTTCCTTCAGAATTTAAATTTTTGCTTTCACAGTATTTTATAAGTTCAGCCTTTTTTAAAATGTAAATGTCTGTTGCTCTGTTAATTTTAGTTGAAATTTCCGAATTAGGATCTTTTAGATCGCTCATTAAGGTATTAGATAAGTTGACAATTTTTGTTAACAGATTATAATTAATATCAGCCGGAAATATTAAATGGTGCAAATTAAAATTTATATTAAAATTAATAATAATTTAAATTTAACTTATATAAATGAATTAATATTAACGAATTATAATTCTAATTTAAAAACCAACTTATATACCCACATAAATACATATACACATATACACATACACATATCATATATATATATATATATATAAAACAAATGCCCTATCTATTTATGTGTGTTAAATATATATTAAGTTTAACATACGAGTAGAAGAAAATTATTAAGTGAAATTTATATAAAATATTTTCCTATCTTATTATCAAAGAATAAGGGAAAATTCGAAGAGAAAAAAAAAATCCGAATAATTATGTCCAATACTTATTACATATTTTTTTTTTTTTTTTTTTTTTTTTTTTACAAACCTTTTTAAAGTTACTCTAGTTAAGAGTAAAATGACAGTTCGTTGAGAATCAGTATTTCATGCGTACCAAAAAAAATAAACACTATTGGTACACTTTACTAGTACTTAAAAAAATTAACACACACTTGTACCACGGCAGTACAAAAAAAAAAATCGAAGGAGAAAAAATCTAATCACACTGGCTGTGCTAACACACACAAAAAAAATTTTTCTCGGTACCTTGTGTAAAAGTTACGAGTCTACGTTGGGCGCCACTTTGTCGTATACGCCACGCAAAGGCTTGACGTATAACAACACAAAACAAGGTGTTTATTGGTTTTGTACACTCTAACCGTTAAACAAGCATGTAAAGAAATACCTATTAATTGGCCCGGACGACTACCTTCTTAAGTGACAAAGAATACAATCTAGCACTGCTTAATAGGATAGTCGAAACAGGTTTCTTTAAAAGGCTTACTTTCCCTTACAGCTCTAAAGTTATTTTACACTCGAAACAACTGAAAAAGAAAAAGATCTAGCACTGGATGTTTCGAGCGTGAGGTAACCTTTACCTAAACGATATTGTACTTCTCTCCTCAAACTGACAAAGAAAAAGATCTAGCACTGGATTGAGGTTTGAAAATACAATATGTTTTAAACACCGTTTTTGTTTAAATGTACCAACTTTCTCATAAACTTTTCACAAGTACAAAAATAGAAAAAGATTAGATATAAACACTTTTTAATTAAACACAAAAATATTATTATTACAAAAACAAAAGAATTGCCGGTCACCTCACTGGCAAATCGGGCAGCGTTTCGGCCTCTACAACGATGGCAGCAGAACGAACAATCATCACGTCTTACGGAGTCGTTTTATTCTGTTGCCATCTATCTGGTCATCATTTTTAAAGGTGGTGTGTGTATTCGTATGTGTATGTGTGCGTTTGCTGACAATATATATTTATTTTATTTTATAACAATAATTAAATAAAATTGGGTGTTCGGTATCATTTATGTGATGATACAACAGGTGTTACCGATGATACCCTACCCAGACTGTTTTCATTAATAGACAATGGAAGGCACCCGTGCCACCCGTATATTTTTTAATTTGACTTAACTTCCTTAGTTTATGTTCCATTGTTTACAGACGCAGGTGGCACCGGCGACACTCGTGTATTTTATAATAGATTTGAATGCACCTAATTGATACGAATTGCTAGTGTGTAATAAACGAAAATATAATTTCTTAAATATTCTCGGGTGTTTAGTGTATTCCAATCGCTTCTCTACTCACGAACTGTATAAACGGCATTAACGCCTATTGATTGTAATAATATTACCTAATTTATATTGATATTAAATTATTAATAAAGTGTATACTAAAAATAAGTTAAATAACGATCGAGTATCTAACGGACCTAAAGTATAAAAGGACTGTGTCTGTGCCGTTCCGCGTTCGTGGCAAACGAGGGTACGGCAACGACTCATGATGTTTCGAGGACAAAGGTGACCAAAATGTTATAATGATAAAAGTAACTCCAAATGTACCGAAAATAATTAATAGTCATAATTTTATATAATAAATTAATAATAATAATAATAAATAATTAATACATTAATAATAATAATAATAATAATAATAATAATAATAATAATAATAATAAATAATTAATAACCAAATAATTATAATTGACACCGGATATACATTACATAAGTGTGGGCGCCCAGAATAAAACCCTTACGATTAAATAGTCTCACACGACCAACACAATAAATAATAAAAAATAAATCATACGACGACTCGACGACCGTGACTTTTCCGATGACTCGATACCTGATGTCGAACAGCACCACCGACCGACAGCCTTGTGGCGACGATCGACCACAATATTATGATTAAATCCTCGCGATGGCGTCTGCACTCAGTGAAATGACTCGGCACGCAGCCAACTGCAATGAGCGCGATCAGCACTCGACGGTGCTGACGAAAACGCCAAAAACAATGGCTTTACGTCGTGACGAGCGTGGAGCTGAGGACGGAGACGAACTGGTCGCGTGATGATGGATACGGGTCGTCGATCGTTTAATACATTTTTTTTTTTTACCGAATAATAAATAATACAAATATTGTAAACTTAAAAAGTTTCTTAGTAAAAAAATAAATAAATAATAATATAAATATAAATAAAATATAATACCTACAACGTAGATAATTAGAACATACAAAAATAATACACAAAAATAACAAATCATCACAACATACAATATGATAATATAATAATTGACACCAAAGTAAATAGACATAAACAATAACGGGCACTCGAGGTGCGTTTTGAGCTACAGTACACGTTTTGCGTACAAACGATGAACCGTTACGAGCAGATCGGTGGCATGTAGAGCGAGTGGCTTCATATCAATGTGTGATATAATAATAAAAGTCTACGGCCACCTACTCGCGTTCGAGTGCTTCGATATCATTTTATTATATTATTGAGCCAGCAAACGCACCGTCGTCGGAGACGGGCGATCGAACCCGGGCAAATCGTCCGGACGGCAGGCGCGCGCACACTACGCGCGAAACAACAACTTTTCGCGCCGTCCATTTTCCGTAAACACCTCTGTCGCTACCTCCGGCTCTTCGACCAAAATACGTTTTGACCGACGTCAGTGGTGAGAGGGACAACACGGAGGCGATGGTTAACTAACCATACCTCTTACCATAGGCGTGCGCAAACTTTACTTGCAGGTTATGCAACACAAAAAATTGGGCCCCCTAAGCCCTAACGGCTAACCATACCAAAAAATGATTAATTTCTTAGCAAAAAAAAAAAAAATATAAAAACTATTTAAGAATAATTAAATTTTATGGTTTTTTAGAGCTTAAAAACAAAATTATAAAATAAGCTAGAATTATTTACAAACATATTTTATTAAGAATATTTTCAAAATAAAATATAGGTACTGAAGAAAAATATGTTTTCCCTAATATATTTGTCATAAATTACTCATACAATAGTTTAACCAAGTTTCATTTAATTCTGGTCATCTGGTCCAAATATAATGTGCTTTTGTATATTAAAATTTACATTGGGAAAATTCTATAGCACTCATAAACACATTACAATGAGCAATGGGTGTTGAGAACGGTAAAATAACATGAACATTATAATGTGCATTGGGATTTTGAGAAGTAATTAAAATACATTTTATTAAGATACATTTTTTTTTTTTTTTTGTTTAAGTTTTATTCTTAATATATCTTAAGGGAAAAACACACTTTTTAATCACTTATCTTGTAAAAATGAAAACATTAATTTACACGAGACATGTAGGATTACAGGCATATAAGTAGTACGTTTCATAGTTCAAGTCTTCTTTTAACTGATACCAACGTTTTAAACTCTTCAATATCATCAAAATCAATTTCAGAAGCCAATTTCTGTTCAATGAAGATGAACATAAGTGAATCAAGACATTCTTGTGCAGAGGCGGATTGTTGTAATATTACCAGGATCAGTTGCTCCTGATCCAAAAATGGGTGAGTGTGTATCTAATACAAGTAGTAAATCAAAGTTTATGCTTTGTACCTATTACAATATTAATCTATAGCAGAATAGGTACTCATATAAAATTTATAGAAAGGAAAGTAGGTACCTACAACCTACTTTTAATTACCAAACGAATAACGAAGTAAGTAATACGAATAACGCATAATATAAAGAAATAATAACCAACAACTTTATAAATTTGTAGGTGGGCGGGTGGTTTTGTGAAGCTTGCTCCTTGAGTTTCAGAAACTCAAGCCGCCACTGATTTTGTGTCATAGTACTTCTGAGTTTATATCGGCAAACTTATCACTTATAGGTATAGATTATATTAAATAAATGGACTGGTCATTATTATTTATAAATAATTGAAAAATTGTAAGAATATGCTTAGGTAGAAATAATTTAGTAGGTTCAACTGGTGAACATTTTAAGCTGTTGAATGTGTTACCAGTCGAGAGTGTATATAAAAAGGTATCTATTATATATAAAATAAGAAATAATGAAAATTTTTTTATTGAGAAAAATATAAGAAAAAAAAAGTGAAATGTTGGCTTTTGATGTCAAAGCATTTTATTGCAAAACGCTTTTAGTCAAAAATTCATCGATTATATTTTAGGTCCTAATTATTATAATTCAATGCCTTTACATATAAAAAAAATATTTACTACTCAATTGGGAATACATGTATTTCATGCCTTAAAAAACAAATTAACGCGTGGTTATTTTCACTAATAGTTTAATATTTAAAAAAAAAAAAAAAATGTAATTTTGTTTATTATTCTGTAATGTAACTCTCTACCACCATCACAAGCATTACGCTTAAACGAGGTAGATACTTTATTGTAGATTTTAATAATATGTAAATCATTTTATTTATATTTTACAATAAAAGTTAAAAAAATAAATAAATAAATAACTTATCAGTTAATATTCAAATGATAATATGGTGTTATTTTCTAAATTATCGTACATTTATATGGGGTTATTTTTACAATCTATCTATTTTGAAAAGACTGCTAGCACATGCATAAATGGCAAATGCATTACCGCGGTAAAACTCGATACTTATAGAAGAGCTGCGTAGGTATATAAGAGTCTCTGGACTCGGAGATGAAATATATGGGCCCCTCGAAATTCTCCGGAGCATACCCTGCATACCCTCCCCCCCCATCCCGTGCGCACGCCTATACCTCTTGCGAAATCGGACCGGTGACGATCCATCCGAAAACGGAATCGACGGCCGCCGGCAAATCCCAAGCCACGACCGTTTTCCGTCCGTCCGGCACGACGGACGAGTACACGTCGGCGCCCAGCAGCAAATCGACGGGCGACGTCACGTCGAACGTCGGGTCGGCCAGCGCGAGACTGGTGTACCAGTGTTTCACGCGGGCCGGCAACGTTTCGCGCGGCACGCCGCCGTGCGCCACCGACCACCGCACGCACGCCTCCACCGACAACTCGGGCTCGTCGGCGTGACGCGGCCGTACGGCGCACTGGACGCGGCCGTACGCGTCGGCCGCGGGCGACGCGCCGCGCGGGCCCGCCACCACCGCCGCCGTCCGTTGCGTCCACTTCAGCCCCAGACGCTCGACGGCCGCGACCGTTATCGCGCTGGTCCGGGACGCGCGGTCGACGAGCGCGCGCAACGTCTGCCACGACCCGTCGGCGGCGCGCGCGTGCACCAGCGCGGTGCCCAACAACACCGACGCGGACCGCGGACGTTCGCGGTCCGCGGCCGCGGCCGCGGCCACCGCCGTGGACGGGGCGGCCGACAAGCCGTGCAGAAGACGGTGATGGCGGCGCAGGCACAGGTAACACCGGGATTTCAGTCTGCACCGGTCGGCCCAGTGGTCGGTCCTGAGGCACACGAAACACACGCGCCGCTCGCGGGCCCAACGGACGCGCTCGTCCGGCGCCAACGATTCGAAACGCGGGCACGACGCGGCCGTCGCGTGGCCGTCCGCGCCGCAACACGCACAGGCCCCGCCGGCCGGTTCGCGTCTCCGCCGTCGCTCCGCGTGCTCCCGCGGCCGCGGCCACTCGCCCGCGCCGAGTCCCAGCGTCGCGGCCCGCGACCGCACGAACGCCAGCAGCTCGTCCACGGACGGAAAGTCGGACTCGGCGGTCGATTCGAACAGCTCGCGCGTGGCGGCGGGCAGACGACGGAACGCCACGGAGAACAGCACGAACGACGCCGCGTCGGCGATCCCGAGCGCGTTCAACGACCCGACGCATTCGGCGAACGAGCGCGCGAACTCGCGCAGCTCCTCCGCGGACTCTCGGCCGACGGCCGGGCCGTGCAACAGTCGGTCGACGAGCGAGGCGGCCACCACCCGCGGCCGGTCGAACCGGCTCGTCAACGCGGACCACGCCAGACGGTAGCCGTCCGCCGACACGGGTATACGTCTGATCGCGTCGGCGGCCGCGCCGCGCAAACAACCGATCAGATAACACATTTTGTCCACGGTCGTCAGGTCGGGCCTGGCGTCGACCAGCGCGTTGAACCTGTCGCGGAACGTCGGCCAACGTGTCGGATCGCCGTCGAACGCGGGCAACGTCAACTCCGGGAGGCGACGCGTCGCTATCCCGGCGTCGTCGTCGTCGTCGTCGTCGTAGTCCTCGTCGTAGTCCTCGTCGTAGTCCTCGTCGTAGTCCTCTTCGGAGTCCTCTTCGGAGTCCTCGTCGTCGTCGTCGTCCGACGAAACCCGTCCCGATCGATCCATCATCCCCCCGGACACGGCCTCAGCACTGCGGTACGACCGATCGTCGGGTTCCGCATCATTCGCTCTCAACCTTGCCGCCACGGCTTTCGCCCCGTAAACGAGACTCCGCACTTCGGCCGACAGCCCGGGCCAATAGTCGTCCACGCTGTTCAACTCTACCGAGAAGTACAACACCGAGTCGTCTTCGGATCGGAACCGCGTCCACAGAGCGTCTAGATCGGACGCGGCGACTAAAAACTCCGGGATCACGCCGGGTTCGTCGTCGACACGCACGGCCATCGAGTGGATCGCTCTGATGTTGGCGATGACCGCGGCGCGCTTGATGGCCGCACGCGCCTTACCTTTGCTCAAACGGTCCATTCCTCTATTATCGTCGGCCATGTCTCCCGACCGACAGCCCGAAACGATCATTTTTATCCGCCTGACGCACGAATCGTACTCACTGTCGTATAACATTATCACGGAAACGACTGTAACCGCCGCACACGCTCACCGATATAACTCGGATTGACGTATTGACGTCGCGAAATAACGGTGACCGAGCCTCCGCCGAAACAACGCTCTGCTATCGAAACGTCCGCGCCGTGTTCGCGGTAAACGAGGGCACGGCGTCGACTCACGATGTTTCGGTTTAAATGAATTTAAAAAAAAATTTAAAAAATGTAATAATGATTAGAGTAACTCAAAACGTACCGGGGTACCAAATAATTATTACAAACGACGCCGATATAAATCACGCAAGCGAGGGCGCCCAGAATAAAAACCTTATGATTAAAATATAGTCTCACACGACGGACACGATAAATGATAATGATACGTAAATCTTACGACGGCTCGACGACCGTGGCTTTTCCGATGACTCGACTCCTGATGTCCTGGCAGCACCGCCGACCGACAGCTCCGCGACGATTGAATCAGCACGAACGCGCCTTCGCTCACGGCGAAATGACCCGACACGCGACCAACTGCAATGACCACGATCAGCACTCGACGGCGCCGGCGGCGAAATAGGCCGAAAACGACGGCTTCTAACCGGAGCTTAAAGCTGGGGACGGAGACGGACTGGTCGCGTGACGACGAAGACGGATCTAAATAAGTCGTCGGTCGTTTAATTATTTATTTATTATTTTGTTTTACCGAACAATAAACAATATAAATGTAAATAAAACATAATACCTCCGGTGGAGTTAATTAGGATTTTGCGAAAGCACCGTCGACCGACGGCCCCGCGGTGTGGACTGAATGAACACGTATGGTCGTAGTACTTGTAGTACCTATAAATGCAACATGTATATTATAATTACATACTACTACACTATATACGTATATTTATACATGCAACTGTACTTTTTACAATTGTGTTCTTGGATTTTCAAAAAAAACAAAAAAACAAAAAAACAAAAATAAAAAAAGACCGTGACGCGGGGGTGGGGAATCACGTGCCAACCCCACGGTGAAATGACCCGGCACGTGACCAACTGCAATGACCACGATCAGCACTCGACGGCGCTGACGAAATACGCCGAAAACAGCGGCTTCAAGTTTACAAGCCTAACCTAACCTAACCTTTGTCGCCGGGACATTTCGTCAATATCTGTGTTTACGAAAATGTGTCAACTGTTTTGCAAGACGTGACAGGTCACTACAGATCGCGACGGATTTTGTAAAGCAAAATTTTCCAAAGTAGAACTTTGGGTCGCCGCGACCGACTACACTACTGCTTCACTGATAGCAGTACCTACGCGACATGTCGTCCGACAGCATGGCGTCAAAATTGTTTAGGTTGATGTTCGGAAGATGGAATTCTTTTACAAGAAACACAAGCAAATCCTATTTTATTTGATTCATCCGATGCTAATTACCAAAATATTGTAATGAAGGATAGCATCGGGAAAATAATATCTATTGATACTCGTATGTAAAAAAAAAAGTGAGTGGCACTAGAGGACTGCCGCGGTAAAGCTATTGCATAGCAATTTTTTAGTTATGTATCATGTAATTATTACTATTAATTATTAATGATATCACGTTACTTTTTTTTGAGCGCGACGACCGACGAGAAAAATTTTTGTTTTTATTAAATAAATAAGAAGTTGTTAAAGTGGAAACTAAATTTTTTTGCGGTCTCCACGCTAGGCCTACGATAAAAGCAATGCAATAGCTTAAAAGCCAGGGACTGGAACCGAACCGAAATGAACCGGTTCTGGAACCCAAAAACCCCTAAAAAATTAAGAACCGGAACCTAACCGGAACCGAATTTTTAAATTTTGAAATAACCGGAATCGAACCGGAATCTATACTTAAGATGAAAAATATCGGGTTTCATAAAAAATAATGAATACATATTTTTAAAAAATATTAAATTTTTAGTTTAACTCTTACTTATGTAATATCTTATAATACAAGTAGGGAATACGGTACAAAAATACCAATTTATTCATGAATGAATAAATGTATATCTGAGAATAATATATACATTCCTATATACAAATAATAATTTTTATTTTTTGTGCCCTAGACTCTGAGCAATAGATATGGCATATAATATGTATGAAAAAAAATGTAATCCGAAACAACATTCATTAACTCCACTGCTATATCGCAATCAATGTTCGCTCAAGTTAAAAGAGCATGCCAAGAAAGCCATTAATTTTACTTACGTATATCAATAAATAAGAAAACAATTTTTACTATAATACTCATTAATACTCATTGATAAGCATCGATTGATCGATATAGAATAATTGTTTGAACTATCACAATATTAATTTTTTATAAAAGTAATTTTGATTGATTAACTTTGGAAAATTGTTTTCTTATTTATTGATATAAGTAAAATTAATGTATGAGTCACGATTTTGAAAATGGTGCCTCAACTTATGTGTCTTTCTTGGCTTGCTTTTAACTTGAGCGAACATTGATTGCGATATAGCTGTGGAGTTAATGAATGTTATTTCGGATTACATGTATTTTCATACATATTATATGCCATATCTATTGTTTAGAGTCTAGGGCATAAACAATAAAAATTATTATTTGTATATACCTGTAGGAATGTATATATTATTCTTAGATATACATTTATTCATTCATGAATGAATTGGTATTTTTGTACCGTATTTCCTACTCTGTTTATAATTACGGCATATTATATAATACCTTGACAATTTAAGGATTATTTGCATTGACTTGTAAATGGTTATTGTATATATTATATTGTTTAAATTTCTTGCTAATTAATCATCATTAATGTTCGGATTTGTATGCACTCAAAAAGCCTAAAATAGTATGCATTTATGCATCTAAAAACTTTTAAATATGCAATTTAAATGCTCTTATTTTTTTAAATTATATGCAAAAACATACTCATGCCCAAAATATATGCACGTCGGCCATGGTCACAACGAGTTCGGTCGCGCATAAAACCTCGTTCTGTGAATGATAATAATTCGGAACAGATACGTCACAACAATGATTCACGATGACGTCGTAACGTAACGCACGATATCGCAGTGTGCTGAGTCATCATAGTTTAACGTATCTCTGTTTAACTTATTGTATTCAACTAACATTTTATATTTTATAACCAAGCCGATATGTCATATGTAAAACAAAAATAAAATACATTGTATATATTTTGTATACCTAATTCGTAGACAATAAACATGATGATGGAATTATCGATATTTTTGATTGGTAACACATGTACAACTATTTTATGTATTGGTACCTATCAAAAAATTAAACACGTCATACTATACATTTTTTTTTTTTAATTACATTTGGAACCCTATAAAACCGGAACCCTAACCCTAACCTTTATTTTGAATTTTTCAAAAACCGTGACCAGAACCGGAACCTTTAAATAAAAAAATTTAGCACCGGAACCAGAACCATAACCGAAAAACCAAAAGATACCAGTCCCTGTTAAAAACCACTAAAATAAATGTACGAGAAATTAATTGATACTTTAAAATATTCACCTTGGAATGACTGCTAACTTTTCTACTGCTAAAATCGGTTTTTTATTTCTGTTACTTGGGGGCAAAGTTATTTCATTTTCAACCAAAGAAAGTAGATAATCGAACTGTTCAACATTAACACGGAAAAATTCGCGAACTTTTACGTTATTATTTTTTAAATGTCTATTAATTAATATTTCGTAAAAACATTCAGTAACACGACGTGATACACGAGAAAATATAAAATCTTCTTCATCCAATAACAATGTTACAAATATCATTAATATTAATGCATATTTCAATTAATGGATTCATAATACTTTAAACAAAACTGCACTAACTAAACTTTACACTTTACACCTGAATGCATCTGAATGCAAGACTTGGACAAGTTTGCAAGCGAACTGAGAACATAACTACCAAAATCGCAGCGACATGTCGCGTCTAGTAAAACAAAACATATAAAATGCGTCGTGACGACCAGTCGCGGTCGTTGGTCGCGGCGACGTGTCACGCCTTGGAAAACGTACCTTAAAGCCGGCGACGGAGACGAACTGGTCGAGTGACGATGGGTACGGATCGAAATCAGTCGTCGGTCGTTTAATAAATATTTTTGTTTTTTTTTTTTTTGTTTTACCGAGTGATAAACAATACAAATGTGAATAAAACATAATACTTACAATGAAGATAATTAGGATTTTGCGAATACACCGCCGACCGACGACGGTCCCACGGCGACGATTGAATCCGCGCGAAGGCGCCCGCTCTCAGCGAAATGACCCGGCACGCCGCGACGAACCGTGATGACCTCGATGACCTCCGACGACCGTCGACGATAAGCGACTCGACGGGACGAACGACGACGAAATACGTCAACGAAACGCCCGTGGACCAAAGAGGCAGCGACGATCGCGTCCGGTTAAATACGCTGTGCACACGTGGGTCGGCGAGTTGGCGATCACGACGTACACGTACTGCTGCGACTCGGGACGAGTGAGTGCGTCTCGGTGACCGGCAAACGATTAGACCGGGCGACAACCGGCAACGCAGTAACGCCGCGCCTCCGTATCGCGAGATAGAACGGCGACGGGGTAGGGGCGATTGCCCAAAGCTTAAAACGTCCGCCGCGCTCCCATTGAAACCGGTTGCCGTGAATATAGGCCGCGTTCGGACAGAACAGAAAATAACATTTACATCGGAATGTTTCATATATAGGGATAGAGGTAAATTATATGTATAAAAAAAATGAAATTCTACTAGTCGTGATATATATATATTATATATATATACTCTGCATTATGCCATTTTGTTATTCAATTTGTCTTAGAATTTTAAAACTTTTTTTCAGAGTAAAATTTATCATTTAAGAAGTTAAAAGTAATTACTATTTAATAAGTAGGCACTGTCTTAGTAGAGTACCTACTTATACTAAATAATAGCTCACAGGAACAGAAAAAGTTACATAAATGCATTAACCATATTCTGATTCGCTATCAGTTTATTAATATATATCATCAAACAAACATTTCAAAAAACATTTGGTTTTATTTATTTATTTTTTTTTGTAAATCTGTTACATATAAGTTTATAAATTAAATTAAAACAAAAATGAAAAATGTAAAATACAAAGTAAAAATATGTAGTAGTCAAGTAGTTATAAAAAAAAGTGATAATTATTATTATTATTATTAAATAATATTTATTATTTAATCTATTTTTAGCTTTGACCTTGATTATTTCAATGAACAATTACAAATAAATCTATGTATTAATAATAATTTACATCTAAAATTGACAATATTTATTTATTATTCAATATTATATTTTTTTTTTTATTATACGGATTAGCTATTTTTTTTTTAATTATTTAATATATACTTTTTATGAAATATATGAGCGTAGGTATACGTGCGTATTGGTGTCACTTTTATAATTATACGCTAAATTACTAAGTTTACCGGCGGGTACCTATACGTCGTATACCCGCGTATACCCTCCCAAACACCACTGTATGTATATACACAGTGAAAACTCTCAATAACTAATCTGAAGGAACCAAGTGATTTCTTTCGCAATAGAGAGTTTTCGTAGTCAAAAGGGTTAAAAAAAACAAATAAAACAAAATTTAAATTATTTACGAACAAAGATATGTGCCTATGTGTTATAATATTATGTACTATTATTTGTATTACACATTATTATTTTTACATTATACGCGTATTTAATTGCTTGTTTATTATTTGATATAATTATATTATAGTTGTTATATTGTGAAATATCACATCTATTAATATTATTTATAAAACGATAACACGAAAATCGTATTATAAAACATAAAATATTGTTTCGTAATTGAGAGTGTCCAATACGTTATAGAAAGACCCCCCTCCCGCCATGACATTTGTTTTAGTCCAAAATATAGTTACTGATAGTGGCATTTTTATGGTAAACTGACATTTAAGTATTTTTTATAAATAATACATTTTCATCATGGACTGTGATATTTTTATAATCCGATAATCATCTGCGTTTATACAAGAATTACGATAATTGTATTAGGTTCAATGTGACCATAGAAGATTTATTCGTGGGCGTAGCGTAGCACTTTAAGCATTGCTTACACTTAAAAAAAATAGGAAAAATAAAAAGCATCTATTGTTGGTTTTTATGTCGTTCAAATTAAATATTTGATTACTTTATTAAACTTTTAACAATGGTAAAAATAATATGCTTATACAGATAACATTCTTGACGAATCCGGCAATGTGTTATCGTCGCCCGTCGCGTCAATATTACCATGGAATATAACATTATTTGTGTATTCTACTAACGTTTTGTTTTACGCGTCGGGTAACATGTTTCAAAATCGCTTACGTGACCTCATATTATATACGGAGAAGGTTCAGAGACCGTCGAGGGGGTCTCGTGTTTATACAATAGTTGTAAGCACTTTTGGTTTTGCGTACACCATAGCAGTACAGTACTGTTTATCTACGTCATACCATCGATTATAGAATAGACTATTCAATAATCAATGGTTATACGTATAGGGTATAGACTATTATTTAGATTATTTAGATAATCTAAAATAATTTAAAACTGAAAAATAGAGAAGGTTTATTTATTGTTATTTTAGATTCTGAGTGAAGCGAAGGATCTTATGGTTTTACAATGATGTTTATTTATTTTTTTTTTTTTTCTGTAAACACTTTTTCGTATAGAAATCCTTGTCCAAAAGTTTCGTCCAGCAACTTTTTAGATTCGAAATTGAACTGAGATGGTACTTTAGAGAGGTCATTTTTCCAAAATCTCCATAGTTTTTCCAGTAATCAAGAATAACGATCGAAAAACTGAGTAAAAACGGTAAAATCGGTAAAAATCTGCCGTAAACGAGATTTTCACTGTTCAGATTTTAGGTATTTAGTCATAAATCGAAAAGTATTGAAGCTACAAACTTGAAAATTTTATCCAATATCAAATACATACTTTTTTATATTGGGCAACATTTTCAGAACAATTATAGCACTTTTGACTTAAATATAGAACTTTTAATTTACCAAATTGTTTGAAAGTTTTTATGTAATATAATTTTAAATATTTGACAAAAAGTTCTAAAAATTTAATATGACCTTACTCATATACCTACCTAATTATCCTAACAAAAATTCAAAAATCGTAAGTTAGGATTTTTTTTTATACACACTTTAATAAATTATTATAACTCACCAAAAATTATACAAATAACCGTAAAATACGTAAACAGTATTTAAATAATAATATATTATATTACACTGAAGCTTTGCTCAGAATCGTTTTATACTAAAGAAATGAGTCATCATTTCTTTAAAACTTAATACATTCATCACCAATATCTTGTCCGAGGACCGAAGGGACGAAGGACAAACTTGTACCACCATCATCTCACTTACCAGCTTTTTTTTTTTACTCATGAAAAATATATTGAATTACAATCTATACGACGTCTATACAATAAGGAATTTACATAGCGAGACTGACAGATAAGGGAGAGCACTCAGCAGTACGACCCGGCAATAAGGTTTATTAAGATTGAAGAGTTGTACTTTTTTTTTTTTACTTTTTATCAAATAGTAGACTAAAATGTATAATCTATATAATATATTTTCAATATATTAGCTATACTGCTTACATTTTCTCGGAACCCACGCTACGCCACTGGTATAGAGCCATAGAGGTATATATATATATATATATATATATATATATATATATATATTGAATGAAAATGAAATTGTACTAGTCACGATATACATGGTAGTCTTCAAAATCATTTAAAAAAAATGTAAGACGTCCATTAAATGTAGACTTGTTCGTTGCCCGAGTTAATTGGATATTCTAAGCCGCCGGCCATGTTATACGTTTATAATTAATGGAAAGTACCTACCCTCAGGGTGATTTAGAGGTATACAATTCTAATATATTAACCGGCCGTCTAGCGTTAGAAAATTACCTATACGGTTTTATAATATATATTATTAACTCTTTTACAGTTCAGTCTGCGTTCATTGTTAAATCATCATCGACTAATAACTAAAAGTAATAAAATGACTGTACCAAAGGTCCGAACTCACATACAACCGTATAATTAAGTTTTTTGAAGTAAAAAAAAATATGATCTCCAAATTATTAAACACAATTGGTAATTCGAGGTAGCATAACATATTTGATCGAATCCCATTTATTTTGTATTTTTCATTTTATAAGAAAATACGTTTGCGATCTGTTTTATATATTATGATAGTTGATAAATGGTGAGTGTGATGACTGCGTGTGTTGATTTTATGACAACATTTACGTACGCATCAAAATAAAAAGGCTCATACCAGTGTCACCTGAATAGATTATTTACGTTTTTCCGTAATTTTTATTTTTATTATTATTATTATTATTTGTCTATGTTTCATGCGTTGAGCCACGGTCTCTGCGCCACCGTCTTTAAATTTTTATGCGTATGTGTGTAGCAGAGGAATGCATGGAAGCGTCATATGGAAAAATATTTAGTGTAATGCAATCGTGAAGGATAGGTAAGAAGTTTTAGATATCGATTGTTTCGGAGATTTTCACTCAATTTTCATTGATTTATGATACGCCAGATTTTTTGTCGGCCGATTTTTTCAGTCATGATTACGTGGAACTTAATCTATGACAAATGTATTTCAGTAGCCTTTTAGCAAGTAGTTAATAATTGTATTAAGTCAGCTCAAAGTCGACTTATCGGAACTTGTCGAAATCTCGATTCTATGGCCGTCAAAACTATAAATATTAAACTATAAACTATAAACTATTAATATCATGTGACGATGATGACGGGTCATTTATCACATGTGCGAAATATTATCTATATCCATAGAGTGACCTAATATTAATATAATAAATAATTTCGCATAACTGGACCGTAATATAAGCGTAAAATAGTTGATAACGAAATACTTAAACAAAATATGTGGATAAGAATTTAACACTTTTATTAATATATTTGTTTCCATAGATGCTCAGGACTTTTGTCGCACGTATGACCTACGCAAAATACAATTTTGCCTTCTAATTGGTTTCGACCGCGCCCGCGATCGAATCCCTCGCCGCCCGCCTTTGTTTTCGCTGAAACGGTGCGGTTTTGACCTTTACAACACACCCTGCATGCAGTCCCCGGTCTCTGCTCAGTCACGTCCGATAACCGTTTATTTCGGTGTGAATACGGAAAAAACCCCTGCAAATTTTCACAAGGTTAAAACCGCAAACTTATTTTTAATTTATTTCGTATCCGAAAATCGTGTACTTTTGATTCGACTCGAAAAATAATAGAAAAACACGACAATTTTTTCATTTGATTAATGAAAAGTGTACGTATTCCCATATTTCTGGATTTAAACACTTATTTTATAATTTTCGATACAAAAAAAAAAAATAAAAATATATATATATATATATATATATATATATATATATATATATATATATATATATATATATGTATATATATATACATATACAGACAGATATAGAACATAATTAATTAAAATCTAATGTATATTTGCATATCTGCATTTTATATAGCTATTTTACTACGTATGTTGGAGATAAGAGAGAACCTACCTATTTATGTTCGGAGATCTAATATACCCCTGCACCGTTACCTACACATACGAAACGAAATGTGATTTACCAATGTGAGTATTAACTATTGGTATACGAGGATGAATTCGAGCTCTTGTCGGGATTTGTGACTAGCAAATCTGAACAACAGAAATAATATGTAGTATTAGGCTATCAGTGTAGTAATAACAAAACAATGTATCATCGTTTAAAAAGTAGAGCAATAGAAATAGAAACAAATTTTAGTTAAGTCAGAAATTTATGTAGAACCAAATATTAGTAGTGAGTAGGAATAATTGTAATATAAAAGAAAGAAAAATCAAATTAAGTGGGTCTTCGGTGACGGTCGTGAGACTCGACCGCGTTACGGAGGCATAAGCGTTAAAATATAAATGTTAAAATATATAATTGCGTGTGTGTTTGTGTTTTATGCGTCGAGAGTGATCGGCGTATACGACGCATATTATAAATATAAAATATAATGTCTAGAGAGACGTGTAAATCAAACATAGAGTCCGTTTGTAAAAAGAAATGTATGTTTATTTAAAAACGTGTTGAAACGGGATTCTCACCAAAGCTTTAATTATTACAGACAAAAAATAAATACATTCCTATTATCGTACGATTTGATATTTTTTTATACAATTCAAAAATCAAAAATTATTAGTAGATGGTTTTATTCGATGTAGGTGTACATCGTAAATCTAGATTTCAAATAGAGATTTCCTATGAACTAAGTGTATTATCAAATGAAAAGTATGCACATAATATGACGTATATTATTTATGAAAACGAAACGTCTACGAAATACTGTCAAACACGCTATTTAGGAACTGACTTCGAGATAATTTTACAGTTTCTTTATCGTTTTAGTTTATGTCAACCGTCACCATGACATTAGATTATAGTTAGTAAACGAACTCGTCCCCTCATACTCAGCGTAATTTTTATTTTAACTATTGACGATGAGAACCGTGATCAATGGATCTCTTACACGCGTCGGTCATGAATGAAAATCGTTTTCCACGCGCGCGGGTATTTTATTGGTTACGATGAAAAAAAAAAACAAACAATACGACGTATTGTACGCTTTTGAATCTTTATGATTAACAAAAATACATATGTATCCGACAAATAATATATCATCAAAAGTTTTAAAAGCCAAACACGTACGATTTTGAACGACGATAAATAGACGACAGAATCGTGTTCACACAACTAGAATTTCGAGTTCTCTCGTGGTCGGTTTAGTGTATTATTTTATAATATAATGAAATAAAAACCGGTGGTCGCTTATGGTAATAAATAACGGTCGGTGTTTTTCTCTCTCACTTTGAATACGACCCGACGGGAACCGACCGATACGTGTGCGACACGACGGGGATTCGGGTTAATGTCCACTTCGTATTAAAACATCCGCCGAACACCGATCGACGGAAACGACAACGAATAATAATTAGTTGCGACGAACGATCTCTCGTTAGCCACTAGATCGAACCGGATGGCCGTGACCGGAGCAGTCGTCGCACACCATGTGCGTGCACAGAGCTCGGACAGTGGTTTTAGGCATTGATTTCGTTTAATAGTTACAGAATGAGTGAGAAAGAGAGAGAGAGAGAGAGAGAGAGAGAGAGAGAGAGAGAGAGAGTGAGAGAGTGCGACGAAACGTGGCGAGAGTAAAGATGACCCGTGTTAGTTTCGAAGAGTAAATGTCGTGTGTTACTTACGACTGTTATATTATAAATAATAACACGAGTATACAAATAATTCACGTAGTATAGTGGTCTTTATTCATAAAGATCAATTTTTATGTAAATATTATTGATTCGGTACTGCTCTGATTTTGTTCATTACCATAACAAAGTAGAAATTGTGAAATTTGGACCTTATGACTCATCCTCTTACCGTGTTGACAACGGCATACGATGTTTTGTTTCGTTGTTTTCGAAAAAAAAAATACGTTCACATTCTTAATCGTTGTAAAACTGAAAATAACCAAAAAAAAAAAAAATCGTATTATTTTGTTGTTTTTATTTTGATAAGATAGCCGAAAACTGATGTTTGTTAGATACAATTAAATAAATCTAAATCAATGAGTAAATTAATAAGATTTAAATTTATCGTAAATTACAAATGAAAATACCGTAACATTTGAGAGTGGACACATTCACACATTTTGTACTCGATGTCTTTAAAAACATGTGCCTCTTAGTTATAAATTAGGGTTATCGACGTTAACCATTTTAAGGGCTGAACACGATCAATAACATTTTCATTTAGTTTCTGCAAATTTGTTTTAACGTCAATGTACGCCATAATTTATTGAATTCAAGTTCCAAACAGTAAAATATATACTCGTTTATATGTGAATTATACGAAAAAATAAAAAATAGTTTAAATGAAAAAAATATTAATTATTGTATTCATTTCAAAAATAAAGTTTTATCAATCAGATGAAACAAGTGCGCTGTTTTATTATTATTATTATTTAAACTTAACGTTTTAAAAACGTGCAGTTTTTTGTTCCGTATTCAATCTGAAATTTGCAGTTTTTGGGTGTGACTGTACAGAGACCGACAACTGTGGTGTACAGGTGAACGTCAAAACCTTATAATTGTAGTACGAACAAAGACGAATGGCGAGGGGTTCAACCGGTGGCGCGGTTGAGATAAATAGAGCGCAAACGTTTCGTTTCACCGCCGTAATATTTAATACGTTTCATAATCCATTGGTTTGAAGAGTGATTTTAGATTTTTCAAAAATTTTCTCAATATTATTTACCATCGCATCAGATATAATTAACTATTATACGTACGATTCTATTTACTACTAAGGTGTGAAAAGTGTTCGACTGTGTAATAATATTGTATTATTTTGCGAAAATATGCTGCCATTACACCGTTTCTCTTAACTTAAATGCGTATTACTCTTAAATTATCGATCCAACAATAGATATTTATCATTAGAAATTTCCTAAACAAATACTCATTTTGAGTTATACACCGTAGTTTTAATAGTTTTAAAAACCACGTTGAAATAGTATAAACAAATTCTTTTTTTTTTTTTCATAAAATTTTAGAGCAGTTTTATTGTATTGTATTTAATAAGAAATAATAATAACAATAGAAATAATTAAGTATAATATAACGATCTGTATAAAAGTTATTGTTTCCGACAAATAGATTTGAAACACAGTAAAAATAATACTACGTATGAATGTTTATAGTCGAAAATGAAATACGACGGAGCTCTAAAATTGACCAGGATCGCTCTAAAAAAGAATTAACACGGTACAGCATTATATTTAAATAACCAAGTACAATTAAATTAATTAACATACAACTTTGGCATATCAAAATGAAAACTAATACAAATGAAAAGCCGGGTACTATACACGACTATACACATTTTATTTCATCTGCATTCATTTCCTTTCTGTAAATTGTTTGAATTACTTTTAGTGCATTTTTAATTAATTACGGTAAATAAAAAAAAAAAAAAAAAAAAAAAAAATATATATATATATATATTATATCTAATTAAACATACCAATTTTATAACTACTCAATTTCAAGTAATTAAAAACATTAATTTCACGATGATTTATGCATTCATTAATCATATAGTATGTGATAAATTTACAAAAACATTAAAAAAAAAACCGATGAAACAAAAAACAAGAAAACGCACAAAATCTATATTCAATGAATATCACGTTTGAGTTTCTACATTTTTAATTTTATTTTTGCGCTATATTTCTCCACCTTTTTGACTTTCAGTTAATTATATGAATTCTCATTTTACTACTGGTATTTATACAAACAAAGAATACACGTACAGCAACATTATTAGGTGATCATTGTGAGCATTATATGGATAACCTGTAGGTATTTTATATCTTGAGAGAGAATTTTCAAGTTTCCTTAGATATATACATTGACTTGTTGCAGATCGACTGGAGTAAAAATGTGTACGAAATGTTTATCACGAAATTCGCAGAAAAAAAATTTAGCATCGTATAGCATATTTTGTAGTGGAGAGATCATTTTGATTTTTTTTTCATGTAAAATTCTATAAATAATTATTTATTAGCCTGTTTAAAGAGTATCTACAAGCCATTTTTACATTCTGTGAATTATGATATAATTGTCATATATATATATATATATATATATGAGCGGTAATCATATTATGTTTATCATTCCAGACTATTTCGACTGTATGTAGTATGTACGATCATTGAGCAACGGCAAAAACGAACGACGATCCTTCGAGTAATAACGTCAATAATGTTTTTTTTTTTTTTTTTGTGAACAAATGAAATAAAATAAGTATTGTAAAAATGTATGCATAACTCGTGTAAGGTTAAGTGTACGCGGAAGATTGATTATTGAAAAATTATAATGCGTTAAAACGAATCGAGCACGCTTGGGAAATTACTGCGCTCACAGATACATATTACACAGTGAAACTCCTAACGACGAAAAACTCTACACATAACACAAACATCACTTGGTGACGATGGGTTTCTTCATTAACGATTGTCAATGACAAAAAAAAAACTCTTGGTCTCAGTAGATTCGTCAGAGAGAGTTTTCACCGTTCGTGTGAGTCGATATATTGATAACGATATTCATATATTTATATCGATTGGTCGAAATTTGGCAAATACAATAGGTGCGTCAATTAGCTGTCAATACGCTTATTTTGCTTTATTATTATCTTTATCGCGTTGTGAGCTCATAAAAAATTCTATGTAAATTGTACGAAACGATTGAACAAAACAGTAAAACAATACTTTGGAAACGTACGACCACAGTGCGGTACTTTGACACTGACTATCTGATCGTTAATTAATCGTGATTTAGAATATATATGTATGTATAAATCAAACGTTATTCAAAATTAAATCACTTCACGAGAATTTTAAATATTAAAATAATGGATGTGAAATATACCACGTTAAATCGTTAATAAATTATGCATTTATTCACAATATTTCTAAACCATTGCTTTAATATAATATGAATATTATATTAAAACTTTGAAAATATTTACTCGGCTTATATGAGTAGGTACATTATTTCGGAGGCCTGTATAATATGAATATAATATTACCGTCGTAACTACCACCACGATTTATTTTCTATTTTTATTTATTTATTTATTTTTATTATTATTTTTTTTTACTTCATTCCGCACAACTCGGTACCGTGTTGTTTTGAGATAGACGTTAGTGTTAATTAATATATTCAAAGAAGTCTCTACACCGATTCCTGACATCCAACAGACATACTTGGCCACCGTTTCAAACTCACGGGACGTTTTTCCAATTTAAGAAGGACTCATATGAAAAAAATGTTTAACCCTTTGAAACGTTATTTCAATAACATTACGAATCATGAATAATGTATGAATGGTTATTATACAACTGCAACTGATGCAATTTACGAGGTTCCGATGAATTCAGACATATATTATGTACGATTTTAAAGCTCAAAAATATTTAGTTTAATATCATCCGTATGAATTGAGCTCGAGCTTTACGTTCTAAGGCGGACCGTACGCGTATACATGAAACAGACACTGACACCTTCATAGGAGGTGGGTCGCGATCCTAGTTAACGGCGAAAATGTCTAGAGAACAAAAGTGCGGTGACAAAAATTCCCGTTCGATACCGTTTTTTCAATCGAGATTCCGAAAAATAAACTTTTGATAATTTTTAAGAGTTTGATTAGTTTAATTATACTTTATGAAACGAGGGGGCTAAATTGATAAAGTGACAAAAGCGATCTCCATTAGACTTCATGATGAATACAAATCTGTTTACAGAATCCTAATCGCATCACTAGATCAATTGGTACGTTGGAATGTAAGTACGTCTATACGGCTATGTTGAATGTGTGTGTTTACGTGTGTGTGTGTGTGTGTGTGTGTGTGTGTGTGTGTGTGTGTGTGTGTGTGTGTGTGTGTGTGTGTGTGTGGGTGTGTGTGTGTGTGTGTGTGTGTGTGTGTGTGTGTGTGTTTACGTGTGTGTGTGTTTACGTGTGTGTGTGTTTACGTGTGTGTGTGTTTACGTGTGTGTGTGTTTACGTGTGTGTGTGTTTACGTGTGTGTGTGTGTGTGTGTGTGTGTGTGTGTGTTTACGTGTGTGTGTTTACGTGTGTGTGTTTGTGTGTGTGTGTGTGTGTGTGTGTGTGTGTGTGTGTGTGTGTGTGTGTGTGTGTGTTTGCGTGTGTGTGTGTGTGTGTGTGTGTATGTTTGTGTGTGTGTGTGTGTGTGTTTTTGTGTATGAGTGTGTGGTTTAGAGAAAGATAGAATCACCGATTCTAATCGCCTTTAGTAATATTAAATAACACGTTATACAAATAGGAGGCGTATAGTTTAAAACGCATATAAACGATAGCACAGTATTACTACCTCGTAAAAAACCCGTATGCCGCAGGGGATATGAACCCGGACGACGTATAAAAAATAAACGTGACGTCGATGACCGTCGTCGTGATGGTGCAGCTGCAGCGCTATGCAACCGGTTTACCGTGACCCCTCGAGAATGCGGACGGTGCCGCGTGTATATACTGTTTATACACGCGAGCGGTGGCGTCGGCGACTTCGGACGAGAGATATTCACGTAGAGATAGCGACACGGTATCATTCGTAAAAGTTTGATGAAAAGAAATCTGACTAAAAAGGTTCGGCATGCGTAACAATAACAAATAACAATTGAGATATAAATGGTAAGCGGACGCTAAGTTATTGTAATATTGTGTGACTTAATAGTAAATTTACCTACTGACGCTACTCCGCTTACGAGCAGTCTTGTAAAAAATACTTTTGAAAAAGTATTAAAATACTAATACTAGTATTCGCATAAAAAAGTATTAAAAATACTTTTAAAATATTTACATAAAAATGTATTTTATTAATACTCACAAAGGATTTGATTTTTCATCATTTAAGTCTCTATCAACTTGGTCAACTGTACCAGAATTCATTTCACACATAGCATCTTTGAATAGAGAAATGGCAAAATTTTTCATAACTTCATTTTAGTAAGTTACGAGATACGACTTGCCACAAAAAAAAAAAATAATCTATTTTTCATTTAATTTATGATTGTGTTTTTCCTGTGACCTATAGCTTATAAGGCTATAAAGGAAAACCATTTCATTGTTTTTTTTTAAAAAAGTGATTAAAACACCCAAATAAAAAAACACGTTTTAAACATAAGTTTAAAACGTTTTAAACAATATTGATGATGTTTATAATGAATTGTTTAAAACAGTTTTAAACGTTTTGATTAAAACACTTTGTTTTAAACATAACAACTCTGCATGCGGATGAATAAGCCGATTCCGTGCGTACGCGGGACCTCTGTTCGTCAGTATTTTAAACCGAAAAACGCGGGTTAGGTGCTCTTTAGTTAAACGTGTATTGCGACTTTCGTCGGTACGTCCGATCGCATTGACCGAAATCAATTAGCGGAATCGAATTCTCAATAAAACCCCCGTCGTACCGGACGTCGTCTGATTTTAATTTAATTTTTATTATTTTTAAAATGCCACTTTTTAATACTTTATTATTTATTTATTTTTACACTTCTTTACAATCATTGATAGACTAATGAAAAATATAATCGAAGAAAAGGCGATTAAATAATAAATTAATTTTAATAAATGCAAAAAAAATTCATGTCAATTAAATAATAATCGTAAAAATAAGCGAAAAAAAAAATCAACCGGTCATTATAAAAATGTAAATATATCCCCGACTACTTATCACAAAGAAGCTTGCATACATATTTCAAATCTTAATACCCGAAATTATAAATTTGTTGAAATAAAAATAAATCTGACATTTTACATAAAAAAAAAGTCAATTCAACCGTAATTTCAACTTTAAACGAGTGTCAAAATAATTGTTTCAATTAATATTTAAGAAACTTTGGCTATAGGCAGAAAAATATGCGACCAGTATATTGATGAGAGGACATTTTTACCGGATCAAACTACCAAGAGTTAAATTAAAAAATGATGATAATACATTATACGAACGATATATTTTACAATGTAGCTTTGCTCAGAATCGTTGAACGAAAGAAATTATTTATCGTTTCCAATTCGATACGCCCATCTCCATTATTTTTTTATAAATATATTTTCACAGAACTCGTGATCGAAATTCACAAAAAAAAAAAACGGAATACGGCTCAAAATATAATACGTAATGGTCTGCCCGTCGCTTGACAGATGCGGTGCGAGCAAAGCAGCCCAAGGTATGAATTATTTATTGAAATATCATTCGTTCGGCCCCAATTAGTATTAGTATTTACTAATCGAATTGAAAAATTTGTAATACAATAAAACTTTAAAATTAATTCGTTAAATAGAAACCTTTTTTAATAAAAATTTCATAGTTTCATTGAAAATTAAAAATGCGTTAGATCAGAGTTTGTTTAAATTGAGGTTCCGCGGTATGTTATATTATAAATTGTGAAAGCAAAATTTGATTTTAATGAATAAACATTGAATTTTCAATTTTTTAATTACGTATTTATTAATTTTATGCTCGTACGATTTTTTTTTTTTTTATACATTTTTTTTGCATATTTATAAAAATGTTTTTACCTCGTGATAAGACGTGAGCTGCGCCAGTTCGCGACACGAGCCGTAAGTAGTTCAATAGTGCGTGTGTCGGATACGAACGATAAATGATAAATTATTATTTCGTCAAAACTCATTTTTCGTGGCAAGAGTAGAGACAGGTCGACAGTGGGTAGTGAATATAATATAATAAGTAGGGCTATAATTTTAATGACCCAAAAAACCTAAAAAAATGACCTAAAAATGACCTTAAAAAATGCCCAAAAGATAAAAAATGATTTTAAAGTGTTATAAAAATGCATTATAATTATCAATTATTATTTATTAATTAATATTTCGGTACAAAATTATTTAAATTATAATATTATAAAAAAATAGCAAAAAAAATGTTGATTTAGGATTTTCTTGGTATGAATAATAAAGTTTGAAGTTTGGACTTATCATGCACTATTATGTGACTACTACACTAGGGTGACCATAAAAATAAAATAAAAATACGGGACACTAAGTTACTAAAAAAAAAAAAAAAGGAAATTCTAATTTTAACTGAATATATTAAAAAAAAACAAATTAAATGTATGCTGTATAATAGTTTTTAAATACAAATAAAATAAAAATATTAATAAGTATCACATGTACACAAAAATCCAAAAAATTTTGAAAACAAATTAGGTACCTACACTGAATTTTAAATAAACTTAATAAACCACACGTCACTACGACTACACTGTGAATGTCATTGTGAACACGACACTCACGTATAAATATAAATCACAAATTATATTTATAATAATTTTACATAGATATTATAAAATAAAAATAGACATATTTGACAACAAACTGATTGTGGTGGATGGATTTGTACTTATTTAGTAGACGACGTCACACATCAATAAAATAATATTAATAACATTCTGTACGTTATCGTTATACCATTTGTATTGATAATCGTTGGTTTAACGTTGTCGATAATGATGTGATATTATTAGTTCTCTATTTCCTACCCGCAGCAATTATAATAATTAATAATTTATTGTCAAGACAAGAATCTAAAAATAATGCTGATAAGCAGGGCTCGTAAGTTCATGCACTAAAAAATGCATAAATAAGCATGCATTCATGCCCTAAAAATTAGCAAAATATGCACTACAAATTAGCAAAATATGCACTAAAAAGTTTGAAAATATGCATTTATATGCCCTAAAATTATTCTGCACCTACAATGAAAAAATTTGGAATTTAATATTAGGTATTTCATTTTGAGATATATTTGTATAATATTTATAAAAATTATATTTACTTTTTTTTTAAATTACACTGTATTTTTAGCGTTTTATGTGATGCCCATCTAATTTGTAAACGTGTCTTGGATTTCTTCGACTATTGCAATCAAAGTTTGATTTGATATAAATCAAGTTAGCCTGTAGTTGTTGGAGTTTGAAAAAAATTTTCGATTTTTTTACAGCCACAGCATCGCTTTCGTCAAATGATTCAACTATACGTTTTATAGTTTCAAAATGTGTGCAGTTGTACGACGCAGCAGTTAACCATGTACCTTAGTGAGTAATAACAGGTGATGGGGTGATGGTAAGTCAGGTGCTTCATTTCTAAAATATTGTATTCGATATATATGAATCGATACCTCTGATCTAAGGTATGTAGTATGTACTAGCTAGGATTCTAGGTAGTCACAGGAGAATAATAATAAATAGAAATACTATCATTTAAAAACGTAAACGGGAAAATAAATAAGAAACAAGAAACTTTTCGAATATTTGTCTGAACAATTTTTTCATGAAATAATATGCGCTAACAACTCTAAAAAATCGACTATATGCCAAATATGCCTTAACACCCAAAACATGCAAATACATGCACTATTAAACTTTATATTATTGTTACTACTGTTATGAAACGAATTTGTATCTCAGTTAGCATGTTTTCCTGTGTAGCAGAAAAAACATGCGGATGCATGAACTTACGAGCCCTGCTGATAAGTATAGATTTCAAATATGTTCTAATGAATATTGTGATACAAAAATATCGTAGAATTTATAAATCAACAATGAAGAGAAAAACGGGATTAATATGGGACCTACTTGAAAATACGGGACAAAATGCGTCCCGTATAACTTTTGTCGGGACAACGGGACACAAAGTGAAAATACGGGACAATCCCGTATAATACGGGACGTATGGTCACCCTAACTACACACTGCACTCTCCAAATCACTGCCATTTAATTTAACGATTAAGATTGAATATGATATTATTTCTGTTACAAATTCAAAACTTTTATCGAGAACATCTAGTGTAAATGAAAATGTATAAAAATATTACCTAGATTTCAAAAACGTATAAAAAATGACCGTAAAATTGAAAAAATGACCTAAAAATGCTGCAAAATGACCCTAAATCCATAAAAATACAAAAAAATGCAAAAAAAAGCAAAATGAAAACTATATATTTGAACTCGTATATGACCAAATCACATTTGTGCTTGAAAAGCTATGTCCTGTAAATCCTAAAAAAAAAATGCAAAATCCTATACTATCCTAGCCCTTATAATAAGGAATAAAAAAAACTAGATCACACGACGACGACGACGACGACAAAGGCCACGATCGTCATAATCGCGAGGTGCTTCACGCAGCTGTCGCGTCCATCCGGTCGGCCGTGACCGTGCAATTCTCCAGTCGAGTTCGCGAATAACGGCGGCGCGGCGGCCTTGAACCCGGCCGAGAGAGAAAACGACGAAGTTCTACGGCTGGGTTCATACAGAGCGGTTTTGCGATTAAACTTTGGATGTAGATTGAAAGACATTTATCGAATCATTTGGTCTCCTTTGTTTAAAAAAAAAAAACTACTTACAGTTTTATTAAAAATGGTAAGATATAATACGGACATTGTATTTTACACTGTAGCTTTGCACAGAATCGTTTAACTCAATGAGTGATTTATCGCTTCTCATTCAAAAGACCCATCTCCATTACGTTTCAAGTGAGTAAAAAATACCCACGATGTGAAGTATTTTTGGTTTTTTAAACTTAATTTTTAATACAGAAAAAAAACAGTCCATTTTCAATCATGTTCTCGTGGAATTCGTGGACGATCCCGTGTCTATCAAAATGAGACAGAAAATGATGTGATAAAATAGTGCCCAAACGCATTACAGGATATTAGAAGAGATTGCTCAAGCTCATTGCAACATTTTCAAATAAACGTGTAAACCTGTCGTATTAATATATCATGCTAAAACGCCCAAACGCAATGAAATTTTTACAAACTCCGAACGCAAACTGCCAGTGCAAATGTGTATATGACAATACACGAGTCACGCGGCGCAAGTTATCGTCTGTGTCTTATCCGTGATAGACACCATTATAAAAATACACATCTTTGTTAGTTGTGTATAGGGCTCGGATGTTATAGGAGCTAAAAAGAAGAAAATATGCATGCAAATATGCACGAAAAAATGTAAAATATGCATAAAAAAATTATAAATATGTACAAAAAAAATTTTTATTTTTAAAACTAAGTTTGTATTTTCATATTTTGGTTGTCGTTTTGACTTCTCTTTGAACTGAAAAATAATTTTAAAAATATTTTCAGGATTTGTAAAGTTAAATATGAAATATATACTCGGATATAACAACTTGACTAACGGAACAGTTAATAGATTAAATGATAACTTATTGTCGATAATATTGTACCTTCTTTATGTTGACGCGATAAAAATTTAATGCACATCGTACCGTTATCGTTAAATTTAGTCAACTGTTACAACGACAATACCTATGTTAAATGATATTGAGTTTTATATTTAATATTACTTAAAATACATAGGTCGAGGAAGAAAAAAAATCAATTTTTTTTGAAAAATATTAAATATGCACAATATGCGCATGACATCATTTAAATATGCACTATTTTCCTAAAATTGACGAAATATGCAAAATATGCATTTTTTATTTTTCGTTTTTGAACTCACCATTGTTTAGCTCGAATTAATATCTTAGTCTGCTATAAATTGAGAGCATATAGAAAAATATGCAACTCCTACAACATCCGAGCCATAGTTATGTACCTACGTAAAATTTTTAAGACATTCATTCGACAAGAACGACTTGATAATAAAATTGCTAAAACTGATTTATTTCGTAAAACTATCAGTCGTATATACATTTTCCAAATATATGCGCACATACGCACGTACTTACACGTACACGTACAGACACCGACACACACACACACACACACACACACACACACACACACACACACACACACACACACACACACACGTAAACACACACACACACACACACACACACACACACACGTAAACACACACACACACACACACACACACACACACACACACACACACACACACACGTAAACAAACACGTAAACACACACACACACTCACACACGCGTGCAAACCATCACCGTGTACGGACGAAATAATTAATGTTGGTGGCGTCGAACCACTCCTGAGCAAAGCATCACAAATCTTGCAATCAACAATTTGGGCCATTTACGTCCGTTCGGGAGATTGCGTGATGACAGCAGGGAATAAAATATACTACATGGACGTCCACGTATGATGCGTGTGTCATCGCTGAGATGTACCTATATCGAAGTATTATAATTATAGGGCTGAGGACTTCTAGTTTTTTCTTATTTTTTTAGAAAAATCGTAGAATCATTTTAGTGATCATTAAAATATATGTTTCATAAAACCAGGAAGTCATATTTAAAATTTCGATTTGCATATTTTTACATATTTTGTCATTATTGCATATAAATGCATATTTGAGTATATATGAAATATCAAGATCATAATTGGTAATTTTTGATATAATTTCTCATATTAGCTTAGACAAAAAAGAACTAATTGATAGATGATTTACTATTTATCTGATAAAATCGAAACATATATAAACGTATACGAAGTGAACTTCAGTTGCCCATAATTTTTCAAGAATATATGGACTTATCAAAATAACTTATTATCATTTTTTTTTCATATGAATATTATAATTAGATGAATTAATAAAGTAAAATAGATTTTTAGAGTATATTTTAAGTGCATATTTTTTGTTTTTTTAGTGCATAAGTGCATGCATATTTTAAGATTTTTAAGTACTAGAAGTCCTCAGCCCTAATTATAATAGTGTGGATTGATATTTTAACGTACCTATTATTATTCTATAGACCAGCGGTCGGCAACAGCTCATCAAACTCTAAACAAACTGCTACAATTGTTTCATACATGTTTACTAAATTGTAAATAATATAACAAGCATTTTCAAAACAACGAAACTAATCGGTGACAATCGACAGATACCGAAAAAAAAAATAATGATAATAAAAACCTTTTTTTAGTAAAAGTTTCATAGTTTCATTAAAAGAAAAAAAAATATGTTAGATCAGAGTTAGTTAAATTGAAGTTCCGCGGTGTGTTATTTTAAGAATTATGACGTAAAATTTAATTTAAATTTATAATCATTGACTTTTCACTTTTTTAAACACGTATTTATTAATTGTATACTCTTACGAATTGTTTTCTTTTTCATATTAGTAAAAATATTTTTGCTTCGTGATAAGACGCGAGGTCTCTCGAGTTCGTAAACACGAGCCGTGTTTCAATAGTGTGTGTGTGTGTCGTATACGAAAGATAATGATAAATGTTGTTATTTCTTCAAAACTCATTTTTCGCGGCGAGAGCGAATACACAGGTCGACGGTGGGTAGTGAATATGATATAATAAGGAATAATAAAAAAAAAAAACTAGATCACACGACGGCGACGACGACGACGAAGGCCGCGACCGTCATAATCACGCAGCTGCCGCGTCCATCCGGTCGGCCGTGACCGTGCAATTCTCCAGTCGAGTTTGCGAAAAACGGCGGCGGCCTTGAACCCGGCCGAGAGAGAAAGCGACGACGTTCTACGGCTGGTTTCGCACGGCGAGTTTCCTATTTAACGTGGTATAGTCCATAGATGCCTGTAAATAGGTAGTTTTATGATTAATGTGATAATGGATCGATTCGTCTTGATATTTAAATAATTATACATCAAAATTTAATTAATTCTAAATGTTCAAGCAGATATTAAAATAAATAGATAGGTACGCAAAACATCTAAACTCTACAAACCGTATTACTCACATCAAAAATTGCAAGTTATATGCAATGTCAATACAAAAAAGAAATGAATACATGTTATTTGTAACTGAAATCAAACATCTACCAGACATTAAAACGAAAGCAATAAAATGTGTATTATTAATAACCGATTTAAATAGAACGTCGTTTTTATCAATAGCAATTATCATGAATAACAAAAAACTTCATATAACGTGAAAATTTCATGAATATCATTAAATACACGTCAATTGGCATTAGAAACGTTTTTAATTATTAACACTGTGAGATTTTTCTTTCACTCGTATTTTTGAATTCGTCACATTTATTTCGTATGTTTTGTAGACGATTTTCGGGAGATCTATACGCCATTCGAATAGTGTTAATATTATGCTGTACCGTCATTACCGCTGTCCGCGTAGCGTTTTCGTCTCTCGACCGCGGCTGCCGGCTGGAACTATTCAAACCGGGTGCGGCCGCATGGGATCCTGGTGCGTTTGGAGTACAACTCGGCTTCATTTTCGTCTGTTTATACGGCGTTTATACGGGATACAACGAAAAATCGGACGGTGGCGAACAGAGTGGTCGTCTCTCGGACACTGCCGTCACGAACTGTTCAAACCGGGTGCGGCCACATGGGATCCTGGTGCGTTTGGAGTACAACTCGGCTTCATTTTCGTCTGTTTATACGGCGTTTATACGGGATACAACGAAAAACCGAACGGTGGCGAATAAAATACGCACAGAGCTAAAATAAAATAACGAAATGTCATAATAGGTCAGTACAATCAGGAGAATTGTACGAAAAATTAAATTTAAAAGCATTTTATGTTTCGTTTTTTGACTATGTTATTTCAATGAAACTATAATAATATGTATAATATCATGCAAAACATAATTTTGTGTATATCATATTATATCTAATGGGCAATGACTAGGGTTGTAAATTTTAAATGTTTCACATGAAATATTTCATTATTGGAAATTTCCCGCTTTATGAAATATTTCAATTAAATATTGAAAAACATATTTTTTTTTTACGTTTGAAATAGTGACTGTTAAATGTCATTTGATCAGTTGACGTTGTATGACAGGGGCGGACCCAGAGGGGGGTTTGGGAGGTCAGCTGACCCACAGTTTTTTTCTTAGTAAAATGTGGCCCCTCAAAATAACAAACTACATACATATTTTTTCAAACAAAAAATATGTACCTAAAATACTACAATAATCAACAATAAAATAGAATTAAATAACAATTATTTATAAAATGTACACGGGCTAAATAGTATTTCTATAAAAATATAATTATAAATTTAATTTAATTTAATTTTTATGTTGTATAAAAAAGATTCTATAATAAATAATAAATATTAGTAAAAAATATAGCTTGTTAGATATCAAGCAGCCGGGCGTCGCGTATTAACATTATATAATATATTGTAAATAAATCGAAAAACCCCGAGTTCCGTACGCGGTACTGGTATAATATTTGGCAATATTGAGTATAGAAAGTAACATAGCACAAACAATAGACTTTGATAATGTAATTAGAACATTTTCACTAATGAAAAAGCGCAGAAAGTTATTGTAATGTCCTTTATTATAACTGTACCTACTTTGTTTAACTTACTCATATATATTTTATTGTTATACTTATGTTTATTATATATTATGATAAAAATATAAACTTTATATTATATGTATTATTTTTGTATTGGATTAGAATTTAGAACCACTTTCTATTACAAAAATGAAAGCATTCGTTGAAATCTAAAAAAAAATATATATATACTGTAACTATAAATTATAAGTATAAAAATAAAATATCTAATAAATATGTATACCTAATCCATTTTCAAAATCTAAAAAACTCAAAATTATTTAAATATTCCAGGTAGATTTATTAATTAAGTAGGTATACATTTTAATGTGACAAATAAAAATAACAATTAATTAATAATACCTTAAGATTCTAAGTAAGTTTTAAATTTTACTTAAAAATTAGTTATAGACGTCTTTTAGTTATATTGCATTTTGCCATGTTGGTAATCATAATGTGATATAAATAAGGTAAATCGTAAGAAGTCTCTTCTTCGAAAGTGACTTTTTAATATATTATAGTTGACATAGTTCACAGAAGTTACACAGTGGCCTCTCATAAGTGATTCAGACCCACCGTTCAAAAATCCTGGGTTCGCCACTGTTGTATGATATCGTTTTGATACAATGTTTGGAGTTTCCTATTTAACGTGGTATAGTCCATCAGATGCCTGTAATTAGGTAATTTTATGATAATATTCTTCTAATAAGTAATAGTTCTAATCGTCTGTTATTTATTTACATTTTACTAGTCTTCGAATAATATATAATTTTTATAATATGAATTCAGTCATTTCATTTTTAAGCATTTAACATTTCCAGATGCTGGTATAATATTGCGTGTTTCACCTGCATATTTACAATAAATTCTATAAATATGTGCTTAACTTTTAAACTCACCAAGTACCAATATATTTTTTTGATGAGAAACTTCTGCAATAATGCGATAGCTGTTGAGTAATGAAACTACTGGCCACTTATTTATAAATTCATCTGTATTATATTTTGTAAAATTTCTTCAGGTGTTTCAATGACTATTGGTCTATTACCTCCTTAATCAATTGTTTATAAATTATAATAACTATAAACTACTATGGTGTTAATTGTTAATTTATATAAATAAGTTTTTATTTCTATTTAGTACAATTAATAATAGAAATAGTATTCCATAATAAATAAAACATAAAGCGTTATATTTTTTACTGAAATGAAACTTACCTACATTTTTTTTTTATCAAAATGAAACAAAATTTTTATTTTTCACTCAAATTATATATATTTCATGAAATTTTCGTGAAATTTTACAATCCTAGTTATACGTAATATAAATTAATATAGTACAAATATTAGATTAATAAGTAATAAATTAATAATAAATAAATTGTTACGTTCACTTTCAATTCAGTTCACATAGAGTTTTCTAATGCATTTTTCTTGTAATGTGTAGCCCGCATAGATGTGTATACGTCCATGCCAAACGCGTTGAAATTTTGACAAACTCGTCCGAACGCAAACCGCCCGTGCAAAAGTGTAAGACTATACACGAGTCGCGCGGCGCAACTTATCGTCTGTGCGTTATCCGGAATAGACGCCGTTATAAAAATACCAATACATTGTGTTATTTGTTATGTGCGGTGTATCATTTTGGCACTATCTTAAAAGCCATGATCGAATTGTCGATGTTTATCTATGTGTAAAATTTTTTATTTACATGCCTACATTAGTTTTTTGAGACATTCATTCGATAAAAACGACTTGATGATAAAATCGTTAAAAATTTTCGGAATATTTCACTATATTTATTTTTTGGAATTTTTTTATCAAGCACATTTTGACAGATCAATGCTACACGATATCAAGAATAAAAAAATGTCTCAAGTAACTAAAAAAATATGTAATAGGTACTTATTTCTGACAGTTAAAGGAGACAATTAAGATGGTTACATTGTTTGCTGCGCTAGTATCCTAAAATAGTAAATTTGAACTTATTGTTTTATAAACTTTAAATTTATTTATTTTATTTATTTATATTTATATACGCCATACAGCTTTCACAATAAAAATTATTTATTTTGTAAAACTATTAGTCGTACATTGTCCAAATACATACACACATGTGCGTACGTGTACACACACACACACACACACACACACACACACACACACACACACACACACACACACACACACACACACACACACACACAAACGTAAACACACACAAGTAAACACACACACATACTCACGTAAAAACACACACACACGCTCACGCACATACATGTTCAAACCATGACCGTGTACGGTCGAAATATTTATTGTCAGTGATGTCGAACCCCTCCTGTCCAAAGCATTACAAGTCTGGCAATCAAGTGCACCTGCACATTACGTCCGTTCGGAGGGTGCGTGGTGGCAACGGGGAATAAATACTACGCGGACGACCACGTATAATGCCCGCGGTTAGATTTCGGTTAGAGACGATGTGAATCGAAATATTACAACAGTGTGGGTTATCGTCGGGTACATCGTAGTACACGGGCGATAGGATCGTTTCACCACGAGGCAGACGGTCGACGTTGTACAGGTGGAGTAGCGATCGTCGTTTCTCAGAATTGAACCCGACCAGCGGCGATGGCGTCACGGCGTCACAGACGGCTGAAATTTTTACCCGACGACTCGCGTTTGGTATTCGCGTACACTTAAGAACGGTGCGCGAATTATTAACAAATCAATTACCTCGGGAACTTAAGTAATTTTTATGTCAGACTGCGATGTTTAACGAAAAAAAAAAAGAAAAAAAAAACGTATTTCGCGTTCTGAATCGTGAGGTATTTTTCGCTCCTCGAACAGGATAGGTAATAAATTATATCGATATCTTTAACCGTGTTTAGTTTAAGTGTCGGTATGTTTTTTTTTTTATCACACCTGTTAAAAGTTTTCTCATTCGACAAATGAGGAATTATTTTCCTTAAAGATCACCCCGTGTTTATTGATCAATTATCGAAAACACACAGTTTGATTTTCACCGGCGGACGCGGTCGACCGCGGGAAAATTAAATACGAGCGGTCAACGGCGGACGATTGCGGTGACGAGTGACGCGGTTTTTCTCGGGCGAACAAACGTATTTGGACGTGGGTGTTTGATTTTAGGCGGTCATTTGCCGGTGTTGAATAATCGCAAAATCGCTCCGTGTGAAATCAGCCGTAGAACGTCGTCGCTTTCTCTCTCGGCCGGGTTCAAGGCCGTCGCCGATGTTCGCGAACCCGGCTGGAGAATTGCACGGTCACGGCCAACCGGATAGACGCGACAGCTGCGCGATTATGATGGTAGCGGCCTTCGTCGTCGTGTGTTCTAGTTTTTTTTTTTTTTACGAGTATTCCACATTATATCATTATATCCACTACCCGCCGTCAACCCGTTTCCGCTCTCGTCGCGAAAAATGAGTTTTGACGAAATAATGTTTTAGCGTAATCGTTCGTATACAACCACGCGCACTATTGAACCACGGTTCGTGTTACGAACTCGAAAGAGCTTACGTCTTATCACGAGACAAAAACATCAGACATTTCTAGAAGCTTCACCAGACACGCACACAATAAAAATATTTTGTTTAAGATTATTCTTCGTCCGTGTACAAATGAATATCAAATATATAATTTCAATAGAGCTGTTTTATCATTTTTGGGTTTTCGACCAGTAAACATGAGGAGTTTAATTAGTGTTACAATTGTTTTTTGTTTTTTTTTTTGTAATTCGTTAGGTACTGATGCAACTCACGAAGGCACAATTATTTTGTAGAAACATGAGCATACAAACAATTACCCGATTAAAAAAAAAAAATAAACATACAATATTGAATTTCACAAAAAAAAAAATTACTAACGGTAATTTTTTTCGTATCTGTCAATTGTCGTCAATTAGTTATTAATTCGTTTTTTGTCAATTTGTTAGTAATTTATTTTTTTTTGTGAAATTCAATATTGTATGTTTTTTTTTTTTTTTTTAATCGGATAATTGTTTGTATGCTCATGTTTCTACAAAATAATTGTGCCTACGTGAGTTGCATCAGTACCAAACGAATTACAAAAAAAAAAAAAAAAACAATTGTAATTTTAAAATACACTCATTAAACTCCTCATGTTTACTGGTCGAAAACCCAAAAATGATAAAACGGCTCTATTGAAATTATATATTTGATATTCATTTGTACACGGACGAAGAATCTTAAACGAAATATTTTTATTGTGTACGTGTCTTGTGAGACTTCTAGAAATGTCTGATGTAAGCAAGACACGTCTCGCGATTCGTATTCCCAACATACAATGTGCATAGAATTACTTCTTCAATTTGTTTACTATACTTACAATGCGCATAAATCGTAAATAATGAATCGTAAACAGCTTGTGTACCAATACACATCAGATAGTAAAGACGATATGTTATACATTTCAAATATATAACATAATTTATAAATAAATAAAAAAAAAAGAAGGTTATATTATTGTTTTTATCGTTTCAGCGTTAAATTACGCGGTATTTATCAATATTAAGTATAATTATTTTATTTAGTTCTGTTCTTTACAGAAACTGATGCGAGTCGGCAATGTAACGCCAGCAACCAAAACATAATATGTTTTTCCAAACGATAATCGAGAAAAATACGTTTTTTACCGAGTAGTTTTATTCGACTGCTATTTTAAAAATGTTATCCCGACATTATAATACTGGCTCAAAATACAATACGCAACGGTCTGCTGGATGTTTAAAAGATGCGGTGCGAGCAAAACCATTCAAAGGATGAGGATTATTATTGAAATATTATTCGTTTGCCCCCAATCGGTGTGAGTATTTATAACGCGAATAGAAAAATTTGCAATAGAATAAAAATACAAAACTAATTCGTTAAATAGAAATCTATTTTAATGAAAGTATCATAGATTCATTGAAAAAAATGCGTTAGATCAGGATTTGTTGTTCCGCGGTATGTTTTTGTTTTTTATAAATCGTGAGAGTGAAATTTAATTTAAATTATTAATCATTGAATTTTCATTTTTCAAACACGCATTTATTAATTAAATACTCTTATAAATTGCTTTTAATGCTTTAAAAAATGTGGTTTATAAAAGTTTCAAAAAAATTGCACAACTTTTGGGCCGAAAATAGAACTTTTAAAATACCTGGTTTTCACAAGTTTATCCCTAATAATGTTTTAAATATTTTATGAAAACTTAAAATAATTTAACATGACCGTAATACTCACACTCATCTTACGATTATGAAAAAATTTCAAAAAATCATAGCAAAGGATTTTTTTTTTAAGCGTTTAAGTAAATTATTATACGATTATTACTAGGGCTCGGATTCATATGTATTAAAAAAACCGAACTATGTAAATATATATGTAATAAAAAATCGCTTTATATGTGATAAAAAATGAAAATATGGAATATAAAAATATTACAGAACATAACTGAAAAAAACATTAAAAATTACATATGTATGATAAATGGCATTATTATCTAATTTACTTATTTTACTCCGACATCATTCATCTTGATCTTGATTTTGAAAGCAATGAGATACCATATATATGCTCAAATTTTCAAAGTTAAATGATCTACGGTTTGGTAGTAACACAGATTTGTACCGACTAAAGGAGTGCTCGACTTCCACCGAGGTAATAAGAGCAGTGTCATATTTCCAATGTCCAAAGGAGTTTGTTCAGCCTGCAGTATTACCCCATTCATTTCGCAATGTATCTATATCTCTAGTTAATTTTAGGCAGCCTAAACCAAGATTTTTATGTGATACACTGAATTTTTTCTTTTACTGCAACTCCCAAGGGTCCTTGTACTTGTTCTATACATTTTTCAGCTTCTTCTATAAGTCCTAAACTTTGAATCGAAGTCATTTTACTCGTTTCTATTTGTTTTATTGTATTCTCTAAAAATTCAAAATTAACAGATGTATAAATTAAATTATTCTTAATATTGAACATAATGTAATATCGATCGTAGTTACGGTCGATTAGTTCAATAATTGGTATTATTTTGTTTACGTACTTTTGGAAACATTGGAAATTATCTGTATTGAAAAATACAATCGAATATAATTATTTATAAATCGTGAAAGAGCAAATCGTCGAAATATGTAGGAAAAAATGGAATTATTAAGAAATATATAAAAATATGTAGGTACTTATGGCAAAATATGTAAAAATATGTAAAATAAAATATAGTTCATTACATTGAAAATCGCTTGAAACAAATTTATCACTAACCTAAATTAATTTATCAAGTCGCCGTAAAAATATGTATTACATATAAATCCGAGCCCTAATTATTACGAAATAAACTGTTTTTACGTCAATTTTTAAAATTCAACACTTTTTGAAGAAATTGGTCCATCCAAACGCAATGAAAATTTGAATACAGATAGAACAGAACTTTTGAACCCTTTGGTGAAAAAAATGTCTTTTTTGTCAAACAAAATAACTTAAGACAATTTTGAAAAAAAAACCTACCGTTCATCAAACGAAAATTTATATGAACGGTATATTTTTAATATTTCACGAAAACTTTTGAAAATTTTATATGACTTTATTCATAATTTATATTTATAAATTATACTTCACTAACGATACTGAAAAAATTTCAAAATACTCTGACGAATTGTTTTTTTTTTTTTTTTTTATACGAGTATATATACTATATTATCAATGAAAGGAAAAAAAATCCCTCGAAGCATTCCAAATGTGGTGCTGGAGACATATGGAAAAATAAACTGGAAAGAAAGAGTAACAAATGAAGATGTATTGGCCCAAGTTGAAGAAACAATTAGATCCTTACTTAAAACCATAAAGCGACGACAGTGGGATATAATGGGACACGTTTTACGCCATGACGAAGAGTTGCATCATACTATAATAGAAGGTGCAATTGAAGGACGGAAACCACCAGGAAGACCAAGAAACTCGTACATGTCCCAACTGAAAAATGACGCAGGGATTGATACTTACGCCGGATTAAAAAGACTCGCCAAAGATCGTGACAAGTGGAGAGCGAAGTCAAAAACATTGTAAACCAAACCTAATATAGGTTGAAAAAAAAATTATATTATATATTAGTAAAAATGTTTTTGTCTCGTGATAAGACGTAACCTCTTTCGAGTTCGTAACAAGAACCGTGGTTCAATAGTACTCGTGGTCGTGTACGAACGATTACGCTAAAACATTGTTTCGTCAAAACTCATTTTTCACGGCGAGAGCGGAGACGGGTTGACGGCGGGTAGTGGATATTATAACGTAGCGGTTCCCAACATTTTTAGTTTCGCGGACCACTAATTTTGTAAAAAAATATTTGAGGCCCATCCATAGTATACCTATATACGTTTTCATAAAATTATATTATATATTATATACATGTATGTATAGTTATATAAGGACTAAAAAATTAAGAAAAATTTAAAAAAAAACACAATTGTTTAAAAAAACTTATTTCAACTTAATCACAAGATAAACAATTTAATGTGATTTTTGACATTGCTTGTTCTTCACGAGAAAGTCAATATCTGGATTAAAACTTGTTAGTTTTAGTCTTAAATCACTCTCAACATTCAGTTTGTTCCTGTATTTATTTTTTAAATCATTTAAAGCAGAAAAAGCACGTTCTCATAAGTCGTCGAAAAGCCCAACAAACTTCTAAGTGTAATTTTAGCGATTGCTGGATGGTCTTTCCGAACATTTAACTAAAATGGCACTAATTGTGTACTTTTAAAATACGATTTTAAAGTCTGATCACCTGACATTTCAATCAACGAATCTTCTTCACTTCCTGATATTTTCAATTAATTTAATTTAATTTATTTTCAAAAATAAGAACCGAAAAATATATTATAATATTAATTTAAATATATACAATATATATAATATTTAATATTATACCAATGGTTCGCGGCCTAGAATATAACGATATAATAAACGATATAGTGAGGAATACTCGTAAAAAAAAAAAAAACTAGACCACACGACGACGAAGGCCACGACCGTCGTAATCGCGCAGCTGCCGCGTCTATCCAGTAGGCCGTGACCGTGCAATTCTCCAGCCGGGTTCGCGAATATCGGCGACGGCCTTGAACCCGGCCGAGAGAGAAAGCGACGACGTTCTACGGCTGATTTCACACGGAGCGATTTTGCGATTATTCAACACCGGCAAATGACCGCCTAAAATCAAACACCCACGTCCAAATACGTTTGTTCGCCCGAGAAAAACCGCGTCACTCGTCACCGCAATCGTCCGCCCTTGACCGCTCGTATTTAATTTTCCGGCGGTCGACCGCGTCCGCCGCGCCGGTGAAAATCGAACTGTGTGTTTCCGATAATTGATCAATTAACACGGGGTGATCTTTAAGAAAAATAATTCCTCATTTGTCGAATGAGAAAACTTTTAACAGGTGTGATAAAAAAAAAAAACATACCGACACTTAAACTAAAAACGGTTAAAGATATCGCTATAATTTATTACCTATCCTGTTCGAGGAGCGAAAAATACCTCACGATTCAGAACGCGAAATACGTTCTTTTTTTCTAATTTTTTTCGTAAAACATCGCAGTCTGACATAAAAATTACTAAAATAAATATTACTAAAATTACTAAATAAATAAGATCAATTTTCGTTTAATTATCGGTTGATTTTTGTTTTCAAAATTATATGAGTTATTTGTTTGACGAAAAATACATTTTTTTTGATGAAAAAGATGTAAAATTCTTTATTCTATCTATATTCGAAGTTTCATTATTTTTGAAATGACCAATTTCTTAAAACAAATTATTTAAGTTGAAAACTGACGTGAAAACAGTTTCTTACGTAAAAATCGTAAAATAATTTACTTAAACGCTTATACAAAAATATCATGGGTCGCATTTTTAATTTCTTTTAATTTTTTTCAGTATCGTTAATGAAGTATATGGATAAGGTCATATTAAATGTTCAAATGTTTCTGTCAAATATTCAAAACTTAATAAGGGATTAACTTTTCAAAAACAAAATATTTTCAAAGTTGTATTTTTAGCCGGAAAATTATCAAATTATTTTTAAACTTTCGGTACGTGTGAAACAATATGCCATACGTATGTATTTAATTAAAATTTCAAGTTTCTAGTATCATCACTTTTGGAGCCTTGACTGAATAACTATCGATTTAGTGAACTATTTTACTCTTTTTGAAAGTCTCGTTTACGAAAAATTTGACCGTTTTCACTAAAATATTTCGTAGTTTTCCTTTCCATTTAAAACCACGGATTGTCGAAGTGGAGAACAAGTGTTAAGCTTTTAGCTTTGGTGAACATAATTCAGTTACAATAATACAATATAACGGTCATATTATACTTGTATTATTCCAACTCCTCACAATTTTATACAAAACACAGTGGCGTATTTACGGGGGTCCCAGGTCTCGACCCCTTAGAAGTTATAATTGTATTTACAAGATTCCTGACTCAAATACTAAATATATTATAAAAATGCATTTAAAAGTCATAAACGACTTATTACGTGTGAATAAAGGAAGAGAATATTCATTTACTACCTATATAATAATGTATTAGAAATATTTTATTATGTCATAACTTGTAATTTGGCGATGATGGTAAAGAGGGTCACTCAGAATATAAAAGGTTTTTTTTGGACCCTCCACCAGAAAAAATTTAAAATTCACCGCTGTGTGTATATACATATTATTTTACCTTTTATTGATATTGCTTTTTTAATTTTAAAAATTCACTTATAATATTATTAATAATACCTTTTAACTGAAGACATCCATTCTCATCACAAGCTTTCTTAAAGAGAGGAGTAATCAACTCGTATTGTAATTGGCATTGTTATTATTATTGAAATTAACTTTATATATTATGCATCCTATTTAAGTTATGTTGAATAAAATTATCATTATTATTATTATTATTATTTATTATACTTGAAGAAGACATCATTCAATAAGGGAAATTTCGAAAAAAAAAATTTCATTAGTGTTCCTATATATTTCCTATATATTTATAATATATAAATATATATGTGTTTAATTTGTGTGTGTGTGTGTGTGTGTGTGTGTGTGTGTGTGTGTGTGTGCTTTAAAGCTATAATGCTGCTTATGTGTAAAATTTACATTACCCTGATGATTAACCACACGACTCGAATACATTTAATAAAGTGTGTATAAGGAAAATGTAAAACAACGGTTTTTCACTTACCGTGTTCTCTGCGACTGAATAAGCACACGTACAAGAGGTTAGATTACAAAATATATAATACCACGATAACAGTCCTTAACCGGGTAAATACACGTATTAGTACATTACGTGTTTATTAATCGTGGTTGATTTTGTTACGCCGGCCGTCGAGGAGTTCTATATTCAATATATGTTTTTGATTAAAGAATCACTTGCCAACGTTTCAGCACAGTTGAAAACCCGGAGGCGAACAAGGAATAAGGAAAGTATATAAGGTGCCACAAGTGTGAGGGTGTGATAAATTCAAGTCATACGATATCATGATGATGAAAAAATTTTTATTCGTATAAAATCATCTCATTAAAATATGGTAAAAAAAAAAATTGAATAAAAATAAAAAGTGAAAAATAATTATTGACGAATCGTCCGAAAATAATCGTTTTATTGATATAAGTAAGAGAATATATATATAAAAAAAAAGAAAAAGATTTTTAATTGATTTCGGATTGAGTATCCGTTATTTTTTTACTGCTAGATTATTGTGGGTACGTTTAAAGTACCTTAAAAATCATTATTCCACCATACGCATTACTTCTGCGATTGTTTGCGTTTCCGCCGTTGCCCATTCCTGGGAAATCGTTCGGAAAACGGCCACCGATTTGTGAGACCACTGAGTTGACGACCTGTTGATGGTAATCACTTGAAATACTCTCAGACGGAATAACGACTGAAAAACGTAACCGAGACATAACATTATAGATACACACGTATAATTAAACTCATTTATTACGAATATTTACGGCTATTATCCTTTGTTATTTAATAATTAATGTTTATTGAACCTGTGCAAGTGATTGTTACAATATTATTTTTTTTTCTACGGGTTTTTTACAACTCGTCGTCTCGTTCCGATTTACGGCCGACGTGACTAAATTTGTTTTTTTTTCCAATGTCGCATTTCAAGTGACCGTCTACTGTGCCTAAACACTCAATTTTTGCGCACTGTTATCGTAGAATTTAATAAACGATCAAAGTTCGAAACCAGAGTGCAGACTCACAGACTCGCTCACGGACCAAGCGATAAAAAAAAAACATACGAAATATAACTATACGAGTTGGTAAAACCAATGACGTCATGGCTATGAATTGTCTGATTCGATGACAAACATTTTAAGGAACTTCAACGTTTCAAGAAAAAATTGTCTCTCGTAGTTTCGAGTAATAATTAATTAATGGTTATTAATGGTTGTTTAAAAACCTGAAAAAACCCGTTAAAAACATGTAGGTGAAAACGTATCGATAACATTACCCGAAATTTTGTTGTCAAGCGTTAAAAAAACGAAAAGAAAAAAAGTTAAATTTTTTAATCAGATATCACAAAGGCAGTCGTCAGACCCGACCGTTGGACCGGTATTATAACGTCCTGACTAATCGTGGTAACTAATAACTAAATAACTAATAACCGCCGAAATTTCCCGTACGGACGAGACAGAGCACGGTCGCAATCGACAAGACACGTCACGTGATTATATATGTATTATATTCCGTGCGTTTTACATTTTTGGGAACACGATTCCGTACGATTTTCCATGCAACGTTGTCGAAGTTTGCGTATAGATTGCGTATCGATTGTGTGGGCTCAATTAATTTCAAACACGAATTAATACGATCGCTACTGCGTAAGTGCCATGGCACTCAACGATATCTACAGGTAATATCTATGTATTTTAATATAGAAATTACTAGTGTAGGTACCCGTTGCAAAAATTCGCAATGAACAGTTTATTATAATCTATAATAAAAAGTATACGATTGCGAATCGGCACATTGATAAATTTAACAAATAAATAAATACATATAATATCGAAAATCGAAAGACACGTTAAAATAATAGAGTTGGTAAGTACATTAAAATAATATATACTTTTTCCGAATTTTTCCCGTGCAAACGCTTATGTGGCTTTCGTTCAAAAAAAAAAAAAAAAATTCGAAGAAATCCGATGATTTCAAGTATCATTTAACGCGTTCGTAAATTCGGCCTTGTTGTCTTACATATAATATAACGAAATGAGTTGTACGTAAATCTGGCAACACGGGTACGAACATCTCAGGTAAAAACGGACGGAATCGTGGTCCTCAAGAGGGCGCAACAGTTACAAAATCCTGAACCAAAAGCACTTCTAATAGTGCTACCGCATCAAACATCGTAGAACAAAACTGATACTACCGAATGAAAGATACAATTATTATCTTCTACATGCTACCAGACCGTTTTTTTAATTGTTTCAAATTAAAATTTGTTTAATTCAACGTTGAAAAATTGTTAATTTATCACTGACAGGAAATAACTTTTCGAAATTTAAAAAACGCATGATAAGGATCGTTCGGTATACCCGGTGTGATAATAACTACGAGCGCATTACCGTGATGTATGATCGGCATTCTGCCGTCGGGTCCGGGCGCGAACCCCTGTCTGGCGTTCCAGTCGCGGAACATGTCCTCCATCGAGGCGAACGGACGCGGTCTTCCGGGCGCGGTAGGATCCAAAATCACGTAGCTCATCTGGACGTCGGCCGGGATCGGCAGGATGAATTGGGCAAAGTTGTTCATGGCGTGTGGCATCCGTGTGTCTTCGTAAAATCTCTCGGTGGGTTTGCACGCGGCGCGTTCGAAATCCGTCGGCGTCGTGACAGCGGATCGGATCGGTCGTACGGTTAGTAGTTGTACGGTTGTTGGACGCGAAAGTGAACTGCCGAGTCTTGCTGTCGCCGGTGCCGAAGAAACACTGTGCGGGCACGCACGAAACAGGAAACGACGTCGTAACCCTCGGATTTCGTTCTCGAGCCGTGCACCGGGAGGGAGACGGCTCGCGCGACGCTAATTTCCCGGGGAGGCGTCTCAGCGGATGCTTCGCAATCGAATAATGCGCATGCGCCAATATGCCGTCGCGTCGTACCTTGTCCGCGGACCGGTCGTCTTGTATTCGTCTAGTCGTTTTTCGATTCCTAGTGAAGTGGAGGATCTTATATTATGGTTTTAAAATTACGTTGTTTTTTTCCGTTTTATCCGGAGACACTTTTTTTTCTATTATGATTATTATTATTATTATTATTATTATTATTCATTGGAGCTCCTCGTAAAAACTATTATAACTCGACGAATAAGGAGTGACACTCGAGTAGTTTTTTTTGTTAATGCGTATTTTTCGTTATGTTCATTAAATTAGTCGATTGAATACAAATAGTCGTATGTGTATTATATAAATACATATATGATAAAAAAGTACATAATCCGCCCCATGGGGTATACTTCGTTCCTCGAACGAGTCGAGTTAATCGGGATGGATGTACATATTGAATTTTAAAGAAACGGTAGATCATTTCTCTCTTTAGTTAAATGATTCTGAGCAACGCTTTAGCATTAAAATATACCGTTTGGACTGAATAATTTATTCAAAGAAAATAGTTTAAGTTGGAAATTGATGTAAAAACAGTTTATCACGTAGTGATCGTATAATAATTTACTTAAACGATTATGAAAAAAAAAACCTAATTGTTGTATATGTGTACATACGAAGACTATATCACAGAAAAAATATTTATACATTATAGGTACATATAAATGAAATAATTAATAACATACGAAAGTACATCACAATATCGTTAAAGTCATTAAAATTAAGATAACACACACACACACACACACACACACACACACACACACACACACACACACACACACACACACACACACACACACACACACACACACACACACACAGGTATAAACTATCAGACTAACCAATTAACGAACAAACCGTCCAATACCTAAACGTTACAAGCGTTTCAATCAATATGTCTAATAACCTCTGCTCCATGGTACTTCATAAAAAACTTTGTTAAAATAAATTGATTTCAATTTTAAAATAATATGCTACGTACACTTATCATTCGCCAATCGTAAAATTAGCTGATCTAAGGTTCTCTACGCCCAAAACCATTATACTATGTCAGTAACAAATAATACACACGGTGTGAAGTACCATCGTCTGAATTTTTTTTAAATTATTTGACTTGAGTCTTGCGTGCTCGACGTGGTTTTTCGTAGAAAGCTGAAGGATATAAAAATATAAAATTATTTATAGAGCTTAGCAACGACACCGAGTGATCGAGTGCCAAAGTCAAACACTCGATACACTGCTTTTGAAAATGTATTATTTTCTAAACCTGTTAATCTGTTGAGATGGTTTTATCAACCAAAAGTGAGACACATCTACGCTGTGAGAATTGAAAAAAATAATATTGTAGTAGGTATTCGTGTTATTCGTAGTCGTTGGTAGCACGAGAATCGCCAATAATACCTTCAAAAAAAATATATATATATATAAATATATATTAATTTTGATTTTTTTACAAACTTAAACCGCATACACGCTGCACCGTCCGAATTGGTGAGGGTTCACGGCCAACCGGCTGCATAGCACCGCAGTTCACAGCATCACGACGACGGTCATCGATATCTGCACGTTTATTTTTTATCCGTCCGGGTCCATACCTCCAGCGGCGTACGGGTTTTTACGAGGTAATAATATTATGCAATCGTTTACATGCATTTTAAACTATACGCCTCCTACGTGTATAACGTGTTATATAATATTACTGAAGGAGACTGGTCGAGGTGATTTTCTCTTTCTATATACATACACTCTATGTATTACACACACACACACACACACACACACACACACACACACACACACACACACACACACACACACACACACACACACACACACACACACACACACACACACACACACACACACACACACACACACACACACATAGGTACACACACTTTGCATCAAAATTAGTCGATGAAGTCATATGTTTTATTCGTAGTAGATAACAACGTAAAAATAAGTACAAAAATAATCTAATGAGGCAGTCATAAATTGTGCTATTTTATGTTCTGTATATACCTACGTATTGATGTAATTTGAAACCCTTCTCCTCAAAACGTAGATCCATCTAAAACCTTGTCCGTATCGACTGCCGATTAACGTTTATAAAAACGTGATTGAATTTCGTTCGTATATATTAGTTTATCCCTGGTATTTATTTTATGCACGCACTTTATTGCGTTATGCTCACGAGTTTAAACTGTTTTAAATTTTTCGTTGTTGGCCACGAAACAGTTCTATTCGATAACGTTTTTGTCAAATGGTCAGCATTTGTAGTATTTACAAAAAAAAAAAAAAAAAAAAGAATCCTTTAAGACACCGGAGATTCAAAGAATCGTGATTAATGAAAGTATACGTATAAGTTTTAATTATTGTGAAGGTAATATATTTAATTCAAAATATATTATTGAATCAAAAGAGTAGTGAAATATCTTAATAATGAAAAAATATATTATCACATTATATAGTTAAAATGAGTGGATGATTTAAAGATAATTAATGACGAGTGATCAAAAAATAATTTGTTGTATGTTTGTTTGATTGAAAACAATATTTGAAAATATTAATTATCGAGATTTATGTAAATCGCATATAGCATTCGTAATGTCCTGGTAGATCACCGAATCAAAATCCATATGTATTATAAATCATCGGTAAATCGCATATACCTATCTACTGCACGAACACGGTAGACATTTGGCTTATTATATTTTATATTAAATGAAAAAAAAAAAAAATTATAATTAATCGAACACAATAGTTACACGAATAACTTGTGCCGATATCAATTTACGAATACGTTAATGGTATAAATGTACGTTTCCTTTAGGTTTAGATCTCTAGATTTTGAAATCACTGAACCGGGGAATATTTTTTAATGCCGATACCTTTTATTTTAATTTAAAAAAAAAATATGTATCTATAAATAAGTAATTATAATAAGTATATATTTATAATAATAAGTAATCAAGTTTACTATTGCCGTCTCATTGATACCAAGTTCATAAACATCAGTTAAATTCTCAATTTTTAAAGAAGTACTTAATTTTAAAACTGACATTACTCAAAACTTAAAAAAAAACACTTGGTCACTTTTTGCACGAGGGCGACGATATATATATATATATATATATATATATATATATATATATATATATATATATATATATATATATATATATATATACACAGTGAAACGTTCCTTAATGGACAAGTCTATAAAACGGACGTTTTTATGGAGACTGGGATTTGTCACCTCTTTTATTTTTCACTCTGCATTAGTGGATACTTCTAAATAACGGACTATATATCGATGGCCAAGAGTGTCCGGTATTCAGAGGTTTAACTGTGTATATATATTAGTTTTTTTTTTTTTTTTTTTATTAGATATATATCATGCGATCTACGCATTAACTAATTCAAAATCAAAGAAAATCATCTATATTTCATTACGTACGTCCTAATTTTTAAATTTTAAATTTGTATGTATTCGACCCGACAAGATGACAAAAACCATAAACAATATTTGGGATATAGGCGTAGCCAATTTAAAAATATGACGATTCCGCGATTTATCGAGAGTTAATTTATCACTGTATTTATTTATGACAGCAGTATTTCCTTAAAATTAAAAATCCGTATTTCAATCGCTGAAATTTGATATTTGGGACATTTCACCGTCCCCAGAACCTTATTCGGGACACCAAGTTAAAAATCGGTAATATCTAATGACTCAAAGTCCTACTTGAAGTATTACTACCATAGATTACATTATTTACTATCTATAATCAATTATGTCTTACTACTATTCAGAACATGTCACGAGTCTCTCCACGTTAATTTGTTGTGATATACTGTCATTTTAGATTCTGAGTGAAGCATCATTGTAAAATGACGTTAATTTTAATTTTTTTTCTCGAGACTCTTTTTGCTCAACTTAACTTTGTCCAAAAGTTTCATCCAGAAACTCTAAGGCTCGGAAATTCGTTGTAGATGGTATTTTAAGTGTTTATTAGGCTCTCGATTTAATAGTTTTCACAGGCGAGCGGAAAAACAAATTAAAATGTACCAAAAACGGCGAAATTCACCGTAAACGACATTTCCATTATATCGAATTTAGTAATTTCGTCATGACTACAAAAATAATGTTGCTAGAAACTTGAAATGTTCACCATATATTTTTGACATATCACTACATGCTTTAAAAAAGTTTCAAAAAAATTGACAAATTTCGGTCCAAAAATATAACTTTTAAAGTACCTGGTTTTTCACAAGTTTATCCCTAATAAAGTTTTAAATATTAACAAAAACTTTAGATAATTAAAAATAACCGTAATACTTATACACTCATTTAACGATTCTGAAAAAATTTCAAAAAATCATGCAAAGGATTTTTTTTCAAAACGTTTAAGTAAATTATTATACGATTATTACGAAACAAACTGTTTTTACGTCAATTTACAAATTCAAAACTTTTTGAAGAAATAGGTTGATCCAAACATAATGAAACTTTGAACACGGATAGAAAAAAAACTTTTGAACCCTTTTGTAAAAAATCATGTCTTTTTTGTCAAACAAAAAAACTTAAGACAATTTTGAAAAAAAACGTACCGTTAATTAAACGAAAAATGAAAAATATATGAACGGTATAATTATTAAAGAAATTTTAATATTTGACGAAAACTTTTGAAATGTTTTTATGTCCTTACTCATATACTTTACTAACGATACTGAAAAAATTTCAAAAATCATGACTAAGAATTTTTTTTAGAAGCGTTCAAGTGAATTATTTTACAGTTTTTACGTCAATTTTCAACTTAAAATATTTATTCAAAGAAATCGTTCCATCTAAACGGTATACTTTAATTCTAAAGCTTTGTTCAGAATCTTTTAACTAAAGAAATAATATGTCATTTCTCTAAAATTACAATACACTCATCCCCATTAACTCGCCCGCGGAACGAAGAATATGGGGTCGGTGAAGTCCGTATATTTTGTTATTATTATTATTATTTAAAACGTTTTAGAACACTGAACGCTATTACATGTATGTGTACCAAACTAACCAAATTCCCAATCCCTGTGATTAATTTAAGACTTTCTTGGTTGAATCGAACGTTTAATCCAGATATAATTTGATCAAGTGCAAAATAAAACCAAGAATGTTTCATTTCATCTTTTTTAGTTTCCTCAAAATATTGATGATCTTGATTGTCATCAACCTTTTTTGAAATTTTTTGACAACAGGAGGATCAATATTATTTTCATCACACATTTTTATAACATTGTTATATATTTGTTCATATTCATCATCATCAGACCGATATTGACTAATTGTTAGTTTTGAAGATTTTATCAAATTAACAGCGGTTAGAAGATCAAGTTCTCCACTTTGTAAATTTGTACTAACTTTCAATATAACTGATAAAAGCCGATAAGATAATGGTGGTGGAAGTTCGTCCTTCGTCGCTTCGCTCCTCGGACAAGATAATGGTGAGGAGTGTATAGCACTTTCTATCATGGGATCACCTGGTTTACGATAGTTTAGTTGTATGGTACTTTACATTTGAATGCAATGATAAATCATTGTAAGTTAAGTACAGGATACAGTAGTTGGGTGGGATACACGAGATGCATTGCTAGATTAGGCATTATTGGATAGATTTTGGAATTATTTTATATTATAAAAAAAAAAAACGATTCTGAACGAAGATGAAGATGTCAGCCTTAAATTGTAATATATATTTTATTTTAATATCCTAGATTGGGTTAAATTTACATTTGTCTATTCATGTGACTTCTGCTCGTGAGCATTGGACAAACCAGGATGTGCATAGATAGGGCGTAGGTAAATACCATATTATTTGCCTAAATGCACTATCGTGACGGTACCACCCGACCCCGCCGTCCATATATGCTGAATGCTCCGTGGCTACGTCTATTTAAATATTAATAATTAATAATAATATATAAAATCCGCATGTTTATGGAACTGATACACACATTAAAATAACTGGAAATTGGAAGTTAGTAACGTTCTATTCAACCATGTAAAGGTACGTTATACACCTTGTGTTTACAATCTACCAATATTTTGTATAGAACAGCTGTCAGCTACTGATTATATTATAATAAACTTAATCTATTTAATTATCTTTATCAGCTGTGATATTACATAATATTTTCATTTCTTATCTTTGAATACAAAAATTTTTATACATTTTCAACTACAAAATAATTTGCAAATATTCGTGATTTTGACAAATTTTGTCGATTTTTGAACTTCAACTGCTTATAAAAAAAAATTGTGCCTATGTATTTGAATAATTTTTGAATCACTCTTAGATCAACTTATTCAAAACCTTCTATTAAATTTTCAAGCGATTTGGTAGGGCCAAAAAATTGTTATCGACTTTTATAAAAAAAAATCTAAGAAAAATCGAATTATTCAAATGCCTATAAATAGCTAAAAAATAAACGAAATATTTTGAAAATACAACTATGTAAAGAAAATGCCTATTTAAACATTTTGTAAAAGTTTTAAGTTTCTACGACCTATACTTTTTGAATAAGAACAAATATCAAAAATCAATGATGCCTAAATTGTTATTTTACGCGATTATGTGAAAAAATTGTAATTTCAAACACTCATAAAAATTTTTGATTTTATTCCAGTGCAAATTTTTTTACAGATAATTGAAGGAAAACGTATGTCAAACTTTGTACCGAATTTACAATTCTTAGTTTTGAATACTTAAAATTTTATGAATTTTCAACTGCAAAATACATAGCAAATATACATGATTTTGACGAATTTTGTCAATATTAGCACTTATAAACGCTTATAAAAAAATTTTGTGCCTATGTATTTTTATAATTTTTGAATGGGAGTTAGAACAACTTATGTGGACCCTTCTATTAAATTTTCAAGTATTTCGTCCGAGCTACATTTTTTTTATCAACATTTATAAAAAAAAAAATAAAAAAAATCGAATATTTCAAATGCCTATAAATTGATTAAAAATGAGTGAAATCTTTTGAAAATAAAATTATATAAAGAAAATGCCAATATAAACAACTGATAAAATTTTCAAGTTTCTACAACTTATACTTTTTGAAAAAAAAAACAATTAGCAAAAATCGTTTGAGGCTAAACCGTTGTTTAACGTGTTTTTGTAAAAATTTAAATTTCAAACACTCATAAAATTTTTTTGTCTGAATCCGGTAGAGTTTTTTTTGCAGATAATTGAAGAAAAACTAATGAAAAACCTTGTACCAAATTTTCAAAACTTAGTTATAAAAGAAAAAAATTTTACGATTTTTCAACAACAAAATTATTTGCAAATTTTCGCAATTTTTACATATTTCGTATAAATTGGAACTTTGAGCACTTATAAAAAAAAATTGTGACTTACGATTTTGGATTTTTTTTTATCAGTTATGGAACAACTTATAAGAAACCTTGTATTAAATTTTCAAGATTTTCTGGCAAAAAAAAAAAAATTTATCGTTATTTTAAAAAAAAATACTTAAAAAAATTGAAAATTTCAATTGTCTATAATTAGCTCAATAAAAGTCAAAAGTGTTCAAAAATTTTACCACGTATAGATGATTTCAATATAAACATTTGGTAAAAATTTCAAGTATCTACAATTTTTGGTTTTTGAGTAACAGCTAAATAAAAAAATCGATTTCGTCGAAAACGGATTTTGCACAAAAAGTACCGTTTTTTCCTCATTTTTTGTTTGTTTTTCCCGTGGCATTGGAAAACTTTTGGGAATTTTCACTTGTGACCTCTCTAAGGTACCTCCGATATTCGTTTTGCCACCGAAAACATACCCTGAAGTTCAAAATTGAAGCATTATTTCGAGTAGTTATGGTGTACACAGACACAAAAACAAAAAAAAAACAAAAAAAAAAAAAAAAAAAACAAAAAAAAAAAAAAAAAAAACACACATCATAGTAAAATCAATACATTCTTCACTTCGTTCAGAATCTAAAAAAAAAAAAACACACATCATAGTAAAATCAATACATTCTTCACTTCGTTCAGAATCTAAAAGGTCATTCAAAATATACATTTTAAATAGCATTTATTTTGTTTATAATGAAATAGGACATAGGTAATACAAAAAGCGTTATTGAAAATAATTTAATTAAATATTTAAATATAAATAGTTATTTGCAGTTTAGTGAGAGTTTTGAGGATGTGTGGCTTCTAATGATAACGCGGCAAAATCGACTTCTATTTCGGACGAAGAAACACGAAGTAGATGACTTAATGTTTCATCTGTAGTCGATTTCTATGTTTTGATTTAATATGTTTCATGTTTGAAAATGTACATTCACAAATGTAAGTGTTCCAAACATGGATAACATTTTTAATGCGAACTCTCGTATAAGTGGATATTTTAGAGTAGGTAATTTTTTAGTAGAGTATGCAATTTGAAAATGTAGCGCGGGCCGCCAGTTGCCCACCCCTGCTATACACCACCGAGTCTACAGCTTTTAGTTTATTGTATTGCAATATTTGCATATAAAGTCGATATATCGCGGACGATTATAACGACGGCGGCGTTTTTTTCATTAAACCGTGAACGCGAATCATTTATTATAATATGGTTTCGGTCGTGGTGCGGTCGTGTCGGCTGCAAACATCCGTTGCTCGTTTCAATAACGTATTCGGTTCCGGGAATGAAAAAAAATTGGAAAAAAAAACGATATCAGGCCGATGTCCGCTACTGGCCTACGTGACTTTCAGCCCAGATACGATAGTCACGCGTAACGCGTTACGGGTACATTATTATTACGTTCTAATACGGTCTGCGGGTCGCGATCCCGTTTGGCGATTAATTTCCATTATTTTCGTTCGATTTCGATTGACCGGATTGTGTGTTGTACACTACTTGTAGGCGATAAAAAAGCGCAGAGGTCACAGACGGACGGCGAACAAAATGGACGATGAACACACGTTAACGTTAGAAAACCAATTAGAGTCGGGCATACGAGTACGTCGACTCCTGGTGTTTATCACGCGGCGGTCACATTGCCGATTATAATAATATTATTCGTAAGCGAAAAACGTGTAAACCGTACACCCATGGATTCTTGCCGTTGGCATGAAATGTAATTGTGTAAACCGCACCAGAATAAAATCTTTAAAATAACACCTCCAAATTACGTTTAAAAACTAAAATTTTAATATACAAACAAATCGTAAAACCAGCCACGACTTACGGCGTTGTAAAAATATCCTCTCGGACAATCGTCGTCGATTACACGTTGACGATCTTAAAAAAGCTCTGGTGGTCCAATGTGACAAATTTATTGGTATGAAAAATAAATAAAATTTAAACGTGAATATCACAATGTTTACAAAAATGTATAATGTTAAATATAAGAAAGTTGAACCCACAAGTCATTGATTAGATGTTCAAATGCTGCAATTTTGATGTTACATATTTATAATTATATATGATATTATTATGAATACATTTTTTTTTCGATTTTTATGGCATATTTTCGTTTTTTTTTTTTGCATATTTTTCCAATTTTTCCTCCTGTAACTTCTCATATCCCTAGTGATCACAATTTAAAACGCACGACTCACGTGGAGTCGTTGCGACTAGTATGCCGCCAAAATCTGTAGTGACATTTATTTCCAACAACGATTTTGTGTTGAAATATTCAACAGCCAACGCCCCGGTGTCGTAGGCACCGCCAAGAATTTTATCAGGGGTGCATCGTGCAAGTATACGCCGATTTCTAAATAATGCTTGTATACGTAATAATAATAATAAAATTCATAATCGATCATTTTCTCTAATGGATCTTCGTCCCTATGCTATGAAAAACACGAGTAAAAAACGGTTTATTTGCATATCAAATGCAGATATTGTAAAACTATATGGAAATATGTTGTCATCAAATTTTGTAACTGAAGCCACAACATGGTATGAAATGTGGAAAAATAACAGAAAACCTTTACGAATACTTAGATTTGATCGAAATCTCAAAAGATTTTTATTCAGCTGTGGCCGACGCAATCAAGACCGGAGCAACTCTCAACAACAACTTGCAGTATTAAACGTTCAATTAGTACTTTAAGACGAGTCAAGACATGGAACATTGGAACAGAACCACTATGGGCGATGACCGGTTGTCCGCGGTTTGTGTATGATGAGTTTGAAACAGAAAGAGACAAAAAGAGACTAGAAGAGGATAAAAAATTCGTTGAAAATTCAATTGAAGAATTTGGAAAAAATTCTAAGCGTTGAGCTTTATTATTTTAAAAATTAGTATTATAATACATCATGTAAATAATATTTATAGACAATTATGTGAAAAAAAACAGTTTCAATACCATTCAATTTTTTTAATTTAATTTAATTTTTGAAAAGCCAGGGGGTGCACTTGCACCCCCCTCGCGGCGCCCATGGTCGGTGTACATGTACAAAACGTGTGTTTTTTCTTTTCGATAGTCCATTATTTTTATCGTAAACATATTAAAATTCCATTTCGATATCTGTACACAGACGAACACATTAGTTTTTATGACCCTACAGGCTGAACAAGCCTGTACTACGGTAATGTATAATAAGAATGTTATTCTACCCCACGTGTAAACGTATTGGTATTTTTTTCGTATTTAATATAATTTGATAATAATAATAATAATAATAAGTTTATTGCAACAATAATATACATTACATATTTTAACCATATTAAATTAACATTAATCAGTAATTTATAAATTTATAATAATAAGAAGAAAAAGAATCGAAAAATATTGCAGCACTCCCAAAAAGCATAGCTTGTGTTGAGAGATAATAATTCGTTTCTTTTCACATTCGATTTGACATTTTGTCGGGCAGTGATTTGGAATATATTAATATGTGTGGATCGTCGTCTTTGAACAACATGGGTGTGTTAATACGCTCCGACGTCCGGACGCGTCCATTATTGATGAAGGCATCGATATACCTGCTAAGTATTGAATAAAAACTCTTTTGCATAAACACACACATACTCACACACACACACACACACACACACACACACACACACACACACACACACACATATTACATTTTTAAATATTATCATTAGGTAATTAACTCATATCGCACCGAACGGGAATAAAAAATAATTAACGAATATAACATCGCTGGTACATACACGTTGAAACACCATTATCCTTAATTTCATATTACAATTTCATTATAATAAAACCTACATTAAATAAACACACGCTTGAAACGAACATTATTTTAACGTACGAGAATGCGTTTTTAAATAAAGAATGAAACACGTGTATCAACAGACGCAATTATACAATAAAAGTTCTGAAGGGACTACGTTTTTCTTCGCGAATAGATAAATTACAAGTAATTGAATGACAATTATGCCTCTCTAAATTGAATTAAATTATTTTATTTTTTTTGACATTTTACCAAGTAAAAGGTAAATAAAATTTGAAATTCGTATGTATACAGTCGGCTATATAATCTCGATAATTTCAACCTTTGTTGATTCGACGTTTTCGATAATACGGAGCAAAAACGCTCGGTCTCTTGAAAGTAGTCTCTCGCAGTAATTCGAATAAAAACAATGCACATATTATAGGTAAGTACATTTGGTAATTCAGAGCAAAAACCAGGCGCTAACACGCGACGATTTGAAATGAAGTCCGCTCGACTCTCGACGACGATTACTCTCTTCCGAAATTGTCGTCAACGATTCACTAGGTATTATATTTTGAACATTAAGTCCGTTTTTCTCTCGTATTTCATAACTCTCGTCAAATCGAAGTTTTTTGTTCTTTCCTCGCCACTCTCGGTATTTTAACGAACCTTAGCGATTCGAATACTCGGTAATTCGATATTCTTCGTAAGTCTCTATTCGACTTCTCTAATCACGTGTTCCAATACAGGTGTACATTAATTTAAAATAACATTATACGTGCATTAGTGTGTTCGACGGGGCTTATCTCCGCTATTAAAACGCGATATCTGTAATACAGACGTAATAATTATGTACGTCCAGTTGTAAACTACAGTATTCGTAATAATACTCAAAAATAGACTTATTTAAAAATAAATGATAAATTACGTGAAAAAAAAACACCTAATTAATAAAAAAAATACCGGCCTCTGCGATATCTAAATATTGAACGGCTAATGAAGCAATACTAATCAAACTGGAGTAGGAGCAAAACGGAACTGATCGGTTTTCGGAGCCGAGCGCGATGTGCTTATCGTAATTTTTTTTTTCGCCTAAACCGATAAAAGCGTCAAACGACCTTTCCAGTCTTTCTTTCGTTCGCGAACTGAACACTCGTGGTACTTCTCAGTACGTCTACCGGCTGCTGCCTGTTTTTCGACTTCTGCGGTAGATCGCCTGCGATTTTAATATCGAACAAACACGGTAAGGATCCATATGATAGTATCGTAAATAATACCAGTGTATTGTCCGTTGAAGGGTACCTACACGGGCACGTCGCGCGTCGTGTCGACACATTACCAGTCGAAAATCTTTATTTTTCAAAAACTATAAAAAAAAAAATCAAATCCATAGTAGCAATCGGGGTATGGTTTACGGGGCTTTAGCCTCGTAGTTTCATTTATAGCCCTCCCCCAGTTTTTCCGACACATTAATATTTCAAAAATTAATTACCATGATAATTTAAGTATTGTATTATAAGTACCGAAATAACATCGAAGGTCATGAACTGGTGTCCACTGTAATCGGCAACTTGAAATACAGATTTTTAGATGAAATTTAACAAAAAAAAATTCAGTAAACTCATTTTGTTCACTGTACCACGATAATTTGCTGAATCTTTAGTAATTTTTTTTTTTTTTTTTTTTTTATTAAGTATAAAACAATCTGTACAAACAAACACATTTAGTAATTTAGATATAATAGAACATAATAACAAAATAATAAATAACTTTTAAGGAAGTCACCCATTGGTGGTACCTACGAATTTTTAGTTGGATTTACGATCACTTAAGAAGATCGCGATTCCAGTTACGTTTAAGCCTGCGAGGGGGATTGCCTGGGATATGCAGTGAAGCCATGTCTTTAATGAGAGGATTATTACTGGAGTTGAGTTTGGAGTGAAAACGGTGGTAGTGAATTTTGGCGTAGTCAGTGACATTAATTACTTTGAGGTCGTTGTGTAGTGAAAGATTTGTCATGTACCATGGAGCACCAGTTATAGTACGTAGGGCAATATTTTGGAAAGATTGGATGGGGCGAATGTTTGAGGGTTTAGCCATCCCCCAATCTTAAGTAATTATAATTAATTGAAAGGTATCTAATAGTCTTAGTCGGCGTTCCCCACGAGGATTTTAGAAAGGGCTAAAAAATAACTTTGAAAATTACCTGCGGGCCGCATACATGTTTAATGGTAATGATTGAAACGTATAAAATTGTATAAATTATATATTAATTAATTATAAGTCTAGGGTTCGGGACTTCTTGTACTTAAAATTATCAAAATATGCGTTCAAATATTCAGTCAAAATCGTCAAAATATGCTTTAAAATATACAGCCAATTTTTTATTTTGTTTTAAAAAAACGCTTAAGGTATATTATTAATAATTATTATAAAAATAAAAATTTTAAAATTAGGTAGGTACTTAATATAATAAAAATAATTTTTACACGGGTTATACTCATCTCAATCTGTATCGTCTTCATGTTCATGTGAAACATAAAACAAAAAAAAACATTAATATAGGCGGGCCCGGATTAAGGGGGGGACAAAGGGGGCCATGGCCCCCGGGCCCACGACAATTTGGGGCCCACATGAAAAAATGTAGTCTTGTATTCCACTTAATTCGTAAAATAACTTTAAAAAATTCAGTTTTATATATTTTTTTTGCATTAATTTTTTTTTGTCACCTGTATAATCTAACTATCAGAGTACCAAACTCTGACTTTTGTCATTCGTGATTTTGATGTCTCGTATTTCATGTTAGGATAATATTTTTTATATAATAGAATAGAAAAAGTTATTTTATTCTATGAATAAATTTTGTTATTTTACCATGAAAATTGATAATTAATGTCACTCGCTTGAGCTGTCTCAAACAGCAGAAGACTATAATACATTGTGTTCAACGATAAAGGTAACACAGAATATTTCGAACGCATGACCTTGTATTCAATTCGGGTTTTTTTTTAATGCATAAAGGACATAAAATTACATTTATTTTTGGTAAATTATATATTTTTTTTTTAATTCTGCGCATACGCTACAAAACATTTTTTTTTAAATTGCACCTCCTATTTTTTAGTTCAAATTTGAATTATGTAAATATTTTTAAGCAACTTTGTCCTTTAAAGTCTTGCTCTAACTTAAAAATTGACTAATTGAGAATTACTTAAAGTTCGATTTATAACATTTGAATTTATCGTACTTTTCAACAGTCAACATAGAGTTTTACGAATTGATATGTGATTTTTGTATTATTTTTTCTTAAAAATTAAGTGTACAGTAATCAGTACACAGTTCTAGTAATTTACATAACTTCTGCAGACATTTAAACACAAATTTCTCGTAAATGGTATAATTTTGGTTCATTAATTAAACAAATTATCACATATTTTATCATTTTAATTCAGTTCAAAAACGAAATTATGATTTTTATAAAGAACTTTTGTATTATTTTTAAGTATGTTTTATGCATTATGTTTAGATCATAAGAGACATTTAACGATTGCGATGTTTGAAAGAAAACTATCTAATTGTCGGGTATATGATCGAAAATGGCTTAAGTATTCGCAAAATCGAGGAACAGTATATTGTTTTATGTGCAAACTATTTACTGGTTATTCTGATAGCCCATATTTTGTAAGTAATAGTTTTGATAATTGGAAAAAATTTGAAAAAATATCCGATCATAAAAATAGTATTGAACAGAGAAGTGCTGCAGTAACAAAGTGATTACTTCGAATAGATAACAAAATTCTATAAATAGAGAAATGGAGAAACAAATATTAACAGAGACAAAATATGAGACTGAAGTATCGAATTGTCTCCAGTCACTTGACTTTGATCAAAGTATCAAAAACTTTACATCCTTGAAAGCGAGAAAAAAAATGTTTTTAAATAAAAATAATGTTCTAGTTTTATATTTATAAAGTTTTATTTGTATTGTATTAAAAAAAAAAACATTGTTTTAGAAAAAAAATAATGTTATCATGAAAATAAAATACTATTTTTATGACAAAAATTATTCTTGGGGCCCTCTAAAATATCTGGCCCCAGGGCCCCAAATATGTATAATCCGGGCCTGAATATAGGTATTATTATTTTTGGTAAGTTTTTTCGTAATTTTACCGTTAAAATTATTGCGCTGTATGGTAAGACATTTTCTCATGTTCTCAAATTTGAATGCACGGCGATTATCGGTCAGCATATTTTTGTATGTAACATGAAAGAACGTTCAACGTCCACGGAAGTGATCGGCGCATACTTAAAACACATAAAAACGTTAATGTTCATATCTTCAGGTATGAATCCGTCAACATTTTCTTCATCTCCCGACAAAATGTTTGAAATTTTCATCAACAACTGATAGCCTTTATTTTTATTTAACACATTTTCAATTTTTGTTTTTATTCAACATTCCGCGTTCACTGTGTACTTGGGTTAGTCTTGAATGCATTGAAGTAAAATACTAACTGCTGTGACTGTTGTGAGGTACTATTAATCCGATCTTATTGGCGCTTCACTGCTAATTTATGTTTTTCTGTTTTTAAATGTTGTAAGACGGTAAATCGCCTATCAACACCTACCTTCGTTTCACGGACTTTACAAAATAAAATAATTCCATCCGTAGAAAAAATATTTTTTCCTGATTCGGATGTATATTGATTCATTAATTTACTATTTATTTCGGGCATTTTTAAACACGTTTTTAAACACAAATTGATTGAAAAAAAAAATGGTACAGTTAATAAGAAATAATTCAAGCGTGATGATATGATTAACGAACGAACACGTACTGATTTCATTTCATCGTACAATTCATACCCGGTTAATAACTGATTACTTGGGAGATTTTGGTCAGACTTTAAGCTCACCTCTCCGCTGAAGGCTCCGCTATTGTTCATTAGCACGTCCCCTGCTTGAATATAGTTCAGTTCTCCGGGATCCCCACGCAGCCTCTGACTCTGCTATATCCCTGAGCGTGTGCAAAGGCGCGTTTCATTTTATGCACGCCGGGAACGCGTTGAATATTGCTCGCCCGATGCATGATGAATAGGTACTCACCTATTCTCCAAGAGCTCAGTCTATTCAGACGGTAGCCGGTTAGGTTAGGTTAGAGTTGCCGGTTATAACTTGAACTTTCTCAACGACCTTATTGACGGCTCTGCTGACGCTCCTATTATAGGTTTTTTATATTTTAGTAATTTTAATATAACATTTTACTCTATTTTTATATCTTTTGTTAAAAATTTGAACAAGAATACTGAAAAAATATCAGATCAAAGTTATTTTATTAATAATGTTATCTTTATTTTTTGTTTATATAATATTATAAATATTATTCAGTAAAAACTGAGCTGCGATCTGCAACTCATTAACCATTTGAGTTAATAATTTGCTTGTTGATCTTTATTATATTGTTTTTATTGTATAATTTGAAAACTAAGCTAAATTAAGTGTTCATTAGTTTAATTTTTATTTTCTAATCAAGGAAGTTCCTAAACACTGTTATAATATATTTTAATAAGTTGTGTGATTTCAAAGATAATTATAAATTATATTTGAGCGATTTTTAAGAATGATATTTCATTTTTTTAAAGATGATTTTATTGTCAATTAAATACAGAAGTGATTCAGATGTTTATATTTTCTACTTTTTGTTGAGATTCAACCAATAATAATATATATACAGTAGATAATGCCTTTTATTTTTTAATTGAAATCATTTTTGGGTATCACAAAATATGCAGTATCTACTTTGTTAGGTAATAAAGGTATAAATAATTGATTAAATAAAAATTAAATTATACAGAATGATTCCTGAGGTAAATTACAATAATTTATGATCAGCAAATAACAAAATAATTTTACTAACACAAAAAAATATCAAAAAATAAGAAAAACCCATTTTCCCAACATTTATATTTTTTTAGATACTGTCTTTCACTTTGGCAGGGCAGTATACGCTCCTTTTCCCGATCAATTTTCTTTCGTGTCCTTCCGCGTCGTACCCGCTCTACCGCAAGTTTTGCTATCCCAATGTGCACGCCACTAACGTATCCGTTTCACCTTGCTATAATATCCATTCATAGTTTTCACTTTGATTTAAGCATCTAGTTCCGTTTCACTCGCGCCGATTCGCTATTCGTGCAGTATGTAAGATTTGACTTTCGATTTCTGTACTTTGGGCCACGCCCGAAATTTAATAAAATAAAACAAAAATCGAATGATTGCAGGCCGTTCCCGGAAACATGCCGGACACCCCGCCCAAAGTCAAACCGTCGAAAAAGTTTCTGGTCGAACTGTTCGAACTGTATCGGAAGCACCCGGTTTTGTGGAACACGAACAACAGCTATTACTACAGCAAATGGCACCGAGAACAAGCCGTGGAAGTGCTCACCGGCAAAATGAGAGAAATCAACCCGAACGCCGACCGGGCGCTGACCGTCAAGAAAATAAACATGTACCGTTCTAGTCTGAAACAGGAACAGAAGAGACGCGAGGCCCACGAGAACTCCGGCACGTCCAGCCCGTACAAGCCAAAACTGTGGTACTACAAGCACTTGGAATTCCTGTGCTTCGTGAGGCGGTCGACGCTGAGACGAGCCGTGGCGAACAACAACGATTCTCAGGCGGTCAGTAAACTGCGGCAAATTTTATTTCGTATAGACCCGCGACATTTTTTTTTTGTTTTTTTATTTTTACTCGTCTAAGAGTACCTACCGCCGACTACAAGGGAACGGCGAACCTTATGATAACCGCGTGTCGAATCCAAAATTTTCGGTTTGATTTTGTTTGCCTCGCGTGTCACAACGTTTTCTGGCCATTTTTTCCCCTTAAATAATAATTAATTAAACACAAAAACAGTATTTTACATTACGTGTTGTTATATTTAAACTTTACAGTATTTACTATTACGTATCAACGTAAACCGATAATTTTAAACACTAAAAGAACAAAAATGTTAAGAAATATCTTTTAATAATTACAAAAATTAGTTTGTAATGTCGCTGCATTTTTCCAGCTAATGAATCGATCCTGTGATGATGATTGGTAGATTTTTTCTATATTTTTGTATTTTTTGTTGATTTCAGTTAGTTTTTTGGAAAGTAAAGTAAAAATTATGAATTGCATTTTAAATTGGTGTGACACTCTGTGACACACGTGACATAGGTTCGCCATCGCTGCGCTAACACATTTTGAATATTTGCTGCACGTACCGCTCGACGACCGAGTAGCTTTTTTTTTCGCATCATAAATGAACGCGTCAAATATTTACGTATCGTAAACGTGAATTTTCCCGCTTTTATTAGAAACTGCGTACACACATGGTAATTATAATTATGAAAATATAAGTAGGCATTTATTGCACTAACATAAAACAGAATTAGAAATACAAGTACAATTATTGTTATTGTATTACTGTTAGGTATATAGGTACATATATATATATATATATATATATATATATATATATATATATATATATATATTTATTTATTTATTTATTTATTTAAACAAAACCAAAAAAGCAAAATAGTGCAGTAAAAATAAGCAACGTAAACACAAATTGCAGATTTCAATATTAACAAAAAAATGATTGACCTTAACTTGGTTTCAGCCACATGATCACAAAGTCTGAATTCACAATGCAGTTTATCTAACCCTGAAACTCGTTTCGTGAATACTCCGTGAACTAAGAACTCTAGAAACAATTATTTTCAACTTTTCAAATTTTCATATACGGATAATCTTTTTATTTCATTTTTATTTCCGCCGAAAATCAGCGCGTCATACGATCCATTGTTGGCGTTTTGCAATACGAATTTATCATCAGGCATCGATTAAAAATTTCAACTGACAAAGGTTCACAGTTCGTTATTCATATGGTTTTATATTAGTTAACTTTCTTTATACAAATAAATGAATTGCAACCAACGATAAAAATCATAATTATTAACTCACAAACGCATACATAAAAATTAAAACGTTAATTGATTGTTACGCGCAGATATCGGATACGGATTTTTTTTATATACACGTATGAATCATTAGAAACGTGAAATCATTTGATTTTATTACGAGCGAGGAGCGTACGCCACAGTGTTAATACTTAATTCTGATAACAATTAGGTACATAATTACGAGTATACCTACCTACACACACACACACACACACATCATATTTTTATCACGTTTATGAGCGTGATACATGTACAAATAATAATATGATATGTACATCGGATATATTTTAATTTTTAATACTTTTCTTTAATATACTGTTCAGTGGTTATTGCGGTCGAACCGTATTGATCTAATCGTATTTATAAGCTCGACCTTTGCGTCTCTCCGGGCAATAATGATGTCTAATCAAAACGTACCGGCGATAAATCACGGACTTCACGAGAAATCACATACGAGCCAACTGTATTTGAATTTCGAAACGTATACGCGTCCGAAACGGAAGCATATTATGCAATAATGGCCGTCTCGTTTATCAACACCTTATATACACTCATTATAATTAATATTATACAACGTCAATTATAGATTCTGTTCTCAATCGATTACCTACAGGCTACAAGTAAGATGAACGCGAGGATTCAACTCGGATTTGAATATTAACGACGATTATATATTATAACAAACGTTATTTCACAGAGGTTTATTCAATTTTAGGAATTCGATTTTTCAATAATTACATAAATAAGTCGTTTTTCATTTTTTTAAACCGATTCAGTATAATTTTATTGTGTTTAGTTTGTACGTCGTCAAATAGTAGAGGGGTTTGTTTTCAATTAAGGCGTTAAACTAGCCAAGCCACGCTCTGTTTGAATCTGTATGTAAGACTTACAAAACAAAAATATATTTGACGATAATTTTGATTTATTTTTTCATCACAATTTACAAAACGCGTTTTCGCGATACCCAACGTATTATAATAAATGATTGGTACGTTCGAGTTGGCAGAGAAGCGAAAAAAAACTTCGTTTTTAACAGATTTCGAGTTTAATATTAAAAATTACTTTAAAAAATGTCTATAGAATTTTCTTGAACTTTAATTATAAAATTTTTTCTTCCTCTCGTCGAGGTGTAGCGTAGGTACGCATTATTGTGACTTGCCTGTATTTACCTACGTCCAGTTCAAGTAGTTTATACTCAGACGAGTTTTTTCTTTTGATTCATAGTGCGTTCAATTAACGAGTTTTAAATCGTTATTATCGTTATGTGTTCGGGCAAAATTAAACGCGATGTACAGACCGACCGGACTGACCGTGAATAAGTACTACGACTATGGTTTAAAAATAAATTTTATTTAAATTACGAATTAAAATATAATTCGGTTTGTTATTATCAAAAAAGCAAAAAATCTATTCGCCGGCATAGTATGAAAACACCGTAGAAATTGAAAATTATCACAGATTAAAATATTTTCGTCCCGTTTGCTTCTTATACCTTTATAATATAGGTATGTTCTAATAACGATACATTTTGCTAGACATTTATTGCGGGTCTCGATTTTTTCTCACCACATTCTAAATTATGTGGTCGATAACTTACACGTGTAAATATTTCGTCCAATCGTGTTGAAATTCGTTATGCGGGTGAATACAGTATCGCGTTGCCGTCGACTAGAATCAATAATATTACGATTAGAATGCGGATTTGTATGCATTTACATATTTGTAATGAGTGTATGCAGTTCGATACAGTAAGAAAATATGTGGACGATTTGTGTAACAGATAATGCATAGAATAAAGTTTATTTTGCATATAAATGCATATTTCAGGGATGACGGCATATTTTAAAATGTTCGCATATTCAAGCATATTTGGTACCTATTAAAGTATTAAAGTTTATAAAACCGTGTTTTTTTTTTTAATTACTTTATTTTTTATTTTTATTCAAAAATATTTACGAAAAAAATGGTATATAGGAGGATTTAATATGATTTTATTTACTATTTTTTTATTATTCCTTGTTAAAATATTTGTTTTATTTGTTGAATACATTTTTAAATGTTCACTATTCCTCAACCTATATTGTAAGTTGATATCTGGAATCAAAAAATTAATTTTCCTATCTAATTTAGTTGAATTATTATTTATGAAGGAAATTAAAAAAATAACAAAAACATAATTAAGCGCATAAAAAAATATGCAAATAAATGCATATATTTTAGGCAAGAGTATATTTAAAAGTTTTTAGATACATAAATGCATACTATTTTAGGCTTTTTGAGTGCATACAAATCCGGACTCTAATAATGATATTTATCGAGAAAAAACAGCGCATATATTATGCTCTGTGCGCCGAGAGAATGTAGTCGCGCACAAACCTAAGCTAGTCGGTCTGCTCCAAACGACACGAGTCGTATGCAAGGAGTAACCACGTTCTCTAGGTGAATAGAGTATAATATATAATATATACAATTTTTTTTCCCACCAGTTTTATAATTATTTTCTCCCCGGATGTCTAGGGAGGAAATAAAAAAAATGTTTCTCAACGTTCGAGATCTTTACGGTCCACAACAAGTCAGCAGCCGCAAAACGTAAGTAAGCCAAAGCGACCCAAGCAACCGAAGAAACCAAAGCAACCGAAAAAATCAAAGCAGCAACCAGAGAAACCAGAGCGACCGGGGAAACCAGAGAAACCAGGGCAACCGGAGGAGCCGGAACAACCAGAGCAACCAGGGAATCCAGAGGAGCCGGCACAACCAGAGCAACCGGCACAACCAGAGCAACTGGGGATACCAGAGCAGCCGGCACAACCAGAGCAACCGGGGATACCAGAGCAGCCGGCACAACCAGAGCAACCGGGGATACCAGAGCAGCCGGCACAACCAGAGCAACCGGGGATACCAGAACAACCACAACAGCCACCGAAGCAACCGGAGCAACAGCAGGCCGAACTCGACGATGCCGGCCAACGGTTTTACGACGAGACCGTGACACAGCTGTGCCGCCTGAGCCGGCAGAGGAACGAGCTGACCGCGATGGCGGAGAGCATCGGCGACGAACTGATGCTGGTGCCGCAGCACAAGCTGGTGGTGATCCGGAAGCTGATCACCGACCTGCTGTGGGAGGCTCGTTACCACGAGCTGGGCCGGTACACTCGGGTCCATCTGTACGAAGAGATGCCGACGTTCGAACAGGCGTTCCGGGCGTTCCCGACGCCGGGACCCGACTCGATCGTGGAGCCCCAGCATCCGGTGGTGGCGAGGTGGCTGGGCGCGGAGGCGGACGCCCGGGATCGCGCGGGCGAGGGCGGCTGCGTCGGCCAGGGAGGCTGCGCCGAAAACGGGAACGCGCCGATACCGCAGGCGCCGGCCGACGAGGCCACCGCCACGAACGTGCTGCAGTGCTTGTAGTGGTTCGCGGTGCACATTGTGCGCGCGCGTGCGGACACGAGAATAATATACGTGCACGCGAATATAAGTATATTATATACAGGGTGATTTAAAATTTACGTAACAGTGATTCCGTCGTATATAAATCATAATAAGCTATCGAAACAGAGTAAAACGCAAGTTTCTTTATCCGGAGAAACCCACAACGGTTAGCATAAATTTCATAGTTTTTAACCACCCGATATAGAGATAGTTTCGGCTTGTTTAATTTTTTGCAAAACTTTTTTTTTCCCATTAGTTCCGCGTGAAGGCATTTTTTTTCATTTTTTTTTTCATTTTTTTTTTTTTTTGATAATAAACTTTAACGGTTGAAAAAAAAACACTCGTTGATGCAAGACTCTAGGTTTTGGAGAACGATTTATAGTTTCGAAAAATTGTACGGCGACCGCGAGTGGGCGATTATAATAGTAGATCGTTATAGATCGTAATAGATACGTTTAGTATACGCCCGAAGCACAAAAATATAATATCACTCTCAGACCTTTTAGGTATTAGATTTCCCTAAACAAAGAAACGTCTATCGTACGCATTTTACTCTATTTCAAATGCTTTTTTTTTTTTTACGATAAAATCACTCTATGACAAATTTCGAATCAACTTGTATGTAATATGTATACGAGTTTACCTGTATCGCCCATATATAAACAAGACGATATATTATTATTATTATTATTATTTTATTTTTTAATAGCGCGTTTGCGATCATTGACGTATTACGGTTGAGTACCATGGTCCGGATTCACACATCCCTGTTGAGTATGAAAATCACGAAAACCACCCGAACGAAATTTATACGTACATAAAAAAAAAAAATAAATAATAAAAATAATAAATAAAACGCTTTTTCTTCCCTGCAGTTTGACCAATGCCAATTCATTAACGACGTGTACGTTAAAATAGTTAAGCCATTTTTTTTTTTTTTATGTATTACTAAAATATTATTAACTTGGGTAATCGAATAACACGTTTTATGCATTTTTAACTTGCATACCGTGGTTTTACGTTTGAAAATTCCGTATCGTTTTAATATTTCTCCGCAAAAAAATTCTTCGTTCTTATTTCTTGATATTTTTTAAAAATACGTTTTTCCGACCGTCATTTTCACTTTAAAATCGTAAAAATACGTCGACTAAAAAATCTCAACTCAACTGACGGTCGGTTTATATCAGTCACCTGTAATAGAAACGGGAGAATCGAGTGTATAACATTTGAGTATATACCTTAATTGTGTTTTATGTCAAACGTTTAAAATAAAATAACTTATACGATCCGAAATTCGCTTATGAATAAATCATTTTTATTCCTATGATTTGAACAACAACAACAACAACAACATAATTTACTTTTGTCGGTGTCGATCGTAGTAGAAACCTTTTCAAAAATATACATTTCATGATAAATAGTTACTAATAATACGAAAAACAGTCAGTGATATTATGATATATGATATCAAAACGAAATACATAATTTGGCTCTCACACGAGTACTCTCAGGGGTCCCAGCACTCGTATTTATATGAATTGAATTAAATAAATAATAATTATACATATACGTATATTATAGCAAAGCTCGTTTGGTCCAGGTACGTTTCGGCCATTCATAAAACTGCAATTTATTTGGACCGATTTTACAATCGTAAAATACACATTTTATGAATTCTATAACACTGATAATCATTTTCAACAAAAAATACAATAAAATGTATTATTTTTAAATATAATTTAAATACAAGCGTGACATACTATACATAAGACGGACACAAAGTATAAATTTTTAGGTATATCTAAACTGACGTAATTGAAGATTATCGGACAGATGTTTCAAACTGTCGTATTTAAATGACTAATAATTTACAACATAAATCGTACCTAGCATTTATGTAGTATTCTTATCATTATGACAGACTAATTTGAAAAATCTCTCCCTTAATCACACTCCTCGCCCGAACGTTGTTTTTCTTATAGAAATCAAAATAAAACGTCTTATCGGACCGGATTAGATGACAAATAAAATTCGATTTCCGCATGGACTTAACCGTAATACTCACGCGACCATTTCGTCGGACGCAACCGTATACACTATAGACTTTAAATAAATATAATATTAATACAGGTAAATGTAGTAGTGGGTAATCGTTAGTTATACTTTTGGGGTCTGTAGTTAGAATAAAAATTGTTTTTTTTTTTTTTTGTAGTCGTTTATACAATAATAAACAGTAGTGGTAAATCGACGTGTTTTTCATTTTTATATTAATCTAAAAACAAAATTTGTACGTGAAATTCAATAAGGTATACAATGTACCTACATATTATTTAATGTGGTTATCGCTACTTTTTTAAGGAATTTCAATAATTGCCATAAACGATCAAGCCCGTATTTGAGTTTTTGCAAATATCAAAATGTGCTTCATATGCACTGCATGTTATATAAAAGTCATTTTTTCCTTTTAACTTTGACGTACTCAATACATAAGAATAAAAGTCGAACAGATCTGTGAGATGAGATGACAGAGTTATATATAACCACCGTGCATCCATATGAGTATATGACTTTATGCGAAAAACGTCTCTTCTTCAATATAAAAGGATACTGCAGGATAAGAAGCTTGCATAAACATTTTAGATCTAATAACCGAAAATTACAAATTTTACCAAATAAATCTGCCATTTTACACGTAAGTATAGGTATATAGAATCAAGGGAGCCGTGATTCTAAATTTATGTGCGTATAAAAAATAATTTATTCGGTTAACGTATATGAAACCTATAGCCCGTGGACGGGTAAGTAAGTGGCAAAATATGTGGCGAATCGATTGAGAGACAAAACATTTTTACCGAATTTATAATTCCAAATTTATTCATGTTTTTATTAAAGATTATCGCCCATTAACGTATAAATAACGATTTTTGTCAACAATTTAATTTTAAACGTATACCAAAATCCTGATTAATGATTTAAAAAAAAAAAAAAATAAAATTCTGTTACAGCGTAACCCAAGAGTAACACGAACTTAAATTTTCGATTTTCATATCAATAAGATTCAAAATTTTACCAGGTAAAAACTTTTGAAAAATGAGACACTTATTTCCAATAATTAAAAGATGTATACTTACTTACAAGCCCAAAAGTGATCAAAATGTTATTGATACTTTTATCAAATAATCTCTAAGAAAGTATTTTTTAATATTTTGGTTAAAATTTCGGAAGTTCATAGCACCATTATTGTTTTTTGATTTATGGCTAAATATCAAAAACGGTTTTTACAAGAACTTCATTTCCGTGAAATTGTATCGTTTTTATTTAATATATTGTGAAGGTATTTTTCCATAAATGATTGGAAAAACTATTGAGAACAGTTAAAATACTTTTTTAAAGTATACGTACCTATAAACTAGAAGGAATTCCTGATCGATTAAAATTATGAATATTAAATCACTAGATGTAACTTTTGGATCACAATAATTACTACCCGAAAAAAGTAACAAACTGTGAATGTAAGTGCAAAAAATAAATAAAAGAAATACATTCCTCGTTTTACTTTGAATCTATATAATTCAAATAAAATGTGTAATCACTCTTAAGCCATCGTTTAATATCGAAAATAAATTCAAAATCAAAAACCTTTTACAATTTTACATTGAATTGAACATAACTTATACGTTTAATCGACATTTTCACTGATACAGTGACACAATGACAAAAAAATACATAAATTCACAATTAATAGGTACAGTACACGTTAAAGCTGCAGATGGACGTTCGTCAATTACTTCAGAATAGAAGAATTTTTAAAAAACCATATGTACAGAGACATTTTCCGTCGCTTTGATTATTTTTCATCATTACCATACGTTTTTATTCGGTCAAATACGGTTGTATTTTAAAAATAATCGCATTTTTTCCATAGAATATAATTATTATCGAAATATCGACTTTAGTGTTTTAAAAATCATAAATTAAGACTAAGTAAAAACTGATGAAATATTAAAATTTTTAACTAAACATTCAATTCGTATGGTAAAATAATAAATATATACAATATAACACAATCGCTAAAGTGTAAAACAGTAGATATAAATGATGGAAAATGGTAGTTATAAAACATGATCAAAGTGGTAATATACACAGATTAATGTACTACTACTATTGATGATTAAATACAAAAAAATATAAATTATAAAAAAAAAAATTATTTTAAGTGAATTATTATAACGAGGTGCGCGTACCTACGTTTGTACGCGAGACGCAGTCGGGGTCGGCGAAGCTTTCCCCCGAAAAGTCCAGAGCGCAACCGCGACACCATGAACTTTCGCCGGAAAGCTCAAAGCTCCGTGGCCGAGCGTCGTGATCGCGGCCACCGCCGCCGCCGTCGTCGTCGTCGGATTCGATTGGTCGATGTACGGCCCGCCCCTTCGTCAATGCTCGTTACGCGCGTGCCGCCTCGACGATTTTTTACGGTTTCCACCACTTCACCGCCTTCCCGTTCGGTTTCACCGCACTAGTCGCGTCACGGCAGTTTATTGCAAATTGCAATGTAATCGCAACACGTAAGGCCGCGTGTGCGTCGGTGAGGGGCGAGCGGCGAGCGTCTATAGCAGGGGTCGGCAAGTGATTTGTATTGGAGTCCGGAAAACTAAAATAATACGTAAACGGGGTCCGTAGAAAAAAATTAATTTTATTACATTATTCAATGATTTTTTGCTAATGCCTTGTAATGTTATGTGAGAAATCGCATTTTTCGTCTTCGGCTATATTAACTTGAAATCGGTAACTCTTGTAGAGAATCTAACACGAAATATGTCCTCAGCTCTAGGCTCAAGGAGAGAATCCGTTAACTTTGTTCTATGATTGTTTATAAAAAATTGTTTTACAAGACGATGACATTTTTTAATAATCACGACGGAAATTGAAATAACGTACTTATTAAACTATTAAAGAAAGATATTATGTCAACAGTTCAGATCACTGCCTTCCGCGGTCCGGACTTGGACCGCGGTCCGCCAGTTGCCGACCGTTGGTCTATAGGTATAAAATATAAATGTCTATCGTATTTTCAGTGTCATTCCGATTTTACTCTCCGAGTTATAAAATCATGTCGGTAAATCGTCTTTCAACTTTGTTAGACAACCCGATTTTACAAAATAAAATTTTGAAAAAAAAAGGGTTGGTATTCATCAAATATTAATCGCCGCCGATTTATATACATATGGCGAGTATCACCGTTTATATTCCGATTTACGAAAATCACCAGATCAATTTTTTGAATATTCACGAATGTCAATTTTTGAACCTACGATTTTATATTAAGTAAAATAAATCATCGTACCTATTAGGAAAGAAAACTTCTAACTTTATGTTTTATAACTTGAGTGTTTTTTTTTTTTTTTACTCAGCGAGGTTTTTACTCGTAGTTGACGAATTGAAATAATTCTAAAAATATTATATTGTAAAATATGCAAAAAAAAAAAAAAAAACAAAAATTACACACGGGCGAAGCCGGGTAGTTCAGCTAGTAATATAATAATTATCTATAACAAATATTGAAATAAATAAATATTTCACAAGCGGCTAGCGGCGAAATTCAAACATGTTTAATTTGTGACGCGTCGCGCCGCTACCGCTCGCGCCGCTGCTGCTCACCGCTAGTAATCAATGTGCACATACTCTCATTTAAATTATATGAGTTTAAATTTTTTTCCGACGCGCCGCTCGCCGCTCACCAATGTACACGCGGCTTAAGTGTTTTTGAATGATTTCACGCGTGGCCGACACGGTCGGCTCGGGGGTCATTACAACAACGTTTGTAAAGTTTATTTATACCGTTTTAGGTCACGGTCCTGACCATAGATGTGAACCGCGGCGCCGATCCCTGCAGTATCTAGGTATTGCAGTTGCAACACCTGTTAAGGGTGGGTGGGTTGGTGGTTGTGGTAAGACAGCGAAACACATTAGGTTAGATCCACTCGATGGGAGTTTTACAAGAATAAAAATGTATTGAAAATGAATAGACGATTTGTGTTATATTATCATAGAGATCCGGATTTAAAAAAATTGTTTACACATCTTAATCGGTTGATTTTTGAACACATTTGGAGTGATGTTTTAAACCGTTGTCGACATTGATTGTTGAAGCATATAATGCACGATATGTATACCTATACTTTTACATCACAGACATATTAATATATTATATATATATTAATATGTCTATGCTTTACATCGTTATCACGTCGTGAGATTTATTGCTTCCAACAGTCAAATGTATAATACATAAAATAATACAATAACACTTAAACCACTTTAGGTCGGTTCTTCGAAAGTGGTTAAAACACGGGGTTATCTCCGTCGCACGGGTGTCGGGTAATGTTAAAACATAATAGAATTATACTCGTTAATGCGTTTCGTTATGCTATAACATTTTATACACGCGTTAAAATACATAACTTACGTATATTATATAACAACTGGAGGCATTTTAAGCTTTAAATGTGTCGGTAAGCATATATACACTTTCTGTGTAAGACTATACGTATAATATAGTACTGTGGATTGGCTTAGCCTAATAGGTTGAATTATTAATTTACTTAAGTGACTTACACTAATCTGATTTTTGAATTAAACGACTTTCGTGTAGATTTTTTTCTAAAAATCTAGTAAAAATAAATAAATGCATGTGTAAGACGAATAATAGGTATATAAATAAGTAAATATACAATATTTAAAATAACATTATTTACCAGTAATTCTCTTGAAGAGTTGACAATGCCAATTAATTATTAATTCGCTCAAGAAGTTTTGCATGTATATAATTCGTATTTGCTCGTATTTTTTATTCTTTTTTTTTATTTAAGAAAAATAAAATACATATTATACATTAAAATTACGAATTTTAACCCTACAATATTACAATGTATTGTTATTTTTAATCTACCTCATAAAGCAAAGCTTGTGGTGAGGTAGATGAGTTGATAGCAGACAATATAATATTTATAAAATAAAAATGAGAAAGATTAACTTTAAATTCCTTAACAACAATCTTTCACATACTTAAAACTCATATTTTATACACAAAGTATGTTTAAATAACAACAAATGTAATTTGTATTTTATTTGTATTCTTCGAAAATACAAAATTAATCATTCGATGTGCCTTTTTTCAAAAGATTTTTTTCGAGACAAGAATTTTACATTATTTATGCATTTTTTAGGGGGTGAAAAGTGAAGTCCTAGTAATTAGAAACAGAATTAATTTTAATGGATATATGGGGCAGTGAACAAAGAGAACAGGAATGGATCTCATCAAATGTCTATTGAATATATTTGAATATTAATTTTTACATGCGTCAAACAAATTAAAATGTCAAATAAAATTCGATAGGATCGGGCTTAGGATGGTCTGTTCTGTAAACACGCCGTTGATAATAATGAATCTAACAATTTGATACGCAAGTGTTAACTTTTTTATAGCCCGAATAACACGTCCACACATAATAATTTTATTAAACTATCACAGTCAATTTTGGATATAATATATTTTTAATGAGATAATAATATTTTGTACGCTGTATCTATACTGACGACCGAACGTTTAAAAATGCAATTTCATTTTAATCGGCCACAGTATATTATAGTCTGAACCTAAAATGAAATAATATTATAAACTTACACGGAGCGTCGGAGCCATGACGTTCGATTGACAGGCACTTCCTAGGATTTAGGTCATCATCCTATCGCAGGAGTGACGCGATAGTAACTCATTTCCAAAAAAAAAAAAAAAGTCTCGCGTGATAACTTTACAAAAAATTAAACGGATTTAAAAATTACGTGGACCATTCAACGACGCGATTGCAACTCGACTCGAGGAAATCAATCATCCCGCGTACAACTCGATCGAAATCGACTATTTTACTAAATGTAATTTTTAATATAATTATAAGTAACTCAACATATATTTTTTTTAAACACGATATGTATCTTCCATAAACGGTCATTGACATACTAAAGAATTGTAATGAAAAAACCCAGAAATAGATTAATTAAAATATACCACTCGTGCGTGACAGACAAAAAACAATTTATCAAAAAATAATAACGATATTTATTTCAAACATTCTGTTTTTATTTTTTATTTTACGTTATATTATTGTTCATTAATTAATTAATTTTTAATGATAATGAACAGTAATCATATATTATACAATAATTGGAATTTACTTACAATACATTCTCAAACGGCCCATGTGGCTACGCGTAAATATGTTTATCATTAATAAATCAGTGAAAATAATTTTTCTTTTAAATCATATTGATATTCAGTAGATACGTTATACTTACAGTTTTACCGTTCAAATGTTGACTCCTAATTTTTCTTTTATTCGGATGACATAAATAATGACTGGTTAATAATTATGAACTATATAATTTCATCGTCTATTATCAACTGCACCTGCATAACACATGCATAACACTGCATAACACATGCATAACACTGCATAACACATGCATAACACTGCATTTCAACCGGATTAGTAGTAGAACTCGAATAGCAGTTTTTTTTCTGTTAATTGGACATAACGTTTGCCGACATTACCACGAAGTTGAAACGCAGAAAAGCAATTACCATACAAGTCCTGTTGTAGTAGATAAATAAAAAAAAGATCGTATCGACGTCCAACAGGTATACGTTTAGTTGTACGATTCCAAGGTTGACTCTTAATTTTTCTTTTAGCCTGACATTCGGACGACATAAATATTGGCTGGTTATTCGTGGGCTTTATAGTTTTGTCGTCTATAATGTGTTACCGACTGCATGTCCATAAAATATTTCGAACGGATTAAATAAGTAAAAACTCGTAGCTTTTTTTTTCTTTTAATGGGAAAAAACGTTTCATCGACATCGTCACGAAATTATCATATAGAAATGCATTTAATATAAATATCCTATTCGTAGTAGACGACGTTATTACTTCGATTTATATTCTTTAATTGCTATTACAACCCGTAATGGAAATCTCAACATCGAGGAATGCATTACTAAATAACTAAATGTAGAATACAGCGTGTTTCAACTCTAAATTTACAATTGCCATTTAACTCTGTATAGTGCGTAAATTTCATTTTTTTATTTTTGTTTTATCTTAGCACTGATACTACTGATTTTTTATGAAAAGCTATTTTTTTTTTTTTATTAATTTTAGTGAAATTTCAAACTATTTAGTTTCCTTAAAGTGTCACCAGTTTTCTTATTACATCATATCATTTATCGTTATGAATTGAAATATAATATATTGTTTGAGTCTTTAAAATTTATTTTTTTTTTTTTTTATAATTAATGCAATATTTTAATATAAATATTATAAAATTTTAATTAATTTATCTGTTTAAAATAGTTACATTATTCATAAATTTATAATAATTATAGAAGTAATATCATTTGAGATACAGTAGTTGTAATTGTTCAATAAATGATGACTTTTAGATTCTGAGTGAAGCGAAGGATCTTATGGTTTTACAATGATGTTTATTTTTTTTTTTTTTCTGTAAACACTTTTTCGTATAGAAATCCTTGTCCAAAAGTTTCGTCCAGCAACTTTTTAGATTCGAAATTGAACTGAGATGGTACTTTAGAGAGGTAATTTTTCCAAAATCTCCATAGTTTTTCTAGTAATCAAGAATAACGATCGAAAAACTGAGTAAAAACGGTAAAATCGGTAAAAATCCGCCGTAAGCGAGATTTTCACTGTTCAGATTTTAGGTATTTAGTCATAAATCGAAAAGTATTGATGCTAGAAACTTGAAAATTTTATCCAATATCAAATACATAATTTTTTATATTGGACAACATTTTCAGAACAATTATAGCACTTTTGACTTAAATATAGAACTTTTAATTTTCCAAATTGTTTGAAAGTTTTTATGTAATATAATTTTAAATATTTGACAAAAAGTTCTGAAAATTTAATATGACCTTACTCATATACCTACCTAATTATCCTAACAAAAGTTCAAAAATCGTTAGTCAGGATTTTTATTTATACACACTTTAATAAATTATTATACGATTTTTTTCGATATTGTCTGATTTCTTTTAAGTTTATTTCTAATGAGTTATAATTGTTATAACAATTGAAGTTCAAATGAGTTAGATCTAATTGAATATTTTATGAGGGTTTAATTACAAAAAAACTCACCAAAAATTATACAAATAACCGTAAAATACGTAAACAGTATTTAAATAGTAATATATTATATTACACTGAAGCTTTGCTCAGAATCGTTTTATACTAAAGAAATGAGTCATTATTTCTTTAAAACTTAATACATTCATCACCAATATCTTGTCCGAGGACCGAAGGGACGAAGGACGAACTTGTACCACCATCATCTCACTTACCAGCTTTTTGAAAATATAATGTTACTCAGCTATTTTATGTTACTTATTAATTTTCCAGTACTTATTCACCCATATTTCGTATGGAAACATGTAACTTTCAATACGATTTTCGTCCTAAAATATACAAAATACTATGTGTAGCGCCTTTTAGTTAAACGCCCGCGTATTATATCATTCAAATACTTAAACAGAAAAGCAAAACAATGAACGTCGACTTGGAATTTTTCTTATTCCTCACTTACCTACCAATTCATATTGTTAAATCTATTAACTATACATACAAAACACACGCGCTTAAACTGAGATATCAAAACGTTCTATGCGCAGGTCAGAAGGTAATAATAAATTGTATGTTTTTATCATGCCGTTTTACTTCTCGATGCATTTCGACTTTGTATATTTTCGGTAAAGGCGAAACGTGTAAAACAAACAATAACTGATAGTTATTGTTCACCGATATGATTTTCTACATAACGCAATGCACTCAATATTGTGACGAAAAGAAAAAAAAAACCGTGACTCGATGTAAGCAGTCCCGCACGACGTTGCTCGGGCGGTGACAGAAAAGCGACGACAGAAAAAGCGACGACGACCCACGATCAACGTAAAGAAGGAAAGAGGTGAGGGGGGTCGTTGAGAGCTTCTCAGATCTTCGAAAAACTCAGAGAGAAAACAGCGCGCAATTCAAAAATGTCATAATTGCGCGGCAAGTTCGAACAAATGTTATCTGTTCCATTCTCCAAATATCGTCTACAAGGTGGTATATCGACGGTGACAATCAAAAAAGGACATATAAGCGCCAAAATCCATATTATACTCAGCTTTCGATTGGTATAAATCACAAATCAAATATATAGTTGAATTATCATTCGAAATAGATTAAAATCCAATTTAAACTTAATGACATTTTTTTTTTTTTACTTAAAAATATTCAATGATCAATTTATTAAGTAATTGGCAAAAAATTGTTTTTAGCTCTACTGAATAATTTCGAAAATGTCGCCTAATACCCTTTTGGATTGTCATTTGTCGCCGTCGAATTATTATCATATTAATATGTTTATGTGTCATAAAATATATAATCTTTGATAACGCGTCACTCACGTCATAAATATTTATTTTATTAAATATTCACTATACATAATATTGTCGTACGACTTTATGCTAAGTAAAAAAATAATTTTGTATTTTGTCGTGCATATATTGTCTACGTCAGCGGTTCCCAACCCATGGGCCGCGAGCAGCATGATACTGGGCCGCGAGCCATTGGTATAATATTAAATATTATAAATATATATTTAAAATTATATTATAATACATTTTTTGGTTCTTATTTTTGAAAATAAATTATATTAAATTAATTGGAAATATCAGTTAGTGAAGAAGATTCGTCGATTGAAATATTATGTGATGAGACTTTATAATCGTATTTTAAAAGTACACAATTAGTACCATTCTGGTAAAATGTTCGAAAAGACCATCCAGCAACCGCTAAAATTACATTCAGAAACTTGATGCGCTTTTCGACGACTTATCAATGGAACGTGGTTTTTCTACTTAAATTTATGTAAAAAATAAATATTATAATAAACTGAATGTTGAGAGTGATTAAAGACTAAAACTAACAAGTTATAATCCAGATATTGACTTTCTAGTGAAGAACAAGCAATGTCAAAAATCAAATTAAATTGTTTATCTTGTGATAAAGTTGGATTAAGGTTTTTTTAAACAATTGTTTTTTTTTTTTTAATTTCCTTAATTTTTTATTCCTAATAACTATACATACATATATATAATATTTATTGTAATTTTATGAAAACGTATATAGGTATACTATGGACGGGCCTAATATATTTTTTTACAAAATTAGTGGTCCGCGAAACTAAAAAGGTTGGAAACCGCTGGTCTACGTAGCAACGATGACCAAATCGTGGCTCGCGTTATAGACTCATATGCGACTCGTGTCTTATTCTGCATGACAAATGGCATTTTTGCAGGTATAAATTAAAAATTAAGAATATACCAACATAAAAATTTGTAATTGAAAATATGATCATGATTAAATAAACATTTTAGTTTTTTAAATCGATAAAAATATAATATTTTTTAATTTATTATTTTATAATTATATACATTAATATTATAATACTAAAGAAATCGTTTTAATTTTGACGTGATTTTGAGTACCTAATTGATTTTTTTTTTTTTTTTAATGCTTTTGAAGTCCGGAGTATAATATAAAATAATAGCAGTTTTAGCGATTCCGTTGGGTAAACGTCTCTTTTTTTCGTCATTATACTCGTATTTTTTAGACTAGTCGATGTTAAATTTTGTTTAACATTTTACTCGTTTTATCACATTTGATATCTAATCTATAAAACACTACCTATTCTTTATTGTAAAATCTAACAATAGAGCTGGCAATTATATAGGCATATGCAATACTGCGACATCAAGAACTTCTGTTTTTTCGTCTTAGCTCTTCTGTATGTTTATTCGTTTTATAACGAGGCTCGGAAGTCTCTTCTTGTCGGCTACCTCTGGCCTGTGAGCTATAGGCATTACGAAAAATGTCCAGGCACTGATTTACGATTATTTGATGTACAAAATATAGTATAATATAATGAGATTCGTGCGTTTTATCTTCGATCTCGAGCAAAAATAATGAATATTTAGCTACGTTATTGTTCATATTAGGTGCTCAATACATATTGCTATTTACCTGGTAAGCCACTGAGAACTTTTCAAATCACGCCCAGTCGTTAACTCTTTCGTGCACGAAGTTTTGAGAAAATTATTGACCCTTATAACACTGACTTACGAATTTTTGTTTCTGTTTTTTTTCCTTTCATTTTTCGTGACTGCTTTAAAACATGTATTCATGACATTAATTCAATGGTTAAACATTCAACATTAAATGATTTACATTTAAACATGTATTCAAACGTATAATTGAATAAAAAAAAAAAAAAATAATAATAATAATAATAATAATAAAAAGTTTCAAAGTTATTTTTGGTGTAACAACGTAAATCTCACTTCTGCAATATCGATAATTAATTTACGCTATGTAGTCAATTTTGCCATATAGTTTGTTTGTACCTTCTCATTTAATAATCATTAACACATCTGGAATCGATTGAAAAAAAAAAAAAAAAAAAAAAGATAAATCGGATGATCCAGTAAGTAACTGAGAATGTATAAACTTTCGAAAATAAAGTGTTAAAAAATATTTGTCGCCAATTATCTAACAACGATGGACTTCCGAGATTGAATACATATATGAAAAATATATGACAGGAAAGGCATAAATAGCTACCTATACAATAAATCAACGGATGAACAAAAATTTAAAATAAAACCAATTTTTTTTTCGGTGGTGTACTATTTGCCCCACCGTGTCGAATGAGCAATTTTTTGTGGGATTATATACGTCCCACCGTGCCGCAAAGTGTTAAATAATTTTCTATGTTGAATAATTTGTAAATCATATTTGAATAATTACGTACACTGCCTGGATGTGTTTTGGCATTACATAATATACCTACATAATGTCTATGAGTAAATAGTACGTAATGTAGGATTATTCCAATTGCCAGTTGTATTTAAACATGGTTGAAAAATCGTATATGGCAAATACGACGTTCAAATTCAGAGCATCCTATTCAACATTTTTGTTCTTTTTTGTTTAAATAAACATCTTAATGATTTATAATTATTTATAAATAGATTTCAAAAATTAATATCATAACCACAGAATCGTACGTTGGACTTTTCAAGAAATAGGTATGTGACATCGTTCAGAGTTTTTACACTACCGTGGTATATAGTAATTGAACACATCGTTTCAGGTAGAATTATAGGGAGTATCATTGGGAGTAAAACGATTCCGCACTTTTTTTTTTTTGAATACGTTTCTGCACGATTTATTGAAATATACATTGCGATTCCGTGTGCGTTACGTTGACAAAAAATGTAACACAGAAATAAACAAATTTAAAACATTATAATACGACTGATATGTGATATAAGTAATTATGACATAATATGGATATAGATGTATAATAAATCTCAATATATACTTAAACTATTATAGTTTCGTGTACCGTGCGACATATCGCACTCTGGCGACTGTAATGGATCACAGATCGGACAGCGCACATCATATTATAATATTATGTGTAAAAATATCCAATGATGTGATGTCATATAATCTAGAACATTGACACCACGACTATAGTATGTAAATCGTTAATGTTGAAAACACGAAAAAATATGAATTTTAACAGCACACCGTATTCTGCAACGGTCAGTAGGCGTCAATTTGAGTGTACACAATTTAATACACCGTGGTTATGTTAGTAAAACGTATTGCATAGATATTCATGAATCACGAGCAACACGTGTAGTTTATTACGCATTATTAGCTTTATCAAAAGATCCGAGTTTTCTTGTGTTTTAATTAATTTTAAATTAAATAATATCGTGGTAAACGGGTGAACACCGAACAATATTTGTGTAGGCACCTACACAATATTCATGCACCAGTCGCGTCGTTTTAACAAGGGGATATTCGGAATCGTGCTGCTCGAAAACAACATAGGAATCTCGCATTCCTAAAATGGCAACGTCGCCATCGACCACAAGTGGAAATGGGGTCCAAAAAAAGGTAATATCGAACAATACTAACGTTCGGGGAATCGTTTTCTACCCGTAGGTACTATTCGGGTAAGGAAACCGGCTCGTTTTATGTTCGTATTTCATCGCAGCAGTTTGTGTATAACTACGTGACTCGTTTGCTACCCAGAGTATAACACAAATATTTCTTATTGTATTTTATTACCTACCCCGTGTGTAAGACGTAGGTATACGTTTTCAACACGTGTCCCGCAAAAACGTGATGTCTGCAGTTGTCCACCTCTCGAAACATAACTACTTCAATACCAACTGTAACATAGAAATGTTTAAGAGTCAGTATTATTTTATTTTTTTTTTGACACTGTACCTATTCTAAATGATAATCATCACTAATCGTTTGAGAAAAATAAAAACTTGTGGCAACACAAAGATGAAAATAATTAAAAAACTATTTTTTCCCCATAAAATTGTAATACTGAATTAATTAAACGAAAAAATACTAAAAACAACGAATAAAATTTAAGTTATTGCATAACCATTTGTCAAATAGATCTGAAACACACTGTATATTTACACTATTCAATGAAATATACATATAAAAAAATGTTTACAAAGTCAATAATTCGTAATAGACAATATTAATAATGCGATTAGTGTACCCACAGATTTAACCAAATATCGGGCTATGGTGTGCATGTGTGTGTGTGTGTGTGTGTGTGTGTGTGTGTGTGTGTGTGTGTGTGTGTGTGTGTGTGTGTGTGTGTGTGTGTGTGTGTGTGTGTGTGTGTGTGTGTGTGTACTATATAATTTCATTATATCACACTGAATACTAAAAACACAGTCTCTCGAGTGTACAATACACGTGTACCCGGATTTTAATTACACAGGTATTAATACGTTTAAGATACGTGTAAACGTGTCGGTTAACACACTCGGTCAAAATCGCGAGCTCTAGTTCATATCCGTTTCTAGTAGTAAGTTCATCGTACCAACATTGTTAGCCGACATTTGAAACTGATCTCGGAAAAAAATCAATAGCGCGTATTAGTTCGTGAACACCCGGAGCCATAAATTATTATCTCTGTCACCAACGGACGAGGAAAATAATATTCGACTAAAATCGAATTTACAGATAGTCCTCGCAGAGCGTCTCTGCGTTTTACGTTTTTAACCGCGACACGTGAAACGTGTATTGTATTTTTTGTGTACGCAGCGGTTTACACGCGGAAAGACCGAACACGGCATTCTCGGAGAAGAGTATATTTTATCGCAGTTGACCAGTGTATATTCTATACCATCGGTGCCCAATCCGTGGCCCGCGAAGATGTTTTATGCGGCCCTTTTACGAATTTTCTAAAATAAAAACAATTTAAAAAAAATAGTAAAATAATTACAAAATATTTTTTCTATTAATTTATGCATTTTTTTAAAACAAATATTTCAAAAATACAATAATAATGATAATGATAAAACTAAAAACTATACGAAAATGTTTTACCCTTATTTTTAATGTGAAATTTGAGCTTGTATTTCTTTAACTAAAAATGAAAAATCTGTTTGAAATTAAAATGTTCATATCCTCAAAGTCGATCAAACTTATGTGTACCAACGAAGCGTGTACCTCAATCCATAAATCTTTTTAAAAGGCAATAAAATGTATGAAAGCAAGTCTACAAAGTACAATTATTTTTGTACTTTTTTACTCTGTGGCCCGTTTGAAGATAATTGTTTACCAAAGTGGCCCGCCGAAGAAAAAAGGTTGGGCATCACTGTTCTATACGATTCGAGTACACCGTATAAGAGACGACCGTCGTCGTTCATTTCGTGGGTTCACAATACTATGGACTCCGAGAGCAGAAAAAAACAACTCAAAGACCGTGTGTGTTTTTTATTCCCGGGGTAAAGAAACAAAAACTACCTGCCCCGGAGCGCATGCGGGCAGGTGTGAAATACAATGTATATTGCGTGTTACGCTATGTCCTATACTGGATCCGTGCGATGCGTGCGTTGCGTGCGTTACGGGCGATGCGGGCGATGCGTGCACGCAAATGAACAAAATGTCCTAATTGATGAATCCGTGCGTTGCGTTCACGCAAAATTGACGAGCGAGAGGCCGTGAGATAAAGGTAGTCGCAAAAATGGAGCTTTCCTGTGCACAGCGTAGAATGCTGCTTAGCGAAAGCTGTTAAATTTTATATGTTAAAAAAAAAAGCGCCAAAGGAATTCGATAATCAAATATTTAAAGACAGGTTTGAATTTGGCGAATTCCATCATTTGTATTGTGAGTTACGTTCCAATGAAAAATTATTTATCCACACGTACACGCGTATGACAATAAGTACATTTGATTACATAAAAAAAGGCCTTAGAACATGAAATATGTGGAAGAGAAACTACTTATTACACTAAGGTAAGCATATTAATTTAATAAATAAAATAGTAAAAATAAATAGCTGTTGTAAATTGAACCTATATAAATAAAATACATGTGAAAATAAATGTTTATGAAGTAAGACATTTGTAGTATACTCGAATTAAAACAATAAAATAAAATAAAACAACTTTTGTAATTGATATTATATAATTTTTTAATTTCCGAAATTAATTGATCCATTTTTTTAGAAAAAAATTTTAATTTTGATGTGCTCGCAGTAGTTGCCCGCAGCGCGTTGCGTTGAAAAATAAAACATGTTCTAATTTGTGCGGTGCGATAAAACGCATCGCACGCATCGCAGGACCAGCTAGGACATGTCCGTACTTTGCAGCAGTTTGTTTTATCTGCGTGCACGCATTGCCCGCAACGCCCGCAACTCACGGATTCAGTTAGGACATAGCGTTAGAGATACGTAAAGACGTGCGCAGCTATTCAGCCTACATGTTATTTTTATTTTTTATTTTTTTTTTTTTATCTGTACATAGAAATAAGTATACAGCGAGTAAGTCTGATGGGAAATTTATGTGATAATTGCATTCCTTCAATAGATACGCATAGGTTGGCTCCCCTGGAGCAGTTCACCCCGACTAGAATACGTTTTATTTTTATTTTTTCTGATCTCATGCTTTTACCGAGTTTCTAAGAAAATTGCCTTATTCATCCTCTAGGTATGCGTATGGCTGAGTATACCTTTTTGATTCGCGGATCGGTACGAGAATGCGGTTTTTAATTGTATTCGGAGTAGGTAATAGGACTTGGCCGGTTCGTTGTGAGTTTTAGGTATTTGTGAAGTTTTTTTTATTAAATATCAAGGAGCAAAGGTTATTAGAAAAATTGATTGAAACGCTTGTAACGTTAGGACGGTTTTCTCATTATTAGTTAGCTTGTTAGTTTATACCTACATGTGTGTGTGTGTGTGTGTTGTGTGCGTGTGGATGCGTCACCGCGGTCAAGGCCAACGAGTCGTACCTTTCTTTTTTTCGTTTATTCTCTCCGTTCCAACGCGAAAAACAAGTCGACCAGTTGCACTGTGCAACAATGGCCTTGGTCGCTTTCATGTTAATATAATAATATCTCTTCCGCACTTCTCCATGTGTTACCGATATTTGATCGAAAAACCGTGATTCTGGACACGATATTTTACTAATAGTTGTACTCGTACCTTTATATTAAATTAAAATATTTTTTCTCTTTGAACACCAATGTGATATAAATTATCAGAAATATACAAAACATTTATTTCACAAAATATATTGGGTACAAAATTATATATAAAAAAAAAAAATGGTTTATTTTCCAGAAAATGGTTACAATATTTCAATACGTTGTAACAAAATGTTGTACCATAAAGAATCTCAAACAATATATTATATATAAGTGTGGAACGAAACAATTTTCAATTTGATTAAAACAGTTCAATTAGGTACTGTCAAAGCCAAACATAATAAATTACATCAAGAAAAGTTGTTTTCAACGCAGTCGATTAGTTTTTGAACTCTCACTCAGAGCGATGTTAAAAATCATTATTAAATATGAAGCACGTCATACGTGCAGGCTTATTACTATTGGGTGGTAAAATATATTGCTACTGACAATCAAACGTCTTTTATGTAAACCTATTAATATTTTACATGTTATTATTATGTTTTATTCATCAGAACACGATCGAACCGAAAACAGTAACAGAATAGGTGTATAGAAAAAGGTCTAACCTCGGGGTTATCTCTGTAGCCTACTGCGTGGGTAATATTTTTCAAAAACAATATAATTATGTCTTGTCGTGATGTTATAATCTATTATAATGTACACAGTGATCACCGCTTATAAGACTCGCGGACATAAGGTTCAGTCTGGAAATATACATTTTTTTTTATTTATAAAGTTTTCCTGACAATTGGTCATCTAAACTTAAGGCTAAAGAATGGAAATATACAAATACATTTAAAAAAAATTTGGTTTTAACTGAATTTATAACTCACATTTCGTAAAACAAACAGTAAAAAATAAACTTTTTCGGTTAAAATTTAAAAATAAATTGTTATTGAAAAATAACATATTTGTGTTGATTATATTTATCGTTTCTATTCATTCCTTATATGTACCTATGTACAACAAATTGTATCACATTTCACATTTATCGCGATTATCTTTATTATAGTGAGCTTATATATATATATATATATATTTTTTTTTTTTATTGATATGTAATATTAAGTTGAGTACAAAGTAAAACAGTGAAAGAGCTCACCCGAGCGAGCGAGTGAGGAGACCGAAGGCTCATCCCTCGTAACTATATTAAAATATTTAAAATATTAAGTTTTGGTTTTACGCCCGACGGCGTTATGCCCGGTCTGTGTACGTATCTAAACGTGTCATGTGCAGTATTTGAACCCGACCGTTATGTATTAAATATAAAGTACACGCAACATTTTTCCAAACGTATCGTCGTCGTTACTCGATAAACCCAAACGTGTTTATACGTTCGCACCTAAAAGTATTATGTTCAGGTCAATTTACTCAAACGTGACAAGGCCGAGCCATCGAAGGGCCGACGTTATGACAACTCGATTTGAAAAAATCGTAAAAAAAAATATGCACGTGATAATTGACTACGTGAATGAAACTCGAACGGATATAAAAACACTGTCGACCACTCTGCAATGACGCGATCGCAATTCGACACGACGGCGTAATTGTCCGGTGCGTGACCGTACCGACGATAATACAGTGTAGTTGTCGCCGTCGTCATACCGTGAATTTGCGATTACTTGTCGACGATATTTTTCATATTTCACGGTAGTGATTTTTGTTATAATTCATTGATTCTCTCAATTTTCGTAAAAATGAATGACGAATAACTTATAGAATTAGTGCGGAAATATCCCGTATTGTATGATTTATCTCATGTAATAAAATATATAGACACAGATTACAAGAATACTATATAGTATTAAAAACAAATTACAAATTTAAATTTAAAATTTAAATTTAAATTAGTATTTATAAACAAAGTTTTAAAATATTTTAAAACTTTGTTCCATCATTCATCAATTCCTCATAATATATAGAGTAGAAAATTCCCCTTCTGTTGGCCTTTTATTGCATGCCCGATGAACACATAACTGTTTTTTTTTTTTTACTACTTCTTCTTCCTCCTCTTCGTCCAAAATCAAAGCAATCATCAAAAGTTCATTTTCCGAAAACAAAGTCATCGTGCAGATATACGATGCACACCAGTGGCGTATAAAGAAAAATATATTTTCGGGAGCGGCTACTATGGACAGAGTTAAATTATTTCTGCTATCTAGAATGACTAGAATGACTAAAAAGTTGCAGAAAATACAGTAGGTTTCTATCTACATTTAATTTACAGAATGTCCCAAAACGATTTGAAAAACGCAATAAAATTGGTTAATTGATATTATTAAATGGTTTTTGTTATCCGTTCTCTTGGTAGTCAAAATAAAAAAAGAATATCAAACAAATAAAAACAATATTAGAGACTACGTCAACGTCAACACGGTTATATTTGCGGTTGGATGAAATTCTAAATAAACATAAAGCACCATTAAAATATAACAAACGTTTAAAGTTAATTTCGAAGTATTTTGAGAGATTTCGGGGGGACTGTAGCCCACTAGCCCCCCCCCCTATATACGCCACTGATGCACACGACTCAACGACAGACGAATCACTGACCAATGTGAGTAGAAATCACGGAACGGGTACGGTACGATCACGTCACTGCTGTGTATAAATAGACGTTTATACGTGAATCACAGTAATTAGATCAAAGTGCCTTACTATTCCGTGATCGATAAATTGACGGGTTGATCAATCATGTATGTCGATTCGTAAGACACTAATGATTTGAAAAGTTATCATTAAAAAATGGCACACTTTGCGAAATTCTAGCTCAACTTTTCAGATGTTCATTGTACTATAATATTATATCGAACGTTGTGGACGGGACTTGCATTCATCCCTGTAAATACCAGACTGTAGCCGTACTTGACGAAATGTGTATTTCACGACTATTATTGTAATAACGTATACGCCACGTTAAATGGAATAAATAATAAAACGTGTTGAGACTAGATTTTATGTATATTATAACATAAGACTACATACGACGTATATTATAATTTATAACACGTTTCGATATTATTTCATAGAATATTAATTTTTCACTATGTTATGATGTAACGAGCTTTACCAGTCGACCGTTTGTCGATAACTCTGATTATCAAGTTATAACTTTTAATTCATGAAATGATTTTAATTAAAAAACTCATGACTTACTGACTAATTATTATTGTACTATAACAATATTGTATAATATTGTTATAATCGGTTTATCGTGCGTTCACTATAATAAACGCACATAAACCGAGATATTAAAACAATCTACATATTAAAATCATTATAAACCGACTTTGATATATTTGATTTTTCCATTCGCTTTATTATTTTTGTTATTATTATTATTATTATTCAGTATTATTCTCGTTGACTTTCAACCTAAAGGTGAAAGTTAAACCGTGAAATGTTCAATACTAATGACTGAACGATATTTTTCGTCGATATAATAATACTGTGATCTATTAAATTATAATTATAATTATAATTATAATTTGTACAGATGGCCGATACAGAGCTCTGCAATCTCCCGTTGTTTTTTCTCCTGTACATTGTTTAATGCCTTTATTTATTGCATACAAATCTATAAAATGCCAATTTGTTGGAGGCTGAAATGTTACAAGACGCCTGTTATCCTAAAATTAGCAAAACTTCAGAAATAACATTGGACAAATTTGAAAAAAATATTTTGGGAACAGCGTAAAAACTGAAGTTTAAAATACGCATTTAATATCATTGTAAACTGTCTTTTAATATTTAATGTAATTTTAAGTATCAAAAATGCACTTATCATTTCTAAATGTATAAAAACGTTTACGTTTTAAAAACAAAAGAATTTTTCAAGTCTTATTGGAAAAAAAACATTTATATTATGGTGTTCATGATATTAATTTTGCACAAATGAAAATTATTATATTAGATATTAATAGTGTGTTAATTTTGTATCATATGAGTAGCTTAATATATACATGTAGTAATAAATTCTAAAAAAATTACCAAAAAAGTATCACAAAGAAAGAAAAATGAACCCTTAAAATACCGATCGGCCACCATCACGTATGATTTTTGATTAATAAAGGTGCCGGACGAAACTTTTGAACAAAATATACACCCTTTACGAGTGTCACTAGAATAGAAGAACAAAATAAAAACAAACGACATTGTGAAACAATAAATCCTTCGGCTCATCTGGAAAATTATATGTCACATATAATAATATACAATTATGGAATAATACAATAAGTATGTATTAAATAGTGATACTTCAATAATGTATGGTGGAAATTTCTCTATTTTTAGCAGTTTTTCTTCTCGCCTCGAGATGAGAGCTTAATAAACCCTCAAAGTACCATCTACATCGAATTTCCAATGCATAGAGTTGCCGGATGAAACTTTTGGACAAAGTTATGTTGAGAAAAAAGTGTCTTCGGACAAAAAAAAAAAATAATAATAATAATTAAAAAAATAAACATCATAGTAAAACAATAAGATCCTTCTCTTCACTCAGAATCTAAAAAATAAATATCATTGTAAAACCATAAGATCCTTCGCTTCATTTAGAATCGAATGAGTATTTACATAAATAATGTCCATGGTAACACGATAACGCGACATGAAGATTATTTTGTTCTCGTTTTTTTCACTGCCGTTTTTGATTTATATTTGACTAGTCAACACTATTAATTTCAAATATCCGCACATCGACATTTTTTCATAGCCTTATTGACTTTTTACAATAATTGTTCCCACGGCACGTAGACAATATATTCTATTATATATATAATTACAGTTTTATACTAATGAAACATTCCAATGTGTTTGTACAAACAAATCAATCGATTTCGAATTTAATTTCCGGTTCTATGTTTGCCCACATTCCTACAAACACATTAAAACACGATAAAAGAACAGCGTTCAGTGATATCCGTATAAGCATACGTTTAGTTTAGATACCCATATACCATTAAGGGCTACGCGAGTTTTTCTCATCAGTTTATAATTGTTTAGATTTCGAACTACACACATCAGGCAAAGCACATTATTGAAATCAGTTAGAAACTCTACGTTAATTTTGATCAAACGTTTAGTGCTAATGTATCAAATATTCTTAACATTAAAAAACAGTTAAAACGTCTATTAACAAAAAATACCATTAATGCATACCTACCTGTGAACTGTAAGTATAGTACAAAAATTTTTCTTAAGATGAGCAAATCGCTCAGGATTTTTTTTTTTTTATAATGGTTTTAAACATTTAAAAGAAAGAATTTGAAAAAAAAATAACTTAAACAATTTTTGAAATACGGTCAAATTATTATTTTTTTTTTATGCAACATAATATTACGTATATAGTAAAACGTATAAAATATGATTACACATTAAAACAATACTATAATATGATTTGATATCAAAATTTTAGAAAGTAGGTATTTAAAAATTTAATGCCGTGAAACATATGAACATAGTTTTATTTTCATTTAATAAAAAATGGTATGTAAATTATTCATTATATTTAAAGTAATCCTCACTATAGATCATTTTTAAAAGAATGCAAAATCTTAAATTAAAGATATTAATAACAGCGACAAAAGGTTCAAGTTTAAGAAAAATAAACTAAAATGTACAAATATATACAAAAGGTCATCAAGTTAATATTTATAAACAGAAAATTATGCTTTGAACCTTAGATAAAAAACACTTTTATTGGATAAACAATTCAAAATTAAATAATGTTTTGTTTTAAGAAGTCAAACTGTTTGTGAAACTTAAAATATTTTAGACAAAACATAAATACGTCTTTTGAACACAATCAATTTTACATGATTAAAAATTTGTAATTTCATTTCACAAAAGCTTCTTATATTATAACTTTTAACTCACATTGTTGGTAGTTACTAGTTTTTCATTGTATTTGAAAAAATGATTGGAGAATATTTTGAAAAATCGCCTCTTTAACGAACCAAGATAATGACATTTGTGATTCATAGAGAAGATATTAATTTTTGAAAAGTTAAAAATTAATTGTCATTTTTTTTTTTTGCATCGAAAATGTGGTTTTATAAAATAAAATAAAAACACTTTAACTGCCTTGAGCAAAAAAATAACGATTTTATTTCATTATACATAGAAAATAGTATAAACTGTATAGTTTCATAGGATATCAACAGTGAAACAACTCTTCTCAATTAAGATATTCTTCTTATTTCGTCACATATTTAAAACGTAACGAAATAACCATTGTTCCTCGTCCATGACGTGTAATTAATATTTATTTTGATATTTTCAATGACAACAAAATAGTAAAAATATTCTTCCAGAGCATTATTTAAGAACACATATGATATTTTATCAAACGTTTTTGAAATGTATTTCCCATTTAAAGACTAGACATGTCACATTCCCATGAAACTATACAAAGACGTATTAATGATTTTTATTGAGAGTAAATATTAATTTATCAAATTAATAACTATGAAATCTCAACCATTATAAGTGTGAAACCAAGATTACACATTAAACAATAACTTCGAAACACTCATTCCTACCCGACGCAATAACATTATGTGTAAATATGTGACTCACAAATTTATTTTTAGAAATTAGACCAGCCGACATTTTAAACCATTCAAGTACAAAAAAAAATAGGTACTTGTTTGGTATCGCCCCGCCAGTACCCCGTAAAAAATGTATCGCCCCGCCACTCTTGTTAATTATCGCCTTGCCGTACGTTGTATTACGCTGTTAACCACACGTCCACACGTATAATTTTGGTGATCTGTACACGGGAGCACACACCCAAAATATCGAGAGGTTATGGGGATCTGCAAAGTGGGGTAATAAAAAGCGCCGTGGAACTAATAGAAATTTTTTGGAGTCCTATTTGACTGAATTTATATGGAGAACAAGATGCATTTCAAGTTATTTTAAAAGATATTTCTGAGTTCTGGCTTCATTTGTAATTTAACTCATTTATTTTTTAACTTATAATTATAATACATTTTTAAAATTTGAATTTTATACTATTTTGAAATATTTGTCTGTTTATTGTATTGTTTTTTTTTTATTTATGGCGGGGCGGTAACAAACAAGCAGGGGGCTGGCGAGAGGGTGGGGCCGGAGGTGCTAGAGTACCGGGGCCCAGGCCTCTGGAAGGGGCCTGTCGTCTCGACTATTAATACAAAAAAAAAAAATTATAAATATGTTTTATTAAATAAAAACTTTTTTTGTCATGTACAAATAAATGGAATAACTTTTAAATTAAATGACGGAACACGTTAAAGTAATAGCTCTGCTGCCGCTAGTAGTTCAATACGATACACTTACTTTCGTTCTATAGTGCTCGACAGTCTATTTTAGGAGCTATCATTGAAAAATACCATTTTCACATGGTAGTATGTTTTAATTTTGTATATTTGTATAATTCACAAATATTTTCTATATATTATCATATTATGATATAATGATTGTACGAGATTGGTCAATGTATGTAATTGGATTTTATTTATTGTGCGCTAATGTGCTATTTATAAATGTAATCGGGTTATATAAAAAAAGGTAAGAAAAAAACCATTAAAAACAGCTTAGGGGTCTCTGTAAATTGCAACCCATTTCAAATTTTTTATGTAAATTGCGGCCCGGGTATATTTTATACATACGTAAATTGCGGCCCGGGTATATTTTATATATACGTAAATTGCGGCCCGGGTATATTTTTGTACATATACCTATCTAACTATTTCTTATTAATATGTAAATTACGTCTAAGCCTTTTTTCCACAAAACCAATATTTTCCTTCCCATTTTTCAGACTTAGGACTATAACTATAACAGACTTAAAACTATCTATACAAATATTATTATCATCAAATTTCAAAAAATACTTACACGTTTTAACTGTGCAACACCAACGTTGAATATCATTGTTTAGAAATTTATGAAAACGAAATTTGAAACCATCAACTATTTTCAACGTTTTATTCCTTTCATTTTTCATAACGTCCATTTTTATTAGATTGAAAAAAAAATACTGTAAACTGTAGAGCAACCACAGATATATAAAACAACTAGATAGCCGACTCAACGAATAAAATTGAAGTCTAGAGTTCATAATTCATATGCGAACAGGGCAAAATATGATTAATTAATCCATGACATTTTATATTATTCCATGAAATATAATTTTTCTGTGATTGAAACCAAAGATATAATATAAAAATGTTGTTTTATATATCAGTTATCTTTTTATATGGATTCGGATTGAAACACATTTTTTCGATTATAATTTATAAACTATAAAGTGCAATTCAAGTAATTCAACATCATGGTGGTTTCTTGTTCTGTGTCTGGTTGTGTCAATAGGAGACTGAAAGGAAGCAAAGTTCACTTTTTTTCGTAAGTTCCCGGGACGCAATTTACGTATGTTTTAAAAATACTCGGGCCGCAATTTACGTATGTTTTAAAAGTACGCGGGCCGCAATTCACATAGTATATGACCATGACCGTACTTATAGGGACGCAATTTACCGACTCCGCAACTTAGTATCATTCTACGTTGATGAAAATTAAATAGTTTGTGTATGATTTTATTTTTTCTTCAATTAATAAAATATTTTATGTAAACCAAATATTATATTTATTTAATTCACACATCATCAAACTTAAATGTAAGTAATTTAATAAAAGTGGTGTTCATATTATAATATGTATATATTATTCATACATGAATATATTAGCTATACTAGTATATTATGTAAGAGGGCCCACAATCGAACAACCCCGGGGTCCGCTAATGTTCTCGCCGGCTCTGAAAACAAGATTGGCGGGGCGATAAATTTTTTACGCGGTACTGGCGTGGCGATAACAAACAAGTACCTATATATTTATATTTTATAATTTTTATACTAAAATTAACGTGTATTTTATATCATAATTTTTTTAATTTTTTTCTTTTACTTAAGATAAATAAATATGCATTTACAATCTGTAATGTAATAAAACATAAAACAATAAATAAATTTGATAATTTTTTTTTGGAGGCTTGAGTGAAGGGAGCCGTTGACACTACTTCAAACTGTTATATTTATTTATTTAGCAGAGAAAATCACGAGGCCAATTGTGTTCTAGTCGACGGGGAGGGTTATCAGGGAGTGTCTGAATGATTGATCAAAAAATTTAAAATAATATTGCACATTTATTTACGGACATACGGTATTGCTAAAATACCACAATACTTTATTAGAATTAAGCTCTTTGCGGTGACTGTAAAATGAAAAGTACCGTGATTATTTAACCATCACGGTGTGTGACGTGTGCAGGCCTTTAACGAGAAATAATATATATATAGTCAACTACTACAAAAATATTTTAAAATAACGGCCGACCACAGAAGACCGTATCAGATAATTATTATTTTTTAATATATTGACATGATGATTTCTTCTGTGTAATTAAATTACGTATGCGATATCACGTTACATTGACAAAATGTATTATATGATACGATTATTATGTATGAGTCACTGTTGACCAAGTTCCGAACGTGTGTTGCGACTTCAATGAAATTCTACATAAATTATTATACGATAATTACATTTTATTAAGATGCTTATGAACGGTAGGTAAAACGTATGGCTGTCAAACCGCCGCCGTACGCTGCGACGAGTGCGGCGGGGCTGTCCGTCTAAACATAGAATTTAGGACCGAAAGTAAAAAAACACAGTGCGTTCAGAACCTAAACGTTCGACTAGAATCTTTCTTTCGCGTTTTTACGCGTGGAATTTCATAGAATTAAAGTATAAAAATAAATCGAATCATAAAACGTCGTTACATTTTAGTTTTGGTAGACAATTGTTGAATATTAATATATATTTATATTATTTTTTTTTACCGGCAATATGTATAATTTATGTGTCATAACTTATAACACATAATAATGTCTAGACATTTTAAATTTTAATGTATATAATGTCTAGACATTTTATATATTTAATACATAATTTCTAGACATTTTTTGTTTTTATGTATAATGTCTAGACATTTTATAAAATGACTGAAACAGTCAGAGTATATTAGAAAATACAAATTTCATAGACATATTAATATGTAATGCCTCATCGAAGTGGGGCAATATATTTCCCGCTCAAATTAGGAATTCCCACTTATATTGACAATTTAATGGTAAGGCGATGTCATCTTGTCCGATTTGATTAACTTGTGTTCAAATTAATTTCGTTGCGCTGTACAACGTCAACGTTATATTAACAATCATTATTCATATACTACTACGTTACACTCGCGCAGACCTGACGTTATCGCGGCCGTTTTGCGCGAGTGTAATAAAGGCGGAGGTACCGTTTATTTTCAGTTTATTTACAATTAAATTTACATTGTTTGTTAGTGACGATCACAAAATGCGTGGACAACACAAGTAGACCGAAAGTCCAAATCGAAAATTAAAACGAATTCCACACGACGTGTTACGATGTGTTTTATTCTAATAATTATTCCATAGTCTATAATATATTAAGTTATTATAATCTAGACGTGTATAAATATATAATCTCCATTTTCGGGTACCCGCCAGACAGTAACCACACAAAGCTCACATTTATTTGTGAATATTATTATTATTATTTTCTTTATTTATGGAAAAACTCTATTTACAAAATAATCTTTACAGAAATATATTGTGTAAGATTTACATTAAAAACTGATGCTAGTGAATGACATAAGAATTTAATTTTTCTAAGTACCTATGACAATATGAACATTTAAATTTAAACCAGATTTTTCATTTTTAGTCAAAGAAATATAATCTCAAATTTCACATTAAAAATAAGTGTAAAACATTTTTATATAGTTTTTAGTTTTATCATTATCATCATTATTGTATTTTTAGAATATTTATTTAAAAAAATTCATAAATGAATAGAAAAAATATTTTGTAATTATTTTACCTTTTTTTCATTGTTTTTATTTTAGGAAATTCGTAAAGGGGTCACATAGAATACCTTCGCGGGCCACATGTGGCCCGGGGGCCGCGGGTTAGGCACCAATGATATGTAATAATGTATAATATTGTAGAAGTATTAGAAACTAAACTAACAACATTTAATTAACTCGGGGAAAACAATTACCCCTAGTTAAAGTCAAGATATTTTATCGAAATAAATCCCAAATTCATGACTTAAATATTAAATTTCAGCGTTAATTTTTTTCAAATTCATATGAGCGTAATGTTAGCAAATTAAATATTCTTATTTCAATAAATATACACTATTAACAAAAAAAAAAAACCAGTCAAACGATAGGTAACGTACATATACCTATATCATTATTTTTTCATTTTTTTAAACGCATACCGTCGTTTTTCTAAGCGGTGCATTGTAAGACGAATCATTTTTTTTTAAACTAAGTTTTTCGCTGCGATATATTATAATGGTTTAGGTACTTATAGATATATGTTTTATGTACCATATAAGTATTTAAATGCATATATATATATATATATATATATATATATATATATACACACACAACCGTTGTCAAATTATCACTAATATGAAGGAATCTAATATGATTATTATTATTATAATCAATTAACCAAACACAAATAACACACGACGAATATAGTTTTATATTTCTATTGCATTCGCTAGGTAAAATATACTCCCGTAGTCGCGTATATAATGGCAAAAAAAGATACGAATTCGTTTCATAGTGTTTACGATTCCTAATGATTCGTGTATTTTATTTTAGTTGTTTTTGTTTTCGAAAACATAATATTATTAACACCGTATTTCGGTGGTATGTGCATTTTTCACTCGATTATCGGTTCTTTTCGAATTTCGTGTTTTGCTATGGTTGAGTTCGGAATCGCCGAAGTACAGGATACTAATCATCTGTACGATGATCGATTAAAAACTACGTGTCCAAGTATAATCGGAATGGGAGAAAAAATTATAGATCATATAAAGTAACGGGAACTATGTCGTTCTCGACGCATCGAATACACTCGGTGTGATTCGCGCGAAATCCGAAAGAACAACAACAACAACAACAAAAATAACAAATCGCAACACTGCGATAGTCAGAGCGATAGTCAGATTAAGGGTCACAGTCGCCCTGGAGCAATATATAACAATGGATAGGAAATTTCTTATCGAAAACCCGTTAAAAATTCAAAGCAGTATAATATTTATTTCATGTAATATTGTATGAATAATATTGTAACAATAAAATAAAAATAAAAATACATTCGGTACCTTATATTATTACGTAAATAACTACTACTAGTTTAAAACCTTAAATTTTTTATATTTTATTTATACATATACAACAGGCGCAGGTATGTATATTTCAACAGAAATAAGACGATAAAAAGGGTAGTCAATGACGCGGCACAGTGAATCGATTAGACAAAACTACACAAGTCATTTATATCTAACAGAATTTTACAGAATCGTATGTAAACTGTGAATCTACAGACTGTCTGTAATTAATACCACTAAATTCATGGTTATACTATGCCGCCAGTCCATCCTTATAACATGGTAGATACACTATTCAGTGCTATAGCTTATAATTTTATATTTGAAAAATTAGAAAATATATTATTATAATGAAATTATGTAATATTTCAATAGCCAACCTTGTATTGCTCGACTTGAGCATATATAAATTTGAATAATTAAAAACACACACGATATTTAGTATTTTTATAACAAAATTTACATGCCACCCCCAAAAATTTGCCGCCCTGGAGCAAAAGCTCCTTTTGCACCTATGTTAATCCGGCTCTGGCGATAGTGATTAAATATTTCCCGTCGCCTCGTCCGGATAAAACGATCGCCGAGAGCGTTAACGTAAATTCAACGTGCACTCGGTTTCCGGAGACCGCTTGGGCGACGGTAGTATTAATTTACAACTAGTAACTGATATTACTATGAAAGAATTACGATTTCATGAAAAAAAAAAAAAAAATCGATTTCATTGACGAAAAAATATGATGATACGATGAAAATATTGAAAACAATGAAAACCCAAACGACTGATACCTATCACGATTCACCGAAGTCGCGGTAATCGACGTGTGCGAGATAACAATTTTTGCCGCCGCCGTCGCGAGTGCGACGCTGCGGCTATCAACCGAGCACGCGTCGGGTGGTCGGCAACGGCGGCGGCGTCGGCGGCTTCGGACTGCCGCGCTGCAATTGGTCGACCGCGTGACCGCCGTCGGGAGCGGTCGCTTATCGTCGTTTCCGCGTACCCACGAGACGCGTCTGCCGGCAGTTGCCGCCGTAGCCCGTAACGGTCAATCGTCAGTTTTCTAGTGCCTTCGCTCACCTAGACACGCCAACGGACGTAAACGTTTCACCGCCGCCGCCGCCGCCGCCGCTCCGTTGTCAACATATTTTCGTTTCGTCGACGCCGTTTGTACGAACGGACGCACACCGTCCGCCGCCGACATGGACCAAGACCATAATCCAGGGCAGCCGATCGACAGCGATCAAGAAACCGTTTCCGTCTTCGACTTCGACATGTTGCCGAGCGACGAAGAATATATCCCGAACTACATTGAAGGCGGTTCCAGCAATTACGAGGATTTCTATACGGACATCACCGATACTTCTTCGCTTGACTCTGACGGTGAAATTGATGTTTGGATGTCCGCCGACCGTCATATTGACAGAACCGTCGGCAATGAAACTGAGCCGATCGACGTTGACGACGAGGAAGAGTGCGAGGACCCTATGCATTTGGCCGAGGACGAGGAGTTCGAGGACGAGGACGAGGTTGACGAGGATGACGAGGATTACGATGGCGAGGACGAGATGTCGATCGACTTGGCCGTCTCGACGTCGTCGGACTCCGACGGAGAAAGTTACGATACCGATGTGACTAGCGACGAAGACGCCGCCGCGCAGCCAGAACCTGACGACCAGCCGCCGCAGGTGTTCATCAAGCCACCGGTCTACTTTTCGCCAAAATTTACGATTCACTTGCCCGAAGAATGCGTAGTTCTGTTGCTCACCGGAACGTCGGCTGATCAGGAACCTCCCCGGTCATTTAAGGTAAGTCGTCGACTATCAAACCTGGTGCGACGCAATTCTCGTTTGCCGTATCTTGTCGGCCTCTTGAAACGTGTATGTGACGCGCCGACGAAACGCGTCCCCCCTCCCCCTTGTGGCTCGTGCCTCGTCATGACTGGCGAACAGAAAACATTTATTTTGTTGTTCATTTGATTAGCATCTAAACTACTTTCGATCTCGCTGTAATATGGTCATCGATTTGCCGTGTCGCTTACCATTGGTGTGTAGTCTTTTGAGTATTGTAATTCGATCTTTGCTGTCACTTATTCCGGTACAGTTAGGCTACACCACAGAACAATATTGTTACACTATTCGCCGCGTTCTCAAATTCGTAAATCCTTTCAGTCCGCGGTCGAAGGCCCGGGGACTGTATGCCGTGTATTGAGGCCAAACGTTTTCTTGAACATATCGTTGTCGGATGATAATAGTCAAACTATTTATAAAAACACATCTTCTTAAGTTGATTGCTGAACTACGGGTGTTGAATTAAAAGTAACTGAATATTCATTTGAATGTAAGGTACCTAGCCAATGCTGTCAATCAAATCTATTGTGACTTGCTGTCAAACCTGGTTGAATACTTCACTACGATAATGAAATTCAATTTATTATTATCCTTAATGTAATATTCCTACCTATTGAATTTATTTAATTACGTTAAATTTCAATTGATTTGATTTAGGTAGCTATGGCTAGACGTCAACAATATTCAGTGCATTCTTCGAGTGCTACATCAAGTAAGTTTTTCCAATTGAACTAGATAAAACATTGATACCTATTATTATTTTAGGCAATAGCTTTTAATATAATTATAATTGCTCAAACAATAGTACTTATGTAAATTTAATTGATCGTTTATTTTAATAATCAAATATATTGCAGTTATAAATCAAAGCATCTCCGATTCAAATGTTGCCATTCCTCCAGAATTAGTTGAACTTATTGCACAATTTGTACATATGAATGGTGTCTCTCAAGAAAATCGAATTACAGAACTTAATATAAAATACGCCACCTTTGAATCTCGGATTGATTCTTTTAAAACTTGCCGAAAAAATTTAAGGCTCAAATTGAATGCTTTTTGTGAAACTGGTTTATATTATTATGGTAAACAATATTTATAATTTTGTATCATAGTTATGTTTTAAACATTTTTTTTCTTTTTAACGTGTTAGGTATTTTATTTATTTATTTATTTTTATTTTTTGCCATCTACCGGTTTTGTGTCTATTAAAGAACTTGGGTTTTTAATTATTATTAAATCATAGCTTGATATTTTAGGATATGGATTAGATGATGAAATGAAATGTTACTGTTGTGACGTTACTTTACAAGATTGGAAATATAAAGTAAACCCTTGGGTGCTACATGCAATTCACTCACCAGGATGTAATCATCTACTCTTAAGCAAAAGTAGAAACTTTGTGGACGCAGTGCATACTCGGTACAATAAATTAAAAACATGTGGCTCTAGTGTAAGTGTGGCTTTGATCAATTTAAATATATTTTTGATTAATTAAATTATTATTTACAGTATTTCAAAGAGAAGTTTTTCAATCTGTTTACTGAACATGATTGGCGTTACATAGACAAATCTCTGGGAACGGGCGACCGACTGAGGTTTGTCGTATTTTTTTATTTAATTAGCTTTAGTTATTTAATTTAGATTCTATTAATTATTTTAGACTTTTTACTCTTTGTTATTGTAGCAGTTTCATAATATTTTTAATTCCTACTATTTTTTTAACTGTATAGTTTGTTAAACTAAGATTACTTATTGGATAAAAAGACAATGTATATAGACATTATTGTTCTAGGTTAATCTAAATTTACTTGAAAGTATGCTGTTTAAATTTATTTTATACATATTTTTTTTTGTTTTCCTCACAAAAACCTAACAGTGTCTGATTTTAAATAGCACCATTAGGTCATTAAATATTCAATGAAAAATATAGACTTTAAACATTTGTGTATATTTTCATTCATCAGTGGACGATACACCAAATATCATTAGTCCAAAGTGCTAAGCTTGTTCTTGGAAAATGTATAATGATTTTTAATTAGTTATTTTCAGCGTTCATAATACATATTAAATATTTAATAAATTAATAAGGTGTTCTTTTATTTAAAATTTAATTTTCAACAGTAGACATTCAGTAATATTACTCTACGCGCCTGTCACATGAGACAACTGGCAATGTTACGACCAAAACTAGCCGTTTTTGACGTCAGTGATCGCTAGGGCTAGGGACTTCTTGCCTTAAAAAACCTTAAAATGTACATAAATGTATGCCCTTAAAAATTATCATATATGGTATTAAAATATGCAAAAATTCTGAAATAAACTCTAAAAAAAATTGTATTTGTTGTTAAAAATGTAAAGAAATTACCAAGTCATATAGGTACACTATTATTTTCATTTCTTCACTATCCTTGCCTTTAAACAGAAAAAAATAAACAGAAATTTCAATTTTAAACGCAAAATGTTTTAATGATTTAATAATGTTTTAAATCTTACCCAAATGAATTTCACTGCCTCACTAAAATTTGTCTTATATTTTCAAACGTTCACCAATAAATTTTTGTACCTTGAAAATGAATGCTCGACATCAATAGTTGTTACCGGAGTGAATTTATAGAACTGTAAGTCGTTGTCTTGCAAGTTTTCAAGATTTTTGATAGAATTGTCTATTCCTTTTAAAATATTGGAAATTTTTTCAATAATTTTAAATCCTTTATTTTTTGACAGTACGTTTTCTAATTGTTTGTAAATAGCCTTTCCTTTTGCACTTTGTGAACTTAGTAATTTTTCTTTGACAGTTTTTCGACGGAAATTGACTCAGGTAGCATCATGTTTTGTTTTTCCAAACGTGTAATATAAGTCGAAAGAAAACTTTAGTTAGAAGAAATAAATACCATGTGTGCTTTCAAATCTGGGTTAAAAATATCTTTAGCTATTTTGATGCTGCTCGTGTCATTTTCATCTAACTTGTAAATAATATTTTTTATAACTTCATAATTCTCACAATAATATTTAGCTACATTCAACCATGTTACTCAACGAGTTAAAATCAGTTGTGGTGGCAATGGATGTCAAGAGCTTCATGTTTAAATACACAAAATTCGAGATGGTGCTTTCAAAAATATTTTTTTTTAGACTAGATATTAGTTGGTCAGCTGTGTTAAAATATGAATGTAATTCTTCGGCCACTCTATGACAGTCATGTACTATACCTCTATACATGTTACATGCACCATATTTGAGTAAAGTGCTTGAATTGCTTTTCTCAATTTCACCATATACAGCACAACGTCCGACAAAAATAACAAGACATTATCATGTTGTACGCCTTGTGGCTATAACAAATTCATAGATGTATCAAAAAGTTTTAAAATAGTTTGATGGTTGGTTTTTCTAATAATTCTTCAGTATTTAACAACAATATCTCAACTAATCTTATTAGGCATATTCCTTATCAACTGATTTTGTTGTTTACAACACAAATAACTGAGAAAACACACGGCATAGATTATTTAATAATTTTAATTTAATAAATTGTATCTATTTTTTTCCAATTTCTAGAAAATTCATATTAAATGTTGTATAATACTTTATTTATAAAAAATTATTCTCTGCCAAGTATTGTTTTAATTTTATTAAATATATGAAATATGCTCTTAAAATACTAATATAACAAAATATGGTCTTGTGGGGAAATAACAGCTGAATATGCAAAATATGCAAAATAAAAATGATTGCTTTAAACTCCTAGAACAATGAAACAAATTTGCGTATCACTTAGCTATGTTTTGAATGACGATTGAAAAATATGCTAACTCCTATAAGTCCCTAGCCCTAGACTGATCATTAATACATTATATGTTTACGTTGTGTCTTGTAGTTAACTGTGTAAATGATAGTATAATTGACTGGTGTGAAGTTCTGTATTTATGCTTAGATACATCTAAATTTTTCACAAGAAGAGTATATGCTTTTTATTTAATATTATGTTTTCCAAAAAATAAATAATAGTATCATTTTAACTTAAATTTATTGTTGACAAAAATTTCAATAACTTGTATATAATACAGTGTGATCACGATAAGTGGAAACACTCAATAACTATGTGCAGGCTTCATATATTTCAATTCTGCTTTTTCGGCTAACTAATAAACATAATTATACACATTTTCAAATAATTAGACTATTTTTTTGACAGTTAACTTTGCGCATGCGCACAATAACTTTTTTTTTTAAATGACATCATCCATTTTTGACCACAAATTATTTTTTTAGGTATTTTTTAATGAATTTTAGTGGTTGAATTTCTTTTCTAAGTCAAAAGTTATAGCAATTTGATTTTACATTATTTGCACGGGTATAACAGATTATAAAATACGTAGTTGATAATAATAAAAAGTTTGAACAATTTGTTAGATAAATAAAACTTTTATGAATAAAAAAATTAATATTTGTAACTTTATTTTTATTATTCACGTATTTATTACTATCAACTACGTATTTTCAAATCTGTTGTACCCGTGCAAATAACGTAAAATCAAATTGCTATAACTCTGTCATTTTTTGACTTAGAAAAGAAATTCAACCACTAAAATTCATTAAAAAATACCAAAAAAAATAATTTGTGGTCAAAAATGGATCATGCCATTTAAAAAAAAAAAGTTATTGTGCGCATGCGCAAAGTTAACTGTCAAAAAAATAGTCTAATTATTTAAAAATGTGTATAATAATGTTTGTTAGTTAGTCGAAAAAGCAGAATTGAAATATATGAAGCCTGCACATAGTTATTGAGTGTTTCCACTTATCGTGATCACACTATATACCTATTTATACATGTATAATAAAATAATTTCATCATTAATAATACCTACATTTTTTTAATTTTAACTTTTTGTTTTAGCCGAAAAAAATGCATTGATCAAGTAGTCAGTGCCCTAGTGGTAATTGAGGTTCCTTATTGCTTGAGCTCATCGTATGTCATTGAATCCCACAGGCGACCATATCACAATGATGTTTTATGTAAAATATGTTTCAAGGAAAAGATAGAGATTTTGTTTATTCCATGTGGCCATGTATTTACCTGTGTTCAGTGTGCAGTAACAATTACTGAATGTTCAATTTGTAGAGAACCGTTCAACGCCAGTACTTATGCAATGAAAATCTACATGGAGGATAAGTTCTATAATACCCAGGCAGAAGCAGAAAGTAGCATATCTGATTCTTCAAACTCTACTCCACTGTGTAGGATGTGTAACCTTGCACCCATTGGAGTAGCTTTTGTGCCATGTCTACATGTTCATAATTGTTTTCAATGTGCCATAACATTAAACGAGTGTCCGGTGTGTGATATGACTTTTTGTGGTCTTATACAAGTGTTTCTTTAATAATCATAAAACAATCAAGTGGCTAATTTATAAAATGCAAGATGAAAAGAATTATCTTGGCAAAATGGTATTAATTTGTTTATTTTTTTATTTTTTATTATTTTTATTATTGATAGCTCATGAAATTGTATTAATCTCAGTTTATCGTTACTTTGTAATAATGTAACTCAGTGATATAAGTATAATGGTATGTTAAAAGTTTTAATGTATTGAATCGTTATTTTATTTAATAATTGTCATCTTAAACTAACATTTAAACATCACACCGGACATGTGTCTGAGTGTTGTATGGGGTTTTTTTGTTCCCATACAAGTATTTTTTTAATATTCATAAAAAAATTGAGTGGCTTATTTGTAAATGTAAGATGAAAAGAATTATCTTGATAAAATCGTATTAATTTGTTATTTATTTATTTTTATTATTAATAGCTTATACAATTGTATTAATCTCAGTTAATCGTTACTTTGTAATAATGTAACTCAGTGATATAAGTATAATGGTATGTTAAAAGTTTTAATGTATTGAATCATTATTATATTTAATAATTGTCATCCTAAACTTACATTTAAACATCACATATCAACTGATTTTTGTATTTTATGTTTCAAGCTTTACTGTGATGGATTATTTTTAGATGACCCTAAAGTTATGTATACATTTCTGTACTATTTCCTAATTGTACCTGAATTAAAATCATTATCTACTTTAAAAAAAAAAAACTCAGTCTTCATTATTATCGCACGGTTTTTGAGCGATTACAGCCCTTTGGGCTGTTGGGGAAGTAATGTGATCCACAGTACCCTATTCGGTACCTCATAACACACAATAATAATAATAATAATAAAAAAAAGTGTAATATTATATGTACTATTTGATATTGTTGGAGGCCCTATGGCAAATAAAAATATACAGTCGAATTTTCGCTTATCACGATGCCGTATGTAACAATATTCCGGGTAAAACGATTCTCATCCATGTATTTGGTTGGTTTTACATTTCACGAGTAGTAATTTTGGTTGTATATTACAATATCGGTTATAACGATAATGCGCATATAACAAAGTTATTTTGCAATTAAAATTGATTTTTATAATCGCCTGCAACGATATTATTGTTTATACATATATACATGATTTGTATTTATAAATAAAACATTGATTTATGTAATATAAATTACATGATTTGTCAGTAAATAGTTCTACTTTAATCATAAATATATGAAACATGTAATAATAGTATGCTATTAATACGTCTACAGAACTTAAGTTTAAAATATAATAATAAATAACATAGCAATCTGTTTAATAAATCAATTTTCTGCAAAATTGAGTTTTTTTTTTGTAATCCGGATAAAACGAAATTTGAATAAAACTATACGATTCTCTTGGTCCTTCGAAAAGAAGCTAAATAAAAATATTATACATTAACCGTCTCTAAGATTTTATCAGAATATTTTTTATTTCCTAAGAGCAACCAAAACGTTGTTCACCCTTTAAAAATAAACTTTAAATAAGTCTCAGATATGATTTTTTTACTCTGATCTTCAAGGAGAAATCTCCGATTAATAACTGTTAATACCTGTTAGCATCGTTCAGAGTGGTATACTCTCATGAAAGATTATGAGAACACCACTGTGTGTGCATACATTTTATTAATAAATTAATAAAATATCAATGATTTTCTTCATAAATAAAATGTTCTTTCAAATGTCTTATGAAATAAATATGTCACTATTTTCACGAATACTTGTTTTTTTATTGATTCGTTTGATGCAACACACAAATTTTCACGATTCTTAATCTATAGGCACTTGTCCCCATATACATTTATAGTTTTTACAATATCAGTAGGTGATAACGTAACATTTTTTATTTTACTCAACAATGTAATTTATATGAGATTTAGTTGAGTATAATATAATAAGCAGTAAATCTCCTAATGTTATAAGTGTATGTGTAATTAAAGATGAAAATTATGTCGACTGTGGTTATATACAGTGTAACAAATGTATGCCAGTGGGCATACAAAATAGATTCATATGGCAGCCGAACGAACAATCATAATGCTTGAATAAGCATTGTTTTATTCCAACTAGCCACATTAAAATAACGGTAAATATTTTTTATTATTTGTATTATGTATTATTATTTTAAGTTGGTGTTCTTCCCTCGAGTCTAATAATTTAAAATCCATCAACAACCAAAATGTATGATACTTAAAAATATGTGTTTTAAATAAACATTGTATTTGATTTTTGTTGTTTGTATAAAAACTATTAAGTAATGTTTAATTAGTATTATTTGTTCTAAAATGTGTGTCTGGATTTTATTAATAATAAAATATAATCAAAATTAAAAATCAAATTATAAAAAATATGGGGATAAATATCAAAACAAATATTAGTCATACAATTAATTCAATCCAAAAGTATAGTTATTATTTATTAGAGGATTCAGATGTATTATCCAAGTTTATTTACAATATGTTTATTTTCATAATGTATTCATTAAAAAAAAAAAACATATTTTATCATCAAACACAACAATCAAATAAATTGGTGAGTGATAAGTTATTGTGTTATTGATTATATGATCAGAATTTTAGAACAATTTAATGTGACAATACTTTCAAATGTATGCCTCTGCAATTTTTTTTTTTTTAATTTTGTCTATTTTAATTCATTAAAAAAAAGCAAAATATCACATCTATTGGAAATTAATTCATCAATCTAATGTTATATTTTCTATACCGTTTGAAGCTCTTAATCACGACTAAGACACGTTTGATTATTCTATTAACAGTAATTTTAGTAATAAATTTGATTTTTTAAAAATTTTGGTGAATTAACTTATGTACCTATTGAACTTATCAGTAGGTAATGCTTGGAAATATATATATATATATATATATATATATATATATATATATATATATATATGTATGCAATAAAAATCATTAAATCTTTGAAAAATATGCATTTATTAGAAAATAATAGGTACCTACTAGTAAAAACGTTTGAATTTATTCAATGTGCTTTTCAAACAAATTTGCAAATTCATTTTGTTCAGAGTCTTGCGTGTTATTCAATACCTATATCACACATATTTTATTATCAATTTATTATGCCATGAACGTTTTCTTTGCATTCGTAGGTAGTTATTAGTTTTATTGGGTGTTTGATAGAGATAACAGCATAAATTAGGAAATCAAGACAATGACAATACATTTTGAATCTTCACAGTTTTAAACTCATGTGACACGTCATGTAGATTAAAAGTTATTTCATTATACATAAAGTAATTATTCTTCTTTGATAATTTTATCAGGAAAAGTTATGCCCATCACTTATCAGAAATACTATTAGAAAACAGAAATATGTAGTACTATAGTAGAAAATATGTAGAATACCTGAATACTCAAAGTACTAAGTAGTAAAACACAAAAAATGGAACAGCTACAATTTTTTTTTACTGTTAATACATAGTAATGTTAAGGTTCACAAAATATTTGAAATCTTTTCTTTATATAATACAATATGTACATTTACTGTTATTAGTGTAGTACTGTATAGTGATACAATTAAGAAACAAGTCAGGGATTTATTAAATGATAATAACCATATAAACATATAATATTAATTAGTTAAAACTTTTATAAACACTTCCATAAGTCCATCATTATATTATACTTAAAAGTTAAAACATAATATTTTTTAACAATTAATTTCCATATTTTGTAACGCTTAATTATTAATGTTTGTACTTAGAAATATTCTACAATCTACAGTCTACTTAATGATGTATAATACTTCATTATAATAAATTATAATGTATAATAACTGTGATATATATCCACCTTGGTTATGCCATTTAATTTTTTTCTTCTAACTGGCGCATCCCCCACTTAGTACCTACCTACCTCGATAAACGCACGTATGCTCACTGGCGCCCTCTATCGTCAAGCTGCAGTGACTAAAACCGTTATACAGCGCGCTTCGATTGTTAACATCTGACACCTGACGATTCCTTTGAGGTTACAGCACGTAGTCACGTACGCACGTTGTATTTTGTGTTGTCGTTTACTTTTTGTGTTTTTTAGGTTACACACTTTTAAAATCGTTTTTTTAAAAACGCAAAATCTGTTAAAATCATCTTAATTATTTTTTAAAAACGCTCAACATCAATATGGAATTATCGCCCGTGAAGAAGAACCCTAAAGGAAAGGTATGTTATGAATTTTTTTTTCTTTTTTTTTTATTTAAATAGAGTTACCTAATGGTACTAGCTAATATTACATATTTAAACTAAAAAATCAATCAATTTATGATTAAAAACCAAATCATAGTGATATACTGATGATAAAATATGATAATTAACATGATATTACCTACTAAAATTAATACATGATAAAACTTGGGATATTTTTTTAATTTTTAAGATGGGCATAGTAACTTCTTTATTCTAAGCATTAAGTAATAATATTATTTTACTATAACTAAGTGTAATACATTGGAATAACAACTTTGTAACAAATTGCACTGGCAATTAATAAAACAAATTTAGGTGAATTTGGATAAAAAGTGACCATATTCCAGCTCTGATGTTCTGCAATACAATAATATAAGTGTTTTAATCATTTTAATGTAAAATACAAATAATATATTTGAAAACATATCTAGCTATTATAAAATGTTCAATGTGATCATAAAATTTAAATATTTGATCAGCATTTTACATTTTCTATATACTAATTAGTAACTAATATACTTGAAAAATTGCCTTTAAATATTATGTAAAAAACTAAAAACTGTATTTAGAAAAGTTACTTTATTCCTCTCAGTTGAAATTTAACTTAATTTCAACACTTTTCACAACCTAATATGAAGTTAATACCATCAGTTAAAATGAAAAAATATACAATTTATAGCTTAAATACTTAAAATAAAATGAATTTTATAACATTTCTTTTAAATGTCTAACATTTGTTCAATGTATGCAGTTAATTGAAAAAACAAAATAGAATACATTAATAACAAAATATCCTCAACCCACTAATTATGCATTGATATGTAAAGTAAAATTAGATTCATGTAATCTGAACAAGTAGTTATTTACCCTGTATTTTAATACACTTCATATAGTTATAATTTAAATTTAAAATACAATAACTCTTTAAATACATTTTTAAAACTATTGCTCACTATTTAAATCCCAATTACTTTTATTTTTAAATAAACAAGCAAAAATTTATAAATTCACTGTTTTGGGTAATAAAAAAAATTATTGTACAACAAGTAACAAGAATATCATTAGAATTATAGTATATTTCCTATCAAAGGAAATTAATATAAATTTAATAGAGAATTTATCACATTTGTTTACATATCTGTATATACAATTACAAATTATAATTTACAATTAAAAAAAAAAAAACGAAATGATTTACAAAACTTTTGTTTTAAACTGACCAATTTACAAATTAATAATATCAAAAAAATAATAATTAAGGAAATAATAAAATACTTTATTTTCAGTTTGTTTCTTCTCGCCAGAGGGAGATGATTATAAATGCGTACAAATCAAAACTGAAGGAAAATCCGAGACTCACAATAACGGAAGCTCGTGCAGTCCTCTCTAAAGAATTAGGAATTGGGCAGAAAACAATCTCCAAAACCATTTCCCAGTATCGACTGACCAAAACTGTTTCATCACCGAATAAGACCAAAATTTTCCAAAATGTGTCAAAAATTGATGACTTTGATAAAGATGCTATTCGAAGGAAGATTCATCAATTTTGGTTTAATCGTGAGTTGCCTACATTGGACAAAGTACTGACAGTCATCAATGAAGACGAAAGTCTTCCAAATTTTTCCATAACAACATTGAACAGACTTCTTATTTCTATGGACTTTGAATATAATAAACGAGGACGAAATAGTGCATTATTGGAAAAAAATGAGTTAAGAGCCTGGCGTAGAAGATATTTAAGGGACATAAAACGCTATCGAGAAGAGGACCGTCCTATATATTTTCTTGATGAGACATGGGTCAATGCTGGAGATGTCGCTAGCAGAGACAAATCCGTACAATCAAGCCAACAAGCGTTCTCCCAAGGTCTATCAACTGGAGCAGTAACTCCCACTGGTAAAGGAAAATGTCTCATAGTGTGCCATATAGGATCTGTTGATGGATTTGTTCCAGAAAGTTTGTTGTGTTTTGAATCCAAAAAGAACACTCAAGACTATCATGATGAGATGAATGGGAACACTTTTCATGATTGGTTTAAAGATGTTCTTCCTAGACTGAAGGATAATGCAGTCATTGTTATGGACAATGCTCCTTATCATTCTGTCAGAAAACATAAATGTCCAACTTCAAATTCAAGGAAAGCAGAAATAATACGCTGGCTTGAGAGTAAAGGAGAAATAATTGACACCACAATGATAATACCGGAATTGTTAGAAATTGTAAAAAGATTAAAACCTTTGTACTCCCAGTATGTGATTGATGAAATGGCTTTAGAACAGAACAAAGTAGTGCTACGGTTACCTCCTTACCATTGTGAGCTTAATCCTATTGAGTTAGCATGGTCAGTTGTAAAGAATCATGTTAAGTCCAATAATAAAACTTTCAAATTGCCCGACGTGCGTAATCTCTTAATTGAAGGTGTAGATAAAGTAAATGCAGATATGTGGAAAAACTTTATCAGCCACACGATCGAAGAGGAAAATAAATTTTGGACCTTGGATAATGTTTTGGATGAATTGTCAGCAGAACAACGACCTCTTGTATTGACTATTGGAAATTCTGATGAAGATGACGATTTTATCAATGGCGATTTGGCTACTCCCCTGTAGTATAAAATTATTTAATTAGTATTTTAAAATGTATAAATTATGTATAGTTGATGACAAAAATGACTAAAATTTGCATTTGAAGTTTTGTATATAATAGGTATATACTTTGTATATACTTGATACAATTTTTAAATTTAAGTTACACATTAAATTAAATATAGTAATAAAAAGTGATTTACGACCATATATTTGGTCCAGTTACTTTCGTTAAAACTCATCCTAGTGGGTGTTAATATATATTTATAGTAATATAGTTCAAGTATAATTTACATAGAAATATGTTAAATTTTCATGAAATTAAACATATATTTTAAGTAAAAATGTAATATTGTAATTTATTCAGGATGCCTGTACATATATTTTTAATTATTATTAAAATTATCCAGAAAATGATTCTATAAATGGAACATCCTATAATATATCAAATATATGATATTTATTTATGTTAATAATACAATAATTACTTTGAATAATGACTGAATCTTCATCTCTTAAATTTTCAAATAATTTACGATTAGTAGAATCTTTTAATTTCTCATCCAGTATTTTAATTACATGATCAGATTTATTTTCAAACGTAGCTAATAATGAAGAACAATCCGGGTACATTGTATGAGTCAATATCAACCTAAATAAATACATTTTTTTTATTAAAACTGAAAATTCTTTATACGTTTTTTCTTACAACCATGTATCATAAATTATCATGCTCAAATTTTACGCTTTAGTGAATATCGTTTTTGTAGTAAGCACTCTCCATGAATTGTAAAAACTAAAATTTTAAAACCTAAGACAAAAGGCAAGAATTGTATTTTAAAGGTTCAAAAATAGATTACAAAAATATTATACATTAACTGAGTTATTTGTACTTACATTAATTAAATAAACAAGTAAAAAACCACTCCTGAGCGAAAAAATATGCTTTTTGTGTACTTGAATGCAAACACTAAACTCTAACTTAAAGTTTCAAATGATAATATTCAATAAACTGTAATGACTAATCGTCGTAAATCGTAATCGAAAAACGAAAATAAATTGACAATTGACTGATAACTGTACACGTGTACACGGCTATTGTGTGCCGCATTTTAATTACGGTGTAGATATCGTCGGCAATGATCGGAAATAGACTTCGTAAAGCTCGTCGCGTGAAACAAAGCCAGATGGAAGGGGAAAAATCGGGTACGCGTTGCGGCAACCGTCATTTCACATGCGCAGAAGCCAGAAACCGTGTCTTCTCTTTTGGAACGGACTATAGGTACTTGTCAATATTATTATTTACCTCCATGTGAGTAGATAAATAATTTAATAATTTCAATATGAAAATTTGGAATAAGAATTATTCAATAATTTCAGTACCATTAGTGATATAAATTTAATTTAGGTATACTAAAATGTGAACTCGTGTCAGTATTCAGATTGAAATGTTGCATAGGTAGGTACCTAATTTAAATTTAGTCATGGAGCATTAAGTGATTCATAAAAACAGCAATATTAGTATTTAGATTTATTGTTATTCGTGTAGATACTCTACCAGTGGCGCAACTAGCGGGTAAGTTAACAAAGTGAAACTTTGGGGCCCCCGATTTATCGGGGCCCCACAATAAAAATTTGTTTTTAGTTTTTTTTCACATTTTATAATTATTATTTTTATTTCCGATACCTTATTATAAACATCTACGTATATGCGTATTGCTTAAAATGAGATGGTTATATCTACTACTTATACTTATAATTATTACAGTCTACAGATACTATTATTTTATTATTACACATTTACATCACGAGTTATTAATATTTAATAATATTATAAAATCATGATCATGGTTAATTAATAAATGCTGACCAAGAAAAGTGTTCTAAATATCCAATAGAACTTCCTATAGGCTACAATTAATATAAATTCGTTTTCGTAAAATCGTAACTCTAATAATAAATTATTGACGAGCTGATAGCAATTAGCAACGGCGATAGCCGATATGTTACAGAGTGGTCGTGAGAGGGGTCGCGAGGGCCAGGGTTGGTTACTATTTATAGTTATTCTTATTACTTATTAGTTATTAGTTAATGATAATACTCGTGAGTCGTGGAGGCGATTCAGTATTTATTATTTTCGTTATCATTATTTCGTAATTCGTTCACTAATCTGATTGTTTCGTGAACTCGTCTAAGTTGACATAGATGCATAGACCTTTGTCTATTTAGTATTCGTATGTTATTCTTCGGCCGTTGCGATTTTGGACTAATAGTGTAGTTGTGTAGTGTGTAAATACAAAATAATAACGGTTTTTGACAACAATTATTATGTCGTCGAGACAGTATCTAAGTGGCTCATATAAAAGAAAAATGAAATTAAAAAAGCAAGAACAAGTGAATAAGTATAGAGGTAGTCTAGATAGTTTTGTAAAAAAGAAATCATTGAATTTAGGTAAGTCCATTAATCTAATTTATTTTTTTTTATGTTTATTAAATTAAATTTAATGTCTATACATATTATATATTTCTATAGAATCTGCTGTTCTTCCAAAAAGTGCCAATAGTGGTACTGATTTTAATTTATCTAAAAAAGATGTAAACATGAGTGTTGATTTTAGCCATAATGATAATGATGATGTTAATTATGAATTTAACATATTAGAAAAACAAGGTATTTCTTTTTTTTATTATTACTTTTATTTGTTTGTTATGGAGTTTAATTTAATGTCTATACATATTATACATTTCTATAGAATCTGCTGTTCTTCCAAAAAGTGCCAATAGTGGTACTGATTTTAATTTATCTAAAAAAGATGTAAACATGAGTGTTGATTTTAGCCATGATGATAATGATGATGTTAATTATGAATTTAACATATTAAAAAAACAAGGTATTTCTTATTTTTTATTACTTTTATTTGTTTGTTATGGAGTTTAATTTAATGTCTATACATATTATACATTTCTATAGAATCTGCTGTTCTTCCAAAAAGTGCCAATAGTGGTACTGATTTTAATTTATCTAAAAAAGATGTAAACATGAGTGTTGATTTTAGCCATGATGATAATGATGATGTTAATTATGAATTTAACATATTAGAAAAACAAGGTATTTCTTATTTTTTATTACTTTTATTTGTTTGTTACCTATAGAGTTTATATCAATATTGGTTTGGATCACTATTAAAGATAAATTAATAATACCTATACCTTTAATTGGTTAGACCATATTGTTTTAATTATATTATAGCATCTTATATCATTAATTAATGGATATCTCATTTTTAATTTTCATAGTGAGTAAAAGCCCTATTATTGATGCTGATGCTTCCTTAAATGTACCAAATGGATTTATATGCAATAAAACCAATAGTGATACTACTGATACTAGTTCTAGTTATGAATCTAATACATTACAGTCATTAGGTAAAATAATATGTTATAAATCATGTGTTTTTTATTATTACTTTATAATTTGTTTTTAGTTTTAAACTTGTCAATTGTTTTACATCTTTGCTAGGATTCAACATTCATCATGAATATCCGACTGATAGATTTTATTTTGAAGAAAATATTCAAAACATTGCTATGAAGAAGTGTATCATGTCATATGGACCATGTCGACCTGATATTGTATTTCCTATTACAAAAAGAGAAGATGGCTCATCTTATCGTTTTTCTTCTTATTATTATGAACAAACCTTAAAATCTGGTGTAAAAGTGCCGAGACTTTGGCTATGTTATTCAGTTGGTTTGGATTGCGTATATTGTGAGACATGTTGGCTTTTTGGCAATCGCCATTATTCTTATTTTCAAACAGCTTGGATTAATGGTGTAAATGACTGGCCAAATTTAACCAACAAAATAACGACTCATGAAAAATCATTACAACATATTGAAGCAAGCAAAATTCGTGCCTTATGGAAACAAAATGAAACTATCGATAAAATATCTGAACGACAATACTCAGAGGAGGCCTTGTTTTGGAGAAATGTATTAGAGAGAATAATTAAAATAATTCTTTTTCTAACTGCTGGTAACACAGCACTAAGAGGCCATGAACACAAACAAAAATGTAACTCAGAGCATTTTGATGGCGAAGGTACTAACTAAATAATATTATATATACCTACCAACTAATTACAATAAAATATTTTTTATTTTTATTTCTTAGGTAATTTTATGCGTTCAGTACGTTTGTTAGCTGAATATGACCCTATTATTAATCAACTTCTAAATGATGAAAAAAAAAAGGTAAAATACTTCAGTTGGGAGGTACAGAATGAAGTGATTGAATTACTTGCTACAAATATTCGAAATCATATTTGTGATGAAATAAGAAATTCACAATGTTTTTCAATAATTATGGATTCCACTCAAGATATTGTAAAACTAGATCAAGTCAGTGTTGTGATACGGTATGTAGTAATAAATTATGATGATCTTGACATCAGTATTAAGGAATCATTTTTGGGATTTTTTAAAATTGATAAACATGGAGCTCAGGACTATGAAGAATTAATTAGTGAAATACTACTTATGTTCAAAATAGACATAAATAAATGTAGAGGACAGGGCTACGACGGTGCTTCTGTTATGAGTGGAGTATATAGTGGAGTTCAAAAACGTATAAAGGATAAGGTCCCCAATGTGTCATATGTTCATTGCTGTGCCCACAACTTAAATTTAGTTATATCAGATGCTGCCAAATGTTCACCAAAAGTGGCATCTTTTTTTGATACCATACAAGCTATTTATAATTTTTTTAGTGGAAGCGCACCAAGATGGGCAATATTAGCTGTTGGTGATGATCGATCAAAAAGAATTAAAACTAAAGTTTTGAAAAAATTATGTCCAACACGATGGGAATCAAGACATGAATCTCTCTATGCATTGAAGTCAAGGTTTATAGATGTACTAAAAGCATTAACCAATATGTCTTTGACTAGTACAAAAACAGAAGAAAGAAATACTAGTTTATCTTTAAAAAAAAAATTAGAATCTGTTGAATTTGTCTTATTATTATGTTTATGGGAGCATATTTTAAGACCATTACACATTGTATCAAAGACACTTCAGGACCCACATACAAATTTACATAGTGCTTGTAGAAACTTAAAAAATGCCAAAGAAGTTATACAAAATTTAAGAAATGACTACGAAATAACTATTTTGTCGGAATGCAAACACTTATGTGCCAAATGGGGAATTTCAATGAACTTTCATGTGAGGCGGAACATATTTGCTATAAAGCATTTTGATGAAGTAGAAGGAGATCGTCGACTCAGTGTATCTGATGAAAATTTCCGTGTGAAGATAGTTTTACCTGTAATTGACATGGTACTATTTCAACTCAATTTAAGATTTGAAGGACTAAGAAAGGTGACTGAGAACTTTGATTTTTTATTTCCAACTTCACTAATTGCATTAAGTGATAATGATTTGGCTAAAGCATCAATGGATTTTTTTCAATTATATCAGTCTGATATATCATCAGACTTTACCAGACAACTATTATGTATTAGAGATCAACTTATTCCACAAAAAACAATTTATGTACAACTTTCTTTGATGTTTTAAGTGCTTGTATAATTTATTTAACTTTACCAGTAACAGTAGCATCGGCAGAAAGATCTTTTTCAAAACTTAAACTGATAAAAAACTATCTGCGAAATAATATGGGTCAAGATCGCCTGTCTAACATTGCAATATTAAATATAGAAAAAGATGTTGCTGCAAAAATTAAGTTAGATCATATAATTAATACATTTGCAAACTCAAAAGCTAGAAAGGTCAACTTTTTAAAATAAAATAATTAACCTATAAAATCTAAATTACATTTATTAATTTAATAATGTATTTCTCTTATAGTAATATAATTTGATTTGTATATTATGTTTGCAAAAATTTAATATTATTTGTATACATTAAATGTTTTGTGTATGAACAAATTAGATAGTTTAACATTTATTTAATTGCATTATTTTATTTATCTATTTTTTGGTGGACAGTGGAATAACTGTTATATTTTTGATTTCCAGATTTTCTTATTTTCAGGTGAATTTTCCTAAAATTTTCTTTCATATTAACCTTTATTAATTACGAACACAAAAAAAAAAGAATTAGCCAAATGCTCAAATCGTTCATGCATTTCCGGAGTCAACTAACAAAGATTTCCATTTTGCTTTTATATTCTATTATATACGATTAACGATGGAAAGGTTTTGATTACCTTACGGTTATGGGTGGGGAGGAAGCGGTGTATTGTGTAACTTTGATTATTTAAGACCATTTGTTTCTAAGGGCCCCATTTTATATCTGACTTTAGGGCCCCCAAGTGTCTAGTTGCGCCACTGTACTCTACAGTTTTATTCAAAACGATATCAACTTCATTTTAATCGAATAAACTTATTTGATGGTGATGAAATAAAATCAATTTTTAACACATTTTGTCATATCTTCGGTTGTTGTGTTATGTATGTCTTTGGTCTATTACATTATATTTTTATCCTTTCAGCGGTAGATTTATTACTCGTCGTACCTAGTTATTTACACTCCTACAGCCTAATAAGGTAAGAAAACCGTTACCTGTCCGACATAAGCTGATTTTATTTACTTAATTTAGTCATTAAGATGTATATTTTCAGAGCCAAATTGCCAATAGGTGTTATAGATGTAGGTACACACAATTGTTTTTTCTAATTTTTTATACACTTATTTTTATGAGTTCTAGTGCTCACATTACGTTATAGCGAATTCTGTTCTATTGTTATAATTTAATATTATTGGTTAGTTCTATAATTTGTTTTTGCGGATTTATTTCAGTACATCATTATGACATACAATATTGAAGCTTAAGTTTGAATTAAGAAATAAATCATTTTTATTTGTAGGTATCACAGTTTGGTGCCTAGTCAGTTATAAATTTGGTTAACTGTAATAATTTACTACAGTTCCTATTTCAAACAGACAATATTTTAATTACTTATCAGAAAAATAGGGATATTTTGCACTTACCTGTATTGCTTAGGAAAGAAATTTTTAATTTTTTCACCAATTTTATTATTATGAATGGGTTTTGTATTATGCAGTGAGTAATAATCACACCTAAACGTCCTAAACTGTTACAACCATTGGTATAACCAACAACGTCAAACTTTTAAAACAGTTGGAAGTGTATTAAAATCATTACAATAAAATATAATCTTTACTAACTCCTCTTAGTTTCATTTTGTCAATTGTACCCATTCCTCTCTTATTAATATTAACATCATGACGCACACTAGTAAAAAAGTATAGATGTTGGTCATAGAAATTAAACATTAAAGTGAACTTAATTTTCCAATTTTTTTTTTTTAGATTCTGAGTGAAGCGAAGGATCTTATGGCATTACAATGCTGTTTTTAAAAATTTTTTTTTTCTGCAAACACTTTTTTGGGTAGTAATAATTTTTCAAACGTTTCATCCAGCCACTCTATAGATCAGAAATTTAATCTAGATGATACTTTAAGGATATCATTTTTTGATTTTTTCGACAGTTTTTCCAAACATGAGGAAAAATTGTCGAAAACGACACTTTAATTAAATCGACTTCAGTAATTTCGTCATAACTCCAAAATTAATGTTGCTAGAAACTTGAAATTCGCACCGTATGTTATTGACATATTAATTAATGATTTAAAAAAGTTTCAAAAAAATTTGACAACTTTTAAGCTGAAAATTGAGCTTTGAAAATACGCTGTTCTCATACACTTCTTTAACGATTCTGAAAAAATTTCAAAATTCACGAATCAGAATTTTTTTTTTATTGGCGTTTATGTAAATTATTGTACGATTTTCACGTTATTAACTATTTTTACGTCAATTATAAACATTAACAATTTATTTGAAGAAATTGGTCGATCCAAACATAATGAAACTTTGAATACAGATAGAACAAAGAGTTTTGAATCTTTTTTATAAAAAAAATGTATTTTTTGTCAAACATTAAAACTTAAAATAATTTTGAAAAAAACCTACCGATAATTAGCGAAAAATGTTGAAATATATGAACGGTATATTTTCAATCTGAATCTGCTCAGAATCGTTTGACTAAAAAAATGACATCATTTTTTTTTTAAATTCAATACACCCATCCCCATTAGCTCGTGCGTGGAGCAAAGAATACCCTATGGAGCGAAGTAAGTACCTATTTTTTCAAAAACTTTTTTTGTCAAACCTCAAACTATTTAAACACACAAAACAGTAATCTCCCGTCAGCACTCAGCAGTTTAAATTATTTTACTTAAATAGTTATCTATTTTAAGTTAATTAGTTAGTGTATAAAATTGTATTTATTCGAAGTAGTTAAACGACTGTACAATATTTCATACCAACTCATTTGGTTTAAGTTACAAGTACTTAGAAAAACTTTTTAGTGTAGACATTAAGTGTTCAAAAACTGTCCAGTGTTGATTATACTTTCGACATTTATTAAAGTATGAATAATTATGATTGTTAAAACAGAATACATGAACTGTAACTGTTAACGCTCATTAAAATATATCACAACAGATGATTTTTTAACTTTATTTCAGTATCCTTGGTATAAAGACGCGATTGAGGTGATATTGAGTTTTCAGTTCTTAATATGAAGTGCATTTTTTCAGATAAAAAAAAAATTGTGTTATCCTTTAAAACTAACTAATTATTTTAAAGAATTACGGGAATTTTTAATCGATGTATTAAATAAATACAAAAAGCCAGACATAATTTGCATCTTGGGTGTTCTTCGCTCCCCGGACAATACGATATATGCGAAATAATGTATTAATTATTAAAAGGAACATTGGGTCATTTCTTTAGTCAAACGATACCGGGTGAAATTTCCGGTGTGTACTAGTTGCGGTCATAATCAAAAATTACATACTAGTTGCGGTCACCCCTCAAAAAGGTTACATACTAGTTGCGGTCACCCATCAAAAAGGTTACATACTAGTTGCGGTCACTCAAATAATAATAACTAAGTATACTAAATAATATAATATAATATAGTTTATATAATAATTAAATATGAAATTAATATTTGGTTTATTTATTTAATTTAGAAAAATGTATAATATAATTAATATAATATAATATGTATAATACTGTCAAATAATAATTATTATATAACTTGTGTCAAAATATAGTATATATAAATTTTAAAATTTTGTAGGTATAAATTTAAAGGAAATCGACTTTAGATATTCAAGCCGATTTATTTCGCCTTCTTCATAATACTGTATTTGTTGCGCTAAAAAATGCTCTTTTTCTATTGAAATTTTATTAACACGACTGGTTTTTGTACAATTCATTTTTAAATAGCCATTCGCTTGAATTTCATTTAAAGCGTCAATAAATATATAAATATTAGGGTGAGAATGGTAAAACATGCTATTGAGCTTTGAATGAAAGCTTTCGCATGCATTGGTTGTTCGTGTTATGGAAGACCACATATATACGCTGTGTGCATTATATCAAAAAATATGTTTATCGTATAATATATGACTGCAACTAAGATATTACCTAAATTGGCGTGACCGCAACTGTTATATCCGTTTATCTCAAAAATCGTCATGACCGCAACTAGTATGCAGCCGAAATTTCAATATACAAACGCATACTTTTTATGTATTTTACCATTTTCAGTCCACTATTCAGTTGGTTTCTTTAATTAATTTGTTTAAAATTTTCTCATTTGATTAATGGAAAACCAAAAAATTCAAAACAGGTTGTTTTTATCTACGTTTAAAGATTTATAGTGATTGAATGATCCACTAAGTTTTTGTACACATTTAAAGTTGAAAATATTGATGTCAAACGGTCTATTTCGTAAAATGAAGAGCTTATAAAAAACAAAAAAATATATTTATTTTTAGTGATAGACGATGTAGTGTAACATTAAAAAATTAACACTATGTATCCAACTTTTAAACTGTTAAATAAAAAGTTACTTTTATACTATTAAAATCAAACCAGTTATTCTTTGAACTAACTAGATATTCTATAAACTATACTAGCCGAATCACCCGTGTGTAGTTTTTGCTTTCTGTAAATGAAATTCTTAAATCAACACACACAGTTGTGTTTTAAAGGAGAAAAAAATGTATAATTAATCAAGTGCTAAATAGTAGTAATAGCTGAATTACAAATAAATAATAATAATAATATTCACAAATGGTTATTTTTCAATAACGCATTTTATATAACTATGCTAGTCGTGGTAAAAAGATAAAGTGATCGGTGTTTTCCATACAACTCTAATATTATTATAACTATTAATATATTAATTTGCACTTTATAATTTCGGTCAGTGTTTATTTACGACAGAGCAGCGTAAACGATTACAACTGAAATGACGAATATTATGAAATGATAAACAATAGATCACTTGTAGCAGTATTTGATACAAACCTTTGAAAAAAAAATCGTTAAATTATTTAAATGGCACGCTAAAAACCATAACCTTTAATGACCATCCCCCCTCTCTCCCCTCAGATGAAAAAAAAAAATGAAAACTGGGTGACGTGGTAACACTCAAGGATACTTGGAACCACTCTGTAAGAAAAATTAGAAAAAAAGTAAATAGTGTCGTCACAAAATTTGAACCCAAAAAAGGCCTGTTCTTTTATAAGGATAACGATAGGTAGGTAATGATTTTGTTGATGTCTATAAACTATTTACATTAACTTAAGTAACAATACATACTCTGTAAGCGGTTCCCGACCTTTTAGACATTATGATCCCTAAATCAGGTTAAATATTTACGAGTGCCCCCTCCTACAATGTTTTGAGTAAAAAGGTAAGAAAATTACCAGAATCATTAAGATTAAGGCATAAGGTAATTTCCAAAACTATGAACAACAATTTTATTATTAAAATAATATCAATCACGGCGATAATATCATTGCAATAGTAGTACACGTGATTGATGCAGATTTAATAATAACGAGTATAATTTACAAAAAAAAAAAAAAAAAAAAAACAGTTTGGTTTTTACCACTCAAAAAATCGTATTTTACCTCTAGAGGGGTAATTACCCCCAGGTTGGGAACCGCTGCTCTATATAGATACAGATCTACATACCTAATAGGTATGCGTTTTTTATTTAACGCCTAAAGGTTTATAAATCTCCATGATAAATACTCGGTGTAAATACTAATGTATTTGTTAAAATTAAAATAAAATTATTCAATTGGAAAAAGTTTTTTCTAATTTATTATTTTGACGATGAACGTCAATATATTATCAAGACATTAAATTGAAATTGAAGCAAAAATACTTTTAAAATTACCTACATTACGAATGAATTTGTTACATTGTACAATCAAATTTTTCTTAATATATTCAAATAAAAATGAAAGGCGATTATCTGACAGCAGTGTTTTATAGATCGAAAAACTCTCTACCTCTACAGATGTGATATGGGCGTATTGAAAATACGTGATATCGTTGATGTTCATATCATCTGGTAAACCATTTAGATCATTATCTTCTCCGTCTAATATTTTTGAAATTGTTTGCATTGTATTGTAACCTGTATTTTTCCGAAAACTGCGTTGAATTTATTTTGAATTTGACGAACAATATTATTGAGAGCTTGTTGAATATTAATTTTTTAAGCTTCTATAATTTTTATAGAATCTGCTAAACTATTTTTAGATGGCTCAAGTTTAGCTATTGAATCCGGTAAAGTTCCGAAATTTGATTTTATGTAAATTAAATTTGAGTGTAACTCTGAATCGGATAGTAAATCTAACACGTATTCAATTGATACTGCGTCGTTTTGAGTAGTATCTGCATACAGTTTATTATATAATCGTAGATCGTGACAACAAAAAAAGATAATGAACGTTGATAATCGTCAAGCTAATGGAAACTGCATGCGTTACAATAAAATGTAACTTTGAACAAGAAAATGCAAATATATGTAAAAAAAAGTACTAAAATGAATAAAATGCACCAAAAATACAAAAAAATGACCGTAAAGCATAAAATGTCCGAAAAATGCAAAAAATGCAAAATAAAAATTGTACCATTAAATTCTATACTTCATGAATCAAATTTCTGTATAGACGAGCATTGAATGTGAGCATTAGAAAAAAAGATGCAAATGCATCAAGTTCCGGGCCCTAGTGATTACCTATGATAAATTTAAATTCTATATTTGCACTTGTGTGTGTGTGTGTGTGTGTGTGTGTGTGTGTGTGTGTGTGTGTGTGTGTGTGTGTGTGTGTGTGTGTGTGTGTGTGTGTGTGTGTGTGTGTGTGTGTAGGTATCTATATACAATGTATGTATATTATTACATCAAACTATAAAATTTATATTTTTAACCATTAATCCTTGTATGTTGTAAATTCATCTTTTTTTAAATAATTTTAATGGTTTACTTTATACTTATAAACAGGGCTGTGAATTTAATGCACTTAAAAACTATTGAATATGCATGGAAATATGTCCTAAAAACTGGCAAAATATGCTCTTAAAATCCATAAGATATGCTCCTATTTTTCAAAAATATGCGAGAAAAAAACTAAAAATAAACTTTTATTTTTTTCATTATACAATTAATAATTATTAATTATTGAAATTTTAGTTGAAATATTATAAATTTAAAATATCATTTATTGCCTATAGGACTAATCTTGATCTTCATTGTGCACAAGACCTTAAAAAAAAAAAATATATTATACTTAGCACAGATTTCTACATAATATATAATAGAGCAATTTTTAATATTTTACCTTTAAAGTAATTATTGCATTGTACAATCAACGACTTCTTTATATTTTCAAACTTGAAAGACCTCCTATTTGGCGCCAAGATAGTTTTATATAAAGAAAATGAGCGTTCTACATCTGCCGATGTTATTGGGGCAAACTTAAAATATGCCATGTCGCTACTGGTTAAATCTTCTGGTATATCCAAACCTACGTTCTCTTCTTCACCAGTTAATATTTTTGAAATTTCACAAATAATTTGAAATTCTTTGTTATTCTTAAGAACTGTTTGTAATTTTTTATTAATAGCAGTTCCAGCGGTTCCTGTTAATTGACTAAACTTTGTCGAAACATCTTGTACAATTTCAATAGCTTCAGATAAATAATATGTAATAATAATATTATTATTTCTAAAAATAGAATAATAATATATTGAATGTAATTTTATACCAGATAGATCGAAAAAATGTATATATTAAGAAAAAAGCATTTATTTGAAGATATTATGAAAATATGCATTTATAATATAAATTATACCCTATATATGCCCTTACCCACGAAATAAGCAAAAATATGCAAAATAAGATTTTGTGTTTGAATTATAAATAACACGAAACGTATTATGGACAAATCCATTTTCTTATACAATGCAGCAAAAAAAACATGCAAATGCATTAAATTCACAGCCCTGCTTGTAAATATATTTTAGTGTAATAACTATATCTTTTTACCAAATAGTACTGTTCAGTAATTATTTGAAGGTTTTTTTTAGTAGTGTTATTAAAACTTATAACGTCCCCTCCACTTTCGTCATACCCTTTAATGTCTCAAATGATTAAATAATATATACTTTTATCCTTATCGGTGTTTTTTAGTTTATAATACATACACATATTAGCATGAAATGTAATTAAAAAAAAAAAACATTCAATTTTTAATAACCTTATTTATAGTTAAAAAAAAAATCTTCACTTAACAAAACTTACAAATTTTTTGAAAAATCTCATTTTTTATTTTTGAAGACCAACCTTTACATTATTGTGAATGTAATTTTTTTTCTTCGGTATATAGGTACACAAGAAAGAATTTTTGAAAGAAAAATACTAAGGAGAATCTATGGTCCAGTGTTTAATATAAACCTAGGAGTTTTCGAAAGAAGGAAAAATGAAGATTTACAAAAACTCTATCAAAAAAACATCTGCACATTTTTTAGTAGCAAAAGACTAGAATGGGCTGGACATGTGTAGCGTGCAGAAGGATGTTTTATAAGAAAAGTGCTCGATGGATAAAATATTAATATTAATATGGAAACATATGGTTTCATCATGTCCCACAAAAACCAGAAAATTTGACAAATATTATGTTTAATTAGTGTTTAATATTATCATTGCTACCGTTGCACATTTCCATTATTATTATATCGTATAGCAGTTGCAAATACAAAATATATTCTAAATGTAGGTATACTCATATTGGATTGAAAGTGTAGATGGAGTTCTCTGTATCTACACTGTATTTTTCAATAAAGCCATTAACAATATGACATTATAAAATATACGGTAAAAATTTTCTCTGATCAATAGACTCGCCACAAATTTTCCGAATTTTTAAATTTCAATAAATTATGTTTTAATTTACGTTCAGTTAAAACACTACGGCTCAAGTGATTATCTAAAGTGGTTATACATACATTTTTTTTTGTTATAATCTCAAAGTACTTAAATACGGTGTCATGTTTATTAATATTCAATCGACATAAATAATACTCGATATTATTGTACAACTTTTATTGCTCGAAACCAATCGCCTATTAAGGATTTTTTTAATTTTCTCGAAAACTTAACTAGTAGATAATTCAATTGTTTTTAATGTTAAGCTCAGGATTGTTTTTCAGAAACCATGATTTATCATTATTTCGAAATTTAAAATGATATAGAGGTTTATAGGTAGGTACTACGTTTATCGTTAATCAATTATCTTGTCCGGGGATCGGAGGGGCGAAGGACAAACTTGCACTACCATTATCTTACCAGATTTTTTGTACGGTAGACAGTAAAATTTATTATAATACAAATTACTGTTACATTAATTTTTGTATAAATAGATCTTATTGTACAGATTTCATAATTATTTACTCAACACAGTGAACGTTTGTTTCTGCGTTGTTTTTGAAAGTCTTGGTTTTTCGTATGACCATTTTTTTTTTTTTTTTTGTGCACATTTTGATTTTAGTGATTAAAGTAAGTAGGGGATATATTATGTTGTTTGTAAATAAATACTAGTATTTTGGAATTCCTAGATGAAAAACCTGTTAAAATACCTCAACAAATTATTTCAAAGGAAAACCTAGTGTCGAAGTATAACTAATATAAATATACAACTATAATAAATTATTTAACATTTATTTTGTTCGTCAAGAGGGCGGAAACACAACACAAGGCTACTTTTTACAATATCCAAACATTTTACAGGTATAAAGATCGATTACGTATACAGAGGTATTACAGAGGTAGGTACTTTCGTGAACCGAAACGTTGCGTGCTGCCGGTCAGTCTTCGTACACATTTGAAAACCGCCTTTGTCGACGGCACGGAAAACCGGTTGTTGTTGATAATGGTGTGTGCGTGTGTGCGTGTTAGCGTATGCGTGTGTGCGTGCGAGCGGGTGCGTGCGTGTGCGTGCATGCATGTGTGTGTGTGTGTGTGTGTGTGATACCGATCAATACGATTCCGAAAAACATCAGGAATTGAACGGGATGAAAATCGTGCACAATGACAAAATGATGACATGGCACTCTCCCGGTAAGATACCGAAAAATCCGTGTGAAAAACAATAAACGAAAACGCAGGCGAACCTCACCGTCGAGCAGTGACTTCAAGGACGAATCGCCCACAAAAACTTCACTCAAAAAGAAATCGTCGCAGAACGTCTGTACAGCGTTAACACTATAGTAGCAGCAGTAAAAATGACGCAGTCTCGTCGAAAGCCATTCAAGTTCTTTCTGAAAATCGCGTATAGATCTCGAGCGGTCTTAGTTCAACCCTTAGGGTCGTCGTCATCCCCGTTGAGTAGAGCTTCACGGGTCTTGTAATAAAGGCTCTGCCCGATGGAGTGTGGAAACGTCACGTGTCCTACTGGCTGGAGTTGACGATGCCCGTGGCAATTATAGGTCGACGGGCCCAAACCGTTTTATGAATAATCGTGTTGTATGATTCGAGCAGTAAATTTCGATGAAAAAAACGTTTTTTTAAATGATTGAAGTAGGTGTTCAACTATTTGTGGTGTTCAACACAAATATTCAATGCTTTAAAACAATGTTCGTTTTTTCAATGATATCGCGTTTAATGTTTCTCATTGACATTTCGCCAACATGATCAGACCCTTTGTATTCGTTATGTCTAGCGATTTATTAATACATTTAATAAAAAACAAAAAAAAAAATCCTAGCAGTGTCGATAACTTCCGTCAACTTCTCAAATGATATGCTATTGTTTTTTTTTTTTTTTTTTTACTATTCTATATTTTGCAACGACTACTTGTTTTATAAACCAGTACTGATTTTGATTATTTTGTTATTTTTTAATAATTATTACAACACGTCGACAGCTCTGTCGTTGTCATCCGCACACCCGAGACCGTTTGAACCGAGTAGACCGTACGGACGTCGAGTGTTGATCGCTCGTCGTACGGGATCGTGGCTGCCGGCTGTCTACCGATTCAGTAAGTATGCGCTTGTAAGTGTGTCGGTCTGAGATTAAATCTCGAGCGGTGCCTTTGCAACGAGATCCGGGAAAACCCTACTCGACGGAGTTGTTGACGATCCTGAAGCTTCATAAAAAACGAATTGTGATCGACGCGTGATTTTCAGAATGAACTTGCTCGACTTTGAACGAGAATGTGATTTTTATCGTCCCGACATCTCCGTACGCTCTCTACGGTGAAATCGGGTCACCAACCGAGGTACAAACCGCCTACTGTGTTTTCGTCACTTCTGCTACTATCGTTTTGAATTGCATTTTCGCAGACGTTTCGTCCCCGAAAACGCTGATCGGCGGTTTGGCTCACCGTCGTTCCACATTTATTTTTCTTTGACTCGGACGTATTTTTGGTTTCCCGCCGGGTGGAGCTTTGTCATTATCATTACACACAATAATTTCATCTTGTCAAATTTCTGTCATTATTTTTTTCAAAATCGTGTTTTTTTAGGACCACACACACACACACACACACTTACTCACGCACGCACGCACGCACGCATACACACACACACGCATACGCATTCACGAACACACACGCACACAGACACACACACACACACACACACACACACACACACACACACACAAACACACACATACACACACATACACACACATACACACACATACACACACACACGCATACGCATTCACGAACACACACGCACACAGACACACACACACACACACACACACACACACACACACACACACACACACACACACACACACACACCGTCAACGTCTACAGTTACACGAATTAAGCGATGTGTTTAAATTAGTTGGTTCTAGCCGATCGGTTTTTTATGACTTGCTCAAAAAATGCATGTCTGCAAACCGATGTCTGCTCTTTACTTGTTGTTACGAAGTCACTCTCAAATCGGGTCGATGTTTTATCGATGTGCGCACAGAGATCCGGTGGTGAAAAACGCCGAGCATTTGACATTTCGTCGGCCGAATAACATTTGGCCATGCCATTTCGATCCGTCGTCATACCCGGAAACACTTGTCCGACGATCGCTTCGTCGTCTTTTGTCGCCGAATCCAGAGACGAGTACATTTGGAGAACTGCCCGAATCGCCCGCGCTTTGTTTTCATTCATGTTCTGTTCCTATAATATTTAATACACGTACATCATGTGATTAATCGAATAAAAGTTACATCAGTATAATAATATGTACGATTAGTAAACAGTGTTTTATTACATTATAACGTCCGCTACGTGTACGATTCGATAATAAAATGTGTTATTCGTGTTGTAAGCACACGTCAATTTATTTATTTCCATTGCAATAATATAATGTACCCGTATCTACCAATCACAGTCGATCCACTAACCTATGACATAATATTATCGTTGACGTTTTTATTTTGAACACTACGCGTGTGTGGCTGTAATATTAGTGTTACATATTGTATTATTCTTTTCACTGCACACTTTTAATTTTAAAACCGTAGGTACGCACGATACAAAATATACCTTCACAGTACATTTAATTCGTACAAAAATAACTCGTCACTGTGAGTTTTAATTTATTTTAATTAAATTACATTTTATAACGATGAATATTATTTAATATTTAACATTCATTAAAAATAATGGCTTTGCACGAGCTTAATGTCATTTTTTTCATAATTATACTAAACGCGCAATGTAATTTACAGATTGTTTTATATTTTAAATTAAAAAAAAAAAATAAAATAAAAAAATAAATACTCCGTGTTATGTTTAAACAAAATTCACGTTAATACATATCTCATAGAAATATTACCTACAAAACCTAATTCGTATCCACTTAAAAAAAAAACCATGATGAAAATGAACTCAGTCAATCGGTGCGGGTTCGATAGACGTTTCAGCGATCCAGTACCTATGTAATGTATAACCAGTCTCGGATATCATCAGTCCTTCAGGCAGACGTGTCCAGCCATCAAGAAGCCCCAGTGACTCATGGAAACTTACTCGTTGACGTTTACGTACATTTCGTCAAAATGTTTTTTTTTTTTTTTTTTTTAATCGTATTTAAATTTGAGTAAACTAACAAGTCAGTATTTCATTCATTCATTATCAAATATTACATTGTGAGTATTTTGCTCCCTAGATTATTGCGTTCAACGATTAACACATCAACACAATAATCATCGTTCGTTTACATGTGATTAGGTGCGTAACATTTAAGATTATATTATAATGAATGTGATTAGCTAGAAAAAATACAATTAAACGAAAATAAGAGTTCATTCTCGGAAGATTACTGTGGACTTTGATTTATCAGATTGTTATGTTCGTGATCTATCCGTTCCGTTTTTTAATAATTGATATTTATACGAAAACATTCTTCAATTATTATCGTATAATATACTGTAACGAAAATCGGTTCATTTTTTTGCGTTTTAAATATCGTTGTTTTTATCTTAAACCTTAAACGTAGTGTTAAAATCTGTAAAAGAATCGTCTAAAGTATTAAACCTGTCCGTGGATTGATGAAGCTTTGAACTGCGTTTGAAGTAGAAAAGAGGACCGAGCTTCATTAAATATTGTATCTCGATTTATTTTTAACTGCTTGCAAATAAAGAACCTTAATAGACTACTACCGTGTACTAAGATCGATGAAACATTAGCTATGGTTCAATTTTTTACTTGTAAAACGTTTTGATTTTTTCATATTTAATTAGGTGATAAAAAACCATTACTCGAAACCGTAGGTATAATATGATAATATGTTGTGCGGGTTATTTGATTTTCCGGCATTATTGGTCGATCGACTATTTCGGTATGATAGTGACAGAAAATCGATAATTCATGAATGTCTCGTGTTTAATTAATTTTTGTATTTATTTATAAATTCCAATTTATGGCAAGCTAATTTAGACCAGCTTACAGTTTACCAATCACTTGCCGCCACGAACGAAAAATCTCGGACATCGGTGTATGGACTTAGTTGCGACTCGCGTAGAACGCGGGTACACACGAGGAATGCGGTGGCGGCGGTTACTGAAACGACGTGTTTGTAAGAGCGACGGTGTGGTGGGATAAGTGACAAGTAAGTATAGAGATGATCTATGTGCCGAGCATTAACATTATGAACGGACCAGTTATAAGTAAATAACTAAAATCGATTTAGTCAAGGTGAAGTTTATGGCAAATTTACCGTTTTTACTCGGTTTTCCGGAATTTTTCCCTCATTCTTTTAAAAAAAACTATCGAGAAAAGCGAAAAATAACCTGTTTAAAGTAGCAACTACATAAAATTTCTGGTCTGTAAAGATGCCGGATGAAACTTTATAACAAAGTTAAGTTTACCGAAAAGCGTTCAAAGATAAAAAAAAAAAATAAAAATAATAATAAAAATATAAACATCAATGTAAAACCAATATAGATCCTTCGTTTTATTCTGAATAAAAAAAAAATAAATTGACGACTTATGCAGCCAATAAATTGACTGATGCATGCGTGCTATAATCTGTGTATTATACTAATTATAACAGTTATATATTGGATAATAATGCTCAAATCATTACTCGTTTGTATTGATATGTAATAAATAATAATTAATGTATAAAGAAGGGTTTGGTTTATTGACCGATATCGATAATCGGAATAAAAAGTTCCGGGAAAAATAATCTTACGAATAAAATATTTTATTTAAATTAATGAATTATTATAAAGGTTTTTATCTGCTTTAACCTAATTGGCAACTGCGTACCTATCATATCTTTAATGGGATCACGAGTGTCCATTTATAACGCATGCGATCATTTTATTTAATACAGGTAGGTATATCTATACTAAACGTAATAAAAACTAATGATTTTCGATGGGTAATCGAACATAAATAACGAAATAGTTACAACACATTTATTTTGCATGTATAAATTATACATGCATGTATACATATATATATACAATATACATATAATTTATTTATTTAATGATTATTTTCCTTTGAGTTTTCGTTCTTACAATGGGCCTTTGTTCCCCAGAAATTTGGTTTATTACAATCGTATAGGTACTAGCGGAAAAAGTGTACTTAATACATTTTGTTTTGAATTTTATTTGTACAACGCCCTACAAACTATACAAGGACACTATTGATTTTTTTAATTCTATCGAAATTGTGTTAAATATATCTATATAATACGTTGGAAATGTCAATGATTTACACTTTTTTACGTATAACTCAAAATCTTTTGAAATTTTAAATCTCCTGATGATTTACTCGGTAAATTATTTTTATGTGCGTTTAAATTCAAAAGTTGGAATTACGGCTTAAATAACTCTATTCGCGTAAAATATCAGATTAGTTTAAATTTTTTATTTATAAAATTTGTTATTTTTGGTTGTTAGAACAGAAAATACTATACAAGCAGCTTGTATTTATAGACTATAGTCATTGTGACCCTCATATTTTCATAAGACTGGTTTCAAAAAATTTATTTTATATAAGTTTGTAGTGTTAAAATCTGGCGAAATTTTTACGAATATTAAATCGGCATGGATTATTCTTAACACAGAATTATGTTTTTTTTTCTTGACTTTGAAACTGCAAAACTGCATTGTCTATCTTAAGAGTTAAGGTTTTTAATTTTTCAGATTACATAAATATATAGTAGGGAATACAATTTTGATTTTTTTACAACCAACACCATTATTTTACCCGAAGACCGAATAAATTAAGGTCAAACCTCCACTTGAATTGTCTAATTAGATTTTGTTTTTTAAAATATTCGAATGTATAGTATAATATAAAGATTATATCACCGAACGATGTTATAATCTATTTATTGTAAAAATAATTATAGTCAAGAATTAAGTGTCGCTCGAATAAATGCATTCATTCGGCGGTAGTTCTTACCGTAATATCAATTCGCACATATAATGATGAACCGAACCGCCGCACACCAGAGTGGAACCTTGTCGCTTGGAGTTTTTTCACTTGATTCTATTAAAGTTGTCTGCCATAATTTTGAGCCTGAACAAAAACAAACGAATTTAAAATCGAATATTTACTAAAAACTATTTGACGTACTTATCATAAGTTTTTCCACAAGTGCCTAATGATGGCCTTTAATCAATTAAAAATTTAACGTAAAGTTAATTTTAATTGAAATGAAAAATTAATTCAGATTAGTTAAATTTTATTTTATTTTAAACTTAATTGATGAATTAAAAACATATATTAATTTAATTATTGTTGACTCGATTCTAAGAAAGTCGATTAACTCGATCGAGTTAAAAAACAGCATTAACTTGCTCAGTCTTGCAAGTTGTGAGTGCCAAACGAGAATGACTCCGGATTGAAATGGTCTTGAACCATTAGCCGCGTGAAAATTCTGATTGCTCCCACTCTAGAAGTACTTATCGCCTGGGTCTTTATCTCAGAGTGAATATAATATTATTGCATAAAGAATAAAATTAGAGGAAGAATAAAAACGAATTACTCTGAACATCACGTAGAAACATTACGTTTCATTATAAAACATTAAATAATTATGATTGCGTTATTTTTTTTCGCCAACGAGATAAGTGCCACACCTCAAATCAGTACGATTATCCAATACGCACGAATGAAAACGTCGAACCGCAAAGGTCCAGTTGCATTACATAACATTAACGTTGAATTACAGATGATCGATTATTATTCTTACGTTACGATGACCGAAAAAGTCGGTTATTTGTTCTGTTCCTTTGCCTTGCACTTTTCCGATGAAAAATCAGAAAAAAAAAGCACCATTACAAACTGGTGCATGTTGTATGTTGATGATCGTTCGACCGCGTACGGGACAGGTTACGTGAATAGATTTTTTCGTATAATATATAAAGATCTGTTTTATGTTAATCAGGGGCGTCTTTTCAATTTTTTTTTTTTTGGAACGCATAATTATTTAGCTGGCCACTATTTTTTTCGAAATATTTTACAATACTAATGGCTTATTGATACGATCAATAGGAAGTTAGACGACATAACACTTGGATTCATGTTACTCTCCACGGAGAGAAGGAGAAATTGTTTAAAAATATTAATTATTCAAAAAGTCATCTCGGCATTTGTGTATTTGTATATATGAGCTCTTTACTATTGCAACACTGCTTAAACGCCTTAAACTGTCTTAAATTCATAAAACACTTAAATGTCGCTACAATGTTACGAAGTAGATACATACTAAGATATAAAATTATAAGTTTTAAGTAATATATTATGAATAATTAATAAAAAAAATAAATCATAGGATTTATTTTGTAAATAATTTTATATTGATTACTTTTTTTTTTTCTTTTTTTTTTTTTGAAAACTAAATATAAATTGTGAAAAGATTATTTTTTATTAACACTAACGAGGAAAGTTAAGCTAACTTTAACGTACAAATTAAACAAGTGCAACTAATTTTAATAAGCATTTAGTAGCGTACCGGCGTGGTATGCGCGCGCGGTTACGTTAAATACAGAATCTTAAACCAATGGATCTTCGCAGGAAAATTTTTTTGGACCCATGACTGGTTTATCACTCAGTTTATCACGTCGAATCTGTTATCACGGCGAAGTAATTAAATTTGTAATGTAGACATGTAAAACAATTTTTCTTATTATACAATTGTAGTCAAATTCACATTTAAATAATTATTCACATAAAAATAATTTACATTTATGATCGTTAGTTGAATTAATATTGAATACTTCATTTGTAGTGTCATAAAAAGATTGTTTTGATCTAATAACCGATCACCAGCTCCAAGACACCATCATCTTTACCGACTCTCTCAGCGCCATCAATAACATAAAAAATACTAATAATCCTTCAGACATTGGCCTTTATATTCAAAACAAAATATACACGCTTAAAAAAATTAATAATCTCAAAATCAAAATTTTCTGGATTCCTGGACACTCCAACATCATTGAAAACGAGCGCGCTGACCTAGCTGCCAAAACTGCAATCACCTCTTCACTATCATCTCCCACAAACATCATATCATACAGGGACATTCAAGCACTGATCACTAATAAATGCCATCTAAGATGGCATCAGAAATGGTTATCCTTATCTACCAAGCTAAATCAAATAAAACACAATACTGACAACTGGACATTCCCTATCGAAATACCTCGAAAATTCGAAGTTATTTTAACCAGACTCAGAATCGGACACACACAAATCTTCCACAATTTCCTCATGGCAAAAGAAGTACCCCCAATATGCACAGCCTGCGGTGTTGCAGTCACCATCAAACACATTCTCACCGAATGCCGCACATACCAAAACACCAGAACAACCCACAACATAACCGAATCACTAGCCGAAACACTCAACAATCATCCTCAATCAATAGCCAACATCATCCAATTCATCAAAACAGCCAAACTTCAAACCAAAATTTAAAATCTATAGTTAGAATAAGATAACAATTAAAACAATATGTAATCCATGTAATTTAAGTAACATTTGTAATCAATTCTAATTTGTAAACCCAATGGCCCATGCTGCCGAGGGTTCTTTATTAATAAAAAAAAAAAAAAAAAAAAGATTGTTTTAAAAAAGATTCGAGTTTATTTTTCTACATTTTTCTAACTAAACAAAACTGTTGTCAAAATTACATTTAAATAATAATTCACTTTTATCCATAAGAATGATCTTCAGTTGAATGAATATTCAATACCTCACTTGTAGTCGTGTCATTTAAGGATTTTCTAATTTTATTTGCTTTTTTAGAGGATACTCTTGGACAATTATAATTTTTTTTTTTTTTTTGTTTTAGAAAAAAATCTAGTTTGTTTTTTTATATTTTTTTTACATTTACTGAATTTCCGGAAGTTTCTGATTTTTTTCTTTTGAAAGTATAGATATTATTTTGTCACATATCTAGATGATCTTAAATAGAAATATTTTTTTGTTTTTTTTTTTTTTAATTTAAAATCCCAAATTATCTTAATGGTTTTAGATTCTGAGTGAAGCGAAGGATGGCTTTACAATGATGTTTATTAATATTTTTTTTTTTTAATTTTTTTTTCTGTAAACACTTTTTCGTATAGAAATCCTTGTCCAAAATCATTTAAACAAAATATAAATAAATAGATGTCCAATTTATCATACGTGGATTGCGTTGCTTAAAATAAACTTTTAAAGTTGACTGGTCACGCCAGGACCTATTTTCGGGTGTTGTAGCAAAATATATCGTGTAGTTGCAAATTATATTCGATTAATTTTGATTACATTTTATCGGTTACCTAATTCAGTAAATAATTTTTTTATACGTCCATTTAAACATGGTATTTTAACTAATAGAATTGAAGCTTAACTTTTAAAATAAAGAAATAAATATTTTTTCTCTATGCTCAATAGATTTTTTTCTATAGCGCTCATTTATGCTAATCAATCGATTGTTCCACACGTGATATGATTAAATGATATGTGATATACGATGTGATATGATATGATTATATCCTTAAGTCGATATAAAGAATAATGACCATATAATTTTTGTACATAATTAAAGAAAAATATTATTTTTGCCTACTTCAAAATTAGAGTACGGAGGCCATTGTCCCCCTACCACTCCATCCGTTGATTCAGCACCTATATACATTATGAACGTAAATAGATACTGTAATTGATTTATTCAAAAACATTGTAAAAACAAAATTTTTCAAAATCATAACTTAAAAAGCTGGTAAGTGAGATGATGGTGGTACAAGTTCGTCCTTCGTCCCTTCGGTCCTCGGAGAAGATATTGGTGATGAATGTATTAAGTTTTAAAGAAATGATGACTCATTTCTTTAGTATAAAACGATTCTGAGCAAAGCTTCAGTGTAATATAATATATTATTATTTAAATACTGTTTACGTATTTTACGGTTATTTGTATAATTTTTGGTGAGTTTTTTTTGTAATTAAACCCTCATAAAATATTTAATTAGATATAACTCATTTAAACTTCAATTGTTATAATTGTCATTAGAAATAAACTTAAAAGAAATCAGACAATATCGTAAAAAATCGTATAATAATTTATTAAAGTGTGTATAAAAAAAAATCCTGATTCACGATTTTTGAATTTTTGTTAGGATAATTAGGTTGGTATATGAGTAAGGTCATAATAAATTTTTAGAACTTTTTGTCAAATATTTAAAATTATATTACATGAAAACTTTCAAACAATTTGGTAAATTAAAAGTTCTATATTTAAGTTGAAAGTGCTATAATTGTTCTGAAAATGTTGTCCAATATAAAAAAGTATGTATTTGATATTGGATAAAATTTTCAAGTTTCTAGCTTCAATACTTTTCGATTTATGACTAAATACCTAAAATCTGAACAGTGAAAATCTCGTTTACGGCGGATTTTTACCGATTTTACCGTTTTCACTCAGTTTTTCGACCGTTATTCTTGATTACTGGAAAGACTATGGAGATTTTGAAAAAATGACCTCTTTAAAGTACCATCTCAGTTCAATTTTGAATCTAAAAAGTTGCTGGACGAAACTTTTGGACAAGGATTTCTATACGAAAAAGTGTTTACAGAAAAAAAAAAAAAAAAAAAAAAAAATAAACATCATTGTAAAAGCATAAGATCCTTCTCTTCACTCAGAATCTAAAAAATACACCCGATTTATGTATTGCATTTATAATTTATTCGTTGGTTGACGCCAGTCGGCAATTATATTATGTGTTAAAGTTATTAAAAGATTTACATTGTTAGACGAATTCGATAGCAAAAGTAGAAATACTAAAAAATGACAAACCATGAAAAAAATCAAAGAGACCAATACAGAACTGAGGTGATATGAAAATTGTATTTGTTCACATTTAAAATCAAAAAGGTAAGAAGTGTTGAGAATGCGAGGCAGCCTTTGGATAGAATGGTTATGTCTATAGTTAGCGTGATGAGAAGTGACGTGAAATAGATAGTGGTCCCTAGTTTTACGGACAGAAACATGGATCAGGAAAGACGATAGAAGACTAGGGGCATCAAATGTACCATTTAACGAAAAGGAGATAAAATGTAAGTCTACTTCATGACGTCTAGAAGTAAGTGTAGAGATACTTTTGATATACGTACTTAACGTACTATTGGTAATGATTGTTAAATAATATTCCGCACTGCACGAGTTATTATTTATAACACGAATAAAATAATGGTGAAAAAAAAAATAATAATAATACATTATTGTGTACGGTTTGGTTATTTACGATCGTATACAAACGAGAAAAAGCGATCATAAAAAATTAAGATTCTGAGGGAAAAAAAATGGATTGGTTTTACTACGATGTGATTATTTTATTTTATTTTTTTATTACATTTTCGGGTATTAGGCAAAAAAATTATGTCCAGTATTGCTATAGATCAAAACCTCCATATATTTGGTAATTTAAATATGTAGGTAATTTTTCTCCGTTCGCGAATGTTTTTTTCAAGAGCACGGAAAAACTATTCAAAGTTGAGTAATCACAGTAGAATTTAATGTAGACGAGCTCTCATTAAACTCCATACTCAACATGTAGCCATACAACCAAAAATAATGGCACTAGACGGTTAATCAACATCATTTTACCAAATTTTTTTCAAAAATGCACAACTATTTTTAAAAATTATTGAATTATTCGGATTTTATGATATCATATACGCAATTAAAATAAAAATTTTGATAAAAAACATTATTTACATATAAATTAATGGTATTTTTTAATAAAAACTTTATAAAATTTAAAATTAGTAATGCGGTAAACATTTACTTTAATCAATAGACTTATCACGTATTGCCTTAACTTTTAAGTTTCCTCAATATATATGTGAATCCAATACTTTTTCCTTTTCATTACTCAATAATTTCAAATGTATCACACAACGCGTATATTTTCGAAATACACCTAATATAAATATAAAGCTATTATTGTTAATCATGTACTACAGTGAAAACTGTGAATACCAGACACTCTCGGTCACCGAAATATCGTCCGTTCTCAATAGGTGTCCACAATTAAGAGGGAAAAATAAAAGAGGCGGAAAATTAATGCATCCCCGTAAAAACGTACGCTATTCAGAGGCGCTCGCTGTGTAGAGACGTCCGTTAGGGGAGGTTTCACTGTATTGAGTTTGTGGATAAGTTGAGGGTGGAACAAAGAACAAATACCGTTTTTCACGTTATGATATTAAAGCTATTTATTTCACGCAAAAAGATTAATTATACGTATACAACAGTGTTACACAGAGGTACATTTCTTATGACGAAACATGGCGTGCTCCTGTTCGTCGTTGATTATGTATGTGTTAAACGGATCACCTTGATTCCAAAAAAAAAAAACGACGGAACTTGAACGAGACGAATATTGTGCAAGTTGATAAAGATGACAAAGCGCTCTCCCGGAAAAAAAACCAGATGGTCCGTGTGTTAAACAATAAATACAGAAACGGTGGCGATCCGAACCGGTGATCAGCTACTTCGAGGACGAATCGACTACAATAACTTCACCCGAAAAGAAAGCATCGCGCAGCATCTACGCGCAGTTGGCGGTAATAACGATAGTGTAGCTATGACACAGCCTCGTGAAAAGTCATACGAACGCATTCCAAATACTGAATCTAAATCGCGAGTAGTTTCCCTTGAACTTTTAGGATCTACGTGGGCTTCGAAATGTAGAGATCCACAAGACTTGTTATAAAGACCTTACCAAATACTATGAAAAATTAACGTTCCCACGGATCAAATGTTTTCGTTTAACGTTTGTCCGACATTTTGTGTTCGTGGGCCTTTCAATCATTATGCCACGTGATGTATGTAACATGGTATAAAAAAAAAACCCCTGAGTGCCGGCGAATGGCCGGCTTCTACTCGAGTCAGTTCGTGTTATATTGTTTTTTTTTCTTTAGTTCATTGCTACTGTACATTTCCCGAGTAATCACTTGTTATACAAACCAGTATAGCTTGTAAGCATTTCTTTTTTTTCTAATAATAATTATGAAAAAAAAAAAAAAAAGACGCCGAGATGATTGTCACGCCTGTGCGTGTTCTGCAAAGACACACACAATTCCAAAGGCCAATCTGTCGGATCGGTTTTACCGTCAGATTTGCCGCGGATCGAAACGAAATCTCGATGTGTAGATCTCAAATCCATAGCCAACATGAAGACGAAATCACGTGCACGGCAGTCCAAACACAGGGTAGTACGTGTACTACTTGGAGCTGTAAAAATATTGTTTAAATATATAATGCTATCAGAGCTGTTCGTACGTAACATGGAAAATAATAATAATTACAACCTTTTTGAGGCTGTATTGTACATAGTACTGTAACATTAAATCATTACTATTTTACATGGTGTGTAAAGTTATAATATGTATAATAGCTGACTAGACGTCTGCGTCCGAGTTCCGTCACAAATATGTAAATTTAATTTGAAGATATACTAGTTCCGTCCCTGATTATTTAAATAGATATACTAACTTCCGTCCCGTTATCTAAAGACTATCTCCTCTACAGGTTAGTATGAACGTGCTATGTTTGTATAAAACTATATTAAATTAATGTTGGTACCTTCAGAATTTACGACTTGACAACATCGACAATCAAATTTAACAAAACCATAATATTGTTTAGAAAAAAATATTGTTTTATTTTACTTCAGTTATTGCACGTTATTATTAAAATTGATAGTATCATACATACTATTTAGAAATAAAGATGATATGATTTCAATATCAGCACTGAATAAACTTTTCAGTCGTAAGTTGTGCGGGTCAGTGTTTGATCAAATAATAATTAAATAATAATATTATTAAATAATAAAATAATTATAAAAAAATAGACAAAACTATGTACAATGAAAGAATGCAAAGCATTAATGAAAATTGAAAAGATAATTAAATTTATTAAATTTAAAATTAATCCTGAAGATTTAAGAAGATTAATTAATTTGTATACTTGACTAGCAGTATGCGAAAAATAAAAAAAAATCGTTAGAATTTTGTGTCATGCGCGTTTAAACTTCGAATTTTGAAAACTGAGAAAATGTTTTATCTATTAGTACTTAAATTTACTAGATTATTTATCTTCAAAATGCACATGTATTTTTATATTTTATTGTATACATTGCAATTTTCTATTGATTAAATTCTATTGAAATTTTATTCAATTTTATAATAAATTATATTATTTTTTATAATTTTATTATAACTATATTTACATTCATTGTTCTTATTTATAGTGAATAATATATTTATGACCACTCAAATTAAAAAAACTGTACTAATATTTTAACTCATCATACTTTTTAACCGGGACGGAAGTGGTATGTACTTTATTTTCATAAATATATTTGTGAGTGTTATTAATACATTTAATAATTTTAATATTAACTTTAAATCAAACCAATCTATATTAACATAATATTAAGATCCTATTCAATTATCCAATAATCCATTACACTCATAAGCCAAGGTAAAATATATTCAAAAGACTAGAACCTCTTCCCCAGAGACGCCCGGAAAGGGGGCCAGTGGGGGCCGTTGCCCCCACTGAGATTTTTTGTGTCAGTTACAAAATTAGAAGTTTTTTTACATAAAGCTGATCTTAGGTATTTAGCGACTATGCGACAATCCTTGTATCTATATCTAACAAGTCATATATAAGCAGCCTGTCGTCGACGGAAATAGAAACTTTTTGACAGACAATATTATTATTACATTTATCGTATTCTGGGTAGTGTGTTCAGCTATCATGGGTTTTTTTAATCAACAAATTGATAATTCAATTAATTTATTCGCTTCTAATAAAAGGAGATTGTCATTACTTTTTGAATAAAATGCAAATTTATGATGTATAAATATGATGTAATATGTAACATGTAATGATGTAAATTCAAATCAAATAAAGTTGTTTTTTGTTTAAATTGTAGTATGTTTTTTCTTAGAAATATTAGAAATAATAGTGTAATTTTATATTTACTTAAATTAGTTTTGATTTAAAAAAAATTATAAACGATACTATTACTAAGTATGAGTAGATGAAAGTATAGCGGTAAATCTTCCCATAAGTATTTAGGTACTTGCAATTGTTTGCCCCCCCCCCTGAGCTACATTGCTGCGGGCGTCCCTGCTCTTCCCCGATTATTGTACATTTAATTGGTTATCTCTGACCATGTTACAGTACTTTATATGTTGTGTTATAAATGTACGGCACGAAGAATATAAAACAACAATTTATCACGTTATGTAAGGGATTCACAAAAAGCAGTATCGGTAATTACACAGCCCGTTTAAAAAATTTAAAAAGCGATTCATTGAGACATACGAATCGAGCCAGAATTCGTTAATTTGTTTATTTTGCTTTACTTGTCATATTTAGTAGCTTTCTTTAATATTTATTAAAAAAAAAAGTAATTAAACAATCAGAAAATATGTAATGTGATGAATTTTTGCCGGACTTGAAAAGCGTAATTTTGTTTTTAAGTTTTAATTTCAAAATAAGAAAATGTAGTAAATAATCGAAAAAAATGTTTTGTAAAACGAATTTTGTAAAAGTTTTGTTTGTAAAGTCAAAAAAGGATGTTTTTCCATAATTCTTAATAAGTCGAAGAGCACATTTTTCATGATCACAAGGTTTTTAGATTTTTAAATGAATACCATTTTAAACTTTTAAATTGTATACGGATCCGGACATGACAGATATTCAACTTATATGTACGATATTATATTGCATTGTGTGTGTGTGTGTGTGTGTGTGTGTGTGTGTGTGTGTGTGTGTGTGTGTGTGTGTGTGTGTGTGTGTGTGTGTGTGTGTGTGTGTGTGTATGTGTGTGAGTGGCCATTGACAACCATGAAAATACGTAAATGAATAATTGGCGTGAAGGGACAGTAATATTTATAAGGTACCTTTGTTTCGGCGTTGATAGTGAATATTGTGGGCACGTTACTCGTTTCCCTGAGTACAACGATGACGAAAACGTACACCGGTCTTTATTTCTTTCAATTGTGTCGTATCGGCTCTCCGACTACGTTTATGAACCCATTCCAAGCCTATAACATAAAAATGATACAAGTAAAGTAGTTGTGATATCGATTAAATTCAAAATACTCTTTACCTCTCTTCGGCAAATGTTAATCTTTCCACCGAATTGCTAGTATTTCGTTTTGATTTTTGTTCGTTACGATTGCTCTACTTTCGTTGTGCAACGAGTTTCAACGAATGACCAAATCAATGGGGAGTAAACAGTCTTATTCTTCGAGGTCGACAACACTGCAGTCCCTCCGTCACATATTCGCGGTTTACTTTCACCTCGTATGATTCTTCACGACGAAATTTTCGCGAGTTATCGGCACGTTCGCCGGATCTTGGTGTCACGGACCCGTACAACAAGTAGTGTCGCATGATGTCCGCGTGTCCACTTTGTTCACTCTTCGGACACGAATGACGACGACTACAACTGAACAAACGACGTAGTATTCACACTGTGTATGGTCACCGTCCACGCGAATTCATCATCATATCAGCTATTGGTTTGCGGCTTAAATCCCGATAATTTGTTGTGATCCTAGACTAATCTGACAGAGTGCGATCCGATTGATTTACTCTTGGCATTGTATAGTCCTGCAGTACACGCAAGAGCGTGACAAATCAGGTGTCAGTTTTTTCTTTTGTTTTCTTTTTTTTTATTAAAAAAAAAAAAGGAACGATCACAATAACTATACTGGTTTGTGCAACCAGTGATTACAAACAAGAAAAAACAAATACAGTAGATGATAAAAAAAAAAGTTGAACAATATAACATGAACTGGTTTGAGAAGAACTCGGCCGTTATACCGGCTCTTCTACGGAATCGTGTCCCGAGACTTTGTACCGATCGTTTGTAAAACGGCCCGGGCCGACTCAATAGATTTGCAGTCCTTTTAAGAATCATGTGCACATATATCACGGGACATGGCGTTTCCATGACCCTGGGTTGAATTTTTTTAACGAAATCCGTGAAAACTCTACACTGCAGAGACGACGAAGATTCTTAAAGTTCAATAAAAAACCACTCGTGATTCAGATGCAATTTTTGAGATGCGGTGGCTAAACTTTTCACAAGGCTTTGACAGTTCGTCGATCTGAGATCAACGTATGCGCACCACTCTCTCCGTGGCGGGATCGTCCGACCGCGGTAACTACGCACTACGTTTTCGTCTCTACTCTACCGCTATCGCCAGTAACTGCTATAGTAGTTTATAGTGTTGATATCGATTTGGGTTTTTTTCGCGTTTTCATAGTCGTTTCGTAGCCGGAGAAGCTGACCGACGGTTCGGATCTCCACCGTTTCCTATTTATCATTCTTCGACTCGCAGACTTTTGGTCTTCCATCGGGGGGTCATCACCATCATCATCGCCACGCGCAATAAGGTCGTCTCGTTAAAGTTCGGTAATTTTTTACTATTTTTTTTTTTTTTTTTTTGAAACTTCGTTGATCCGTTTTACACGCACACCGTCAACGACAAACGGTGCGGTGCATGCATTCGGCGATATGTTTAAAGTGTATTAATCACGATCGGTTTTTCACGACTCGGACCGAAAGCGAGACTAAAAACCGAAGGCTGCTCTTCACTTGTCGCCGTGCAGTTACTCGCAAATCGATTCGACGTTTTGCCGATGTGCGCACAGAGATCCGGTGGTGAAAAACGGCCAGCATCCGACGTGTCGTCGGCAAAATTGTACTCGGCGATGTCGTTTCGATTGGTTGTAATCCTCGGAAACACTTGTCCGTTGATCGCTTGGTCGTTCGCCATGGTCGAGTTCATATGTTTACCCACTCGTATAGCCGTCCGAATGGCGTCGTCGCTTTCGTTCAAGTCCTGTGTTTAAAGCGTTTATTATTATTATTATTATTTCACGTGATTAATCGTATCATAAAAAGGTGTATTTGTATTTGTATAATTAGCATCATGTTATATTATGCCCGCGACGTGTAGAATCATATAAATACGATATTGTACTTTTTTAATTTATCAGCACTCGTAATTTTACGTACCTACTAATATTGTATGCGAAAACGCGAGTTGGGTCCCAAGATATTTGATCCCTTAAAAAAATCACGAGTTTGGTCCGTGGTATTATTTTATAATACTCGAATTGAGTCCGCAGTAATATATACATATTATTATTATATTATTTTAATAAGATATTAAGACGTATAATATGACGTAACCAGCACGTGTAAAGGTTAGAAGTGTCCGTCTAATAAAATATATATACCTAATATATATATAACCTAATCTTGGGTTATCGCGGTAATATCATATCTTATCTTAATAAAAACCGTAAAAAAAGAAAATTTTTTAAGAGAAAAGATGTTTTCTTTTACTGGTGGAGAATTGACGCGGTTAAATTTTGTAAAAGAAGTGTCATTTAAATTTATTCCCTAGCTTATATTTATTTTAGTACAAATATTTATTACTTATTTTTTATTTTAATACAAATATTTATTACTTATTTTTTATTTTAATACAAATATTTATTACTAAATAATATATAATATTTTTTATTTTCTAAAATAAATCATTCTAGCCAACCTCTACGTGGTGTCTCCTGGGTAACGCAAATAGGCTAGTCCCAACTCATGTACTTCATAAAATATACCGGGACCCAACTAATGTACTCTATATTCTATAATATATACCGGGACCCAACTCGTGTATAACATAAAGTATACCGGGACCTAACTCATGCTGTTTTTGAAATCTGGGACCCAACTCGAGTTTGTCCTATTGTATTGTACCCATATTTACCTATCGTTGGTAACTTTATGACCTATAACGTATTATCAATTATATTCATATTTGAAACATTACACGATAAATACCGTAATACATATTACGTTAAATATTATGTAACTCTTTAGGCAGAACATTTTATTCAAACCTCATAAGTACACGAAACAAAATATACCGATACGGTAAATAGTATAAACACAGAAATAACTCATCACAATGAGTCATTTGAGTTTTAACGGTAGGTTAGTGTTTCATTTCGATATAAATGTTGATGGCGGCATCGCAGGGAATGAAATAGCGGACAAATACGCTAAACTTGCTGCATCCAACAAAAACACAACCAAACTAAACATCTCCTCATATGACGACATCAAAATGGCAGTTAAAACACAAATAAGGAAAAAATGGCATCTGCTATGGAACGATCAAGACACAAAACTAAACCAGATAAAAAGAACAACTTTCAGTTGGGAAAATCATGAATTTAACCGTAAAGAAGAAACCACTATAAACCGTCTCAGAATTGGGCACTCCAGATTAACACACGGATACCTCATGTCAAAAGAAGAACCTCCCACATGTGAAGGATGTGGGACCCCCCTCACCATCAAACACATACTAACGGAATGCCAACTCTACCAACAGGAACGAATAAACCTCAACATTACAGAAACACTCGATTCACTACTCGGTCCGGATCCCGCTCAAAACAGGAAAATACTTAATTTTTTTAAAATCGATTAATTTAATAGGACAAATATAATGCAAATGTAAATATAAATATAAGTATGTAACAAAAGTATCACAAAAAAAAAAAACTGTAACTAATGGCCTATGATGCCGGGTTAAAAAAAATAGATCAATAAAAAAAAAAAAAAAAAAAAAAAAAAAAAAAAAAATGAAATGTTTATGGCCTTGCACGAGTTTTTTCAACTAGCTAAATATCAGTATATTGTGTATTACATTTATATATTGAAATGAGAAACGGTTCGTAAGTCCAATTTCTCGTTGTTGCTTACGTAAATTTTGACATAATATTTTATTTAAAAAAAACGTTTAAAGTTGAACAAATCAACATTTCAAAACCCAGATGTATTTTATGAATTTATTTAATATTGTACCTATTGTGATTATTTCGATCCTAGATCATTGTGTTCAACAAAAAACATAAATTTACACTAATTATAGCATAATTATGATTCGGCACGTAACAGTTTAGATTTTATTATAAAAATACAAAATGTTATGAGTTTAAAAAAATTTATATTATTCAACAAAACTATTATAGGAGTACATGGTCGGAAGACCTTTGAAATTTGGTTCATTAGATTGTGATGTACGTGATCTACCCAATTTGTTTTCAATTAATTGAATTTAAGTATATATATATATATATATATATATATATATATATATATATATATATATATATATGTATATCTGAAAATAGTATTGGATGTCATATAATATATTAATGTATTACATATTTATAATAAATAAATAAATAAGTAACATAAATATTTTCATGCATGATACATTTTAATATATACACGCATATTTTATGGTTTGAAATAAATAATTTGACTATTTGATTAACATTTTTTCATTAATTTTATTTTAATTGTTTTTATCTGAAACTATAAACGTCGCCTTTTAATCTGTAAACGAATCGTCTAGTATTTAAACACTATCCATGTATGGCCTAAGCGATTGCCATTACAAAGAAGTTTGAACTGCCTTCGAAGCAAAAGACGAAATCCGTTTAATTTGAAATCTCATCTTTAATAACGACAAGCCAAAGACTGAGTCTTAGGGTGTGCTTGGATCGATGTAATATTGGCCATGATTGATGGTTTTACGTGTAAACCCGTGTTTTTCATCAGAGGCATACCTACATCTACAGTTCTCCATGTTCAATTTGATTTTCTCATATCCAATCGGGACATAAGAGTTCATCAATGCGAGGTATATTGTACGTGTTTAAGATATTTCGGCATAACTGTTTTAACCTCTATTCCCGTATGATCGTGATGGCTAAGCCATAATTAAAATTTTTCGTTTGTATTGAATTTATTCATGAATAATAATTCATAGCCAGCAGGCTGGATTACAGCTCTATAACCACTTAACGCTGATGAAAAACCAGACATCGGTGTACGGATATTGTAGTTGTAACTGGTAGGAATGATATACGAGCAATACACGGCGGTGGCAGTGACTAAGGAAACGGCGGCGTGTTCGAAAGAACGTTGGTAGTTACTAATTGTGAGTAAAGTAATGATCTGTGTGCCGAACGATAACACTGTGGACGAATGGCGAGAATAGTGCAGAATATCGGCGTAATTAGTAATTGAACAATAATACATCTAATATTGGGTCTAACTAGCTATTACGTCACGGTCACTTGATTTGTTTTTTAAATTAAAATCGAAATTCGAGTTCGCGCGTGTTCTTTGAAACTATTCACGCTGATATCGAGAGGAACTAGAAAAAGCTATCCTGATCATTTTTTTTTCTAAAAACGGTCAAATGATATCTTACTTAGTTTATTTGGATATTTTTGATTTTTTTTTTTTTTAATACAACCGAAAATTTATTATAGAACACATACGAGTGTAACACACTGCAATGAATACGAATAATTTGAATTTTGTTCATTTAATTCTTTAACTATCTAATTTTTCATTAGTCAAAATACATGGCTAATGTCAACATTGGCCGGCTAATGTTGACATTAACTAAATGTTAACGTTACACGTAACATAGGTATATTTAAAATATACATCGCACATATTATACGAATGAAATCAGTGCCGTCCTAATTACCATAACCACCCTGAGGCAACAATATTTGACACCCTTCCTTGTAAAAAATGTAAGATTGATTTCAAATGTTCAGCATAATTTAATACATCATTCCACAATCATTTTTAATACTTATTAATTAAAGGTCCACGCTTATTAAATATTATTGTGATCGTATTTATGTACACATTTATTTATTTTGTTTTGATGATATTCTTGAAGTTGACACCGATTTTATGATAATGGCTACATTATAGAAAAAAATCACCATTTTCTTGAAACAATACGTAAATCACGTATAAATTATACCTATAAAGGGCTATACAATACCTAACTGTATCGTCTGTATCTTTTGGTAATATCGATATTTATAACACATTATTGTAGGTATGCAAAACAATAGTCTTAGTCGTTGTATACATCATGTTCTATTTAATAACACACACACACACACACACACACACACACACACACACACACACACACACACACACACACACACGCACGCACGCACGCACGCACACACGCACACACACACACACACAAACACACAATTGTATGGGTACATAACTTTGATATCACAATATAAAAGAAGAATTGTTATATGAAACACCAATTTTTTTCAGGGGCACTTGCCCCGTTTGCCCCCCCACCTTGGGATGGCTTAAAATGAAACTGATTTATAATCTCTTGTTTCATAAAAAAATAATAGTAATTGACTGATTTAAAACATTGAACAAAATATTGTTGAAATGAATACATAAATTGAATAAAAATGATCAAATCAATTATACAAATTATTTATTTACTTAATAAATAATATAATACTCGCAAGTTGATTAATTATTATACTGTTTACATAAATAAATATTGTGATGATAATATGAATACTTTGGATGCTAGTGACCTGTACCTTTGATCATACGTATAATACACTAAAGGTAATTTAATAAAATATGATATCTTTTCATGATAAAGGTTTTTTATTTGCTATAACTTAACTGGAAATTACGAAATTATCTCATATTGAATAATGAATAGCATTCACGATGCTGAATTATATTATGTAGACGCATCTTTAATTTAATATAGATAGGAACCTATACTAAACGGAATAAATATTAATGATATTTGATAGGTATTTCACTCGATATAGTCAATAAACTTTTCTGTTGAATATGTGTATTATATATATATATATATATATATATATATATATTCATATGAGAAGAGGTGAGAAGGGAATGACCTCTACGTTACGATAATCTATTCCTCAAGTGATAAAATTGTTAATGAATTGCAAGACTGATAAACATCGGTCTAATTATTAATAAATATTACAAGCTCAGGACTCATCTAATCATTACGTTAAAATAACAATTGATTTTTATTTTATTATTAAAACGGAAATTTGATTGCATACGTGTTCTTTGTACCCATAGTAATCTAGAAGATGCTATACAAATAATTTTTTTCCTAACAACTATCGAATAAAGCATTGCTATAAATATTAGAGGAAAACGGATTTTTTTTTTATGCAATCAAATATATAATAATGTATACAAATTACCCATAAAATATGAATAAAAGATATGATTAATAATAATAACGTAAATTCACTTATTTTCAGGAGATTTTTAACAGGTACGATTTTGTACAATTTTGTGTACAATTATGTACAATTTTGTTTGATTTACTATGAGTTATAACCGTGTACGAATATGCCGAAGATATCTTGATAATTCTACATAATATAATGAATGTAATGAAAAATAAAATAATTTTAAAATATTTATTGAATATATTATCATGTTTTCAAGTAGTCATAATTACGGTTCAAATATTACGTCCGGCGTTTCAATAGATCAAAAATCGCATTCAGTCAGTACTATACAGAGGTAATTTTTTCTCTATTCCCGATTGCTATTTTAAGCTTACGGAAAACTATCAAAAAAAGTCAATGGTTTGTAGTATTTAAATCCGGCAACATTTTTATGAATGTTAAAAATATTAGACAATATTGATTTTTAAAACTAAAACCGAATTTTGATAATGTATTCTTTAGTTCTTAACAATGACTCGCGCTAAAATTGTGTGTACACGAGATAATAATTATAAATCTATTAGTGTTATATTACGAACTTACCGCAATATTGAACTGGACTATTGGGCCGTTTTTCACTTGAATGAATTAAAGCATATTGATAAATGTCTGAATCTGTACAAAAAAACAAACGATTATAAAATGAAATATTAAAAAAAAAAAATATTACAATAACGTACCAAATGTAAATTTTTCTAGTAGTGACCAAAGCTGGGTATTAATCAATGAAATAGTTGAAAGTATTCTTCAACTATTTAATTAAATCTGTAAATTACGATTTCATATTAATTGATTAAAAAAAAAAAAAAAAAATTGAATGCGCGCATGTTTTAATTTAAATTTTTTGTAAATCAAGCTAGGTTCGAATCTTCTTTTACTTTAAAATATATGATACAATCAATTCAAGCTATTGACAATGTTCCGTTTTAATAGATTTACTAATAATGTAAATTAATTTAATTGCAAACATATTTTATAAAAGTCGACAAACTTAACTGAGTTAAAACAAATAGGTACTTACCCAGCCTGACTGTCAGTGTCAAATGAAGATCGTCCCGAATTGAAATGGTCTTTTATAACCTTCTGCCGGAAAAGTCCGATTGTACCTACCGTATATTGATCGAATCTTTATCTAAAAATGAATATATAATTAGAATGAGAATGAGATGAGATGAAAAAAACAACTACGATTAAAAGTATATGGTTGAACATCACGTAGAAACAGTACGTTTGATAAAGAAAAAACATAAAATAAAATGATTGCGCAATGTAAGATTTTAAATGAAACGAATACTGTTTTTTTCAATCCTGTTTTTTTATGTATGTAATTACACATGCGGATTGTTATTATGACCCAAAAGTTTCATCCAGCTTTTCTATAGTGCAGAAATTTCATGTAGATGTTATTTTAGATTGGTTAGATTTCTAATGCGTAAAAACGTTCAAATCTGTTATAGACGAGATCTATCGTATAATCAATTTTGATATTTAACAATTAATCCAAAAACGGTAGTGCTAGACATTTGAAATTTTCACCTTATTAAAAAAAAACCTTTCTGCATACTTGAAAAAGTTTCGAAAACATTTAAAAATTTCGACTACATTTAAAACTTTAAAAATATTTTAAAAACCTCGTTTTTGAAATTTTTTGTCGAATCAAAGTATAGATGTTTTATGTGAAAAAAGCCTAAAAATTTATTTTTATCTCATTTATAATGTATAAAAATAAGAGTACTGAATACATTTCAAAAATCTTTTGGTAGCCGGTAGGATTTTGTTTAACTTATTTTTATGTTCAAATTCCAACGAAAATCATTAACTATAGGTACACATAAATTGGCGTTATCACAAAAAAAAAAAAAAACTTAACTATGGAATTATTCAATCGGTAAGAATAGTTTTCGACTAATATTTATTCACCAAATATATTACTATCTACCGTTTGAGTTTCATAAAAAAAATAGCTCAATAAATTATTTTTACAGTTGGTTTGAAGTTGAAATTATAGTTGAAATAAATCTTTTTGCGTAAAATATTTAACTAATTTTTATTTTTTAATTCAAAAAATTTTTTAATTTTTGTTTTAAGATCTAAATATTGCATACAAGTGTCTTTGTGAATATTCTCAGCTATGTTAAATTTATATAGTAATCGGTTTCGTTAATTTTTTTTTTAAGCTAGAAATATCTATAAATAGTGACATAATATTTTTTTTATGGATATTTATAAATCAACAATTAACTCGGATCATTTTTGTTAATTTTACAGAAATTTTTTTACTTGAAACCCGAAAATCACTATGATTATTTATCACCAGTCTTTCATTTTTTTTTTTGAAAACTATACTAGTCGGTACAAACATTTTTACTCGAACAATAACCGAGTTATCAACCGCTCAGAAACGTTTTTCGAAAACAACGATTTATCGTTGATTAAGCATTTAAAATAATAGCATTCTATTAATTATCATTGAATTAAAATTTAAAATAATTCATCCATACGTATGATTCGTCAATCTTAAAAATGGTTAATCTACGGTTTTTCAACACCCGACACCATTATATTGTCCGAGTGTCGAATAATGTCTATGTTGTGGAGTACGTACAGTTTTTTTTGCCATAACGATGAGATAAATGATGTACTGCATCACATAAAAACATCACGTAAAAACAGTATGTTTGATTAAAAAAACATTAAATACTACGGTTGTGCAATGTATGATTCTGAATGAAACGAATACTGTTTTTTCAATCCTGTTTTTTTTTATGTGTATTATAACATCTGTGCCTAATTATAATGATGAAGTCAATTAATAATTAAAAAATAAATATATTGTACACCCAGTGACTTAATGTTGCAAAGGTATTTTTTGATAAACAAACACATAGAAAAATAGTTTTTACTGTGTTTAACGAATAGTGTTTTTTCAATCCTGTTTTTTTTATGTGTATTATAACATCTGTGGCTAATTATAATGATGAAGTCAATTAATAATTAAAAACTAAATATATTGTACACCCAGTGACTTAATGTTGCAAAGGTATTTTTTGATAAACAAACACATAGAAAAATAGTTTTTACTGTGTTTAACGAATACTGTTTTTTTCAATTATGTTTTTTTTTTATGTGTATTATAAATATATATACTGTACACCCAATGACTTAATGTTGCAAAGGTATTTTTTGACAAAATAACACATGGAACAACTAGGGTCATTTCAAGATTTCTTAAAATACCGAGACAAGTTTTAGATTTTGAGTGGAGTGAAGGATCTAATGGTTTTACAAAGATGTTTTTTTTTCACTTATCTATTTTTTTTAGATGGTGTCTTGAGGGTTTATTAAACTCTCCTGTCAATAGTTTTTCCAGGCCAGTGGAAAAACAGTCTAAAATTGACCAAAAACGGCGAAATTCTCCTTAAACGACACAACCATTAAATCGGCACTAGTAATTTTGTCATTAAAAATTGAAACGGACTTTTATAAACAGCTGCGGCAAAAGTCCTATTGTACCTACAGCATATTGATCAAATTCTTATCCTAAAATGAATATATGATTTGAAGGAGAATGGGATGTGAGAAAAAAAAACAACTACGATTAAATGTATATGTTTGAACATCACGTAAAAACAAGACGCTTGATTGAAAAAAACATTAAATACTATGATTGCGCAATGTAAGACTCTGAATGAAACGAATACTGTTTTTTCAATCCTGTTTTTTTTTATGTATGTAATAAAATATTATCCGGATTGTTATTGTGATCCAAAAGTTTCATCCAGTTTTTCTATAAAGCATAAATGTCATCTAGATTGTACTTTAGAGAGGTTATTTTCTCTATTTTCAATCGTTTTTCCAGGCGCATAGACGAGATTTTTCATACAATCCATTTTAAGTGTTTATCAATTAATCCAAAAACTACGTTGCTAGTTATTTAAAATTGTTATCTTATATGAAATGACCCTTTAACGGACTTAACTGTACTGAATACATTTCTTTATAGATTTTTTTTTCAATTTATCACCTTTTGAGTTTCATAAAAATGAGCTCTTTAAATTATTTTTACATGGCGTTCGTAGTTGGAATGATTGTTGGAATATTTCTTTTTACGTATAATATAAAATTCATTTTTATTTTTTTATTCATAAAATTTGTTATTTTATTTTATGAGATCTTAAATTTTTATTCAAGTTTCTTTATCAATATTCTGAGCTATGCTTAAAATTGTATAGTTATCGGTTTTGTTTTTTTTTTTTATATATATATATATATATATAAGCTAGAGGTATTAAAATAAGACGAAATAGTGTATTTTTATGGATAATTGTCAATCAACAATAAACCCCGATTATTTTATTATTATTTTGGACTTTTTTTTTTAACTTGAAACTGAAAAACACTATAATTATTTATCACCTGTTTTTTTTTTTTTTTGAAAAACTAGCTAGTTGATTCTAAAATTATAACTCGAGTTCTGTTAAGAAACGTTTCCCAAAAACAACGATTAATCATTGTTCTCAAATTTAAAATAATACTGTTCTATTCATCGACAAGTATGATTTTTCAATCTTAAAATAACATATCTATGGTTTTTACTCCAAATGAGTACCACGACGGTTCGATAAACGTGAGTGGATTGACGATCCACAAAGGTCTATAGACCTTTAATAAATAGACACTATAGTGTCCAGTGGCATTATGAAACAATAATGTTGAATGACCTAAGCAGATAACTGATTATTATTATTGATACGTTACATTGACCGAAAACTTCGTTTATAGGTTCGATTTTTTCGTCCTTGCTTTGTTTTCTTTATAAATCGGAAAAGAAACCGTGAATAAAAACTATAAGTATAAACTCGGTGAAAATCTGTTACGTATCGATCGAATATTGTTGCATATTTTAATGCTTGTAAGTATGCTATTATTTTAAATATTTATATGATTTAAACCATTTTTAAATAAAAATCTAAAAATCACTTCAAAATGTATATAATATAATACAATTTTTATTATTTATAATATATAGTAAATTAATTATATATATATATATATATATAAAAAAATTGATTTACTCCTAATGGCTTAATGTTGCAAATGTATTTTTTGATAAAGAAACAAATTGAACAATTATGGTCATGTCTAGATTTCTTCTATTACCAAGACAAGTTTTACATTCTGAATGAAGCGAAGGATCGTATAGTTTTAATGAAAAAAGCAATGATGTTTTTTTTCTGTTATTTTATTATTTTTTTTTTTTGCATTTTTAATTTTTCAAAAGTTTTGTTATGCAACTCTATAGATCAAAATTTTGATCTAGACGGTAATTTAAAGAGGTCATTTTTAAGTTTAGTGATAGTTTTTTCAGGTTTGGGGAAAAACTGCTGAAAAACCGAGTAAAAACGATGATATTCGTCGTCGATGACATTTTCATTCAATCGACTTTTATAATTAATGCGTAACTCCAAAATTAATGTTGCTTGAAACTACAATTTCTCACTATATTTGATTGACATATTACTGCATAGTTCAAAAAAGTTTAAAAACAAAAATTTGAATTTCTTTGGGCTAAAAATAGAACTTTGAATATATCCGGTTTTTTTAAAACTAAAAATATTTTCGAAAATTTAATAAGATCATACTCATACCCTCTTCTATTGATACACTAATGTTTTCAAAAATCGTGAATCGGGAAATTTTTTTATAAACGTATAAGTAAATTTTTATACGATTTTTACGTAATTAACTCATTTTACGTTCATTTTCCATTTTGAATATTTTGTTGAAAAATTAGTTCTTCCAGTCATAGTGAAACTCTGAATACGGATAGAACAATAAGTTTTAAAACTTTTATCTAAAAAAAAGCTGCTCTTTATGAAAGAAAAAAACTTAAGATAATTCAAAAAAATACCTACCGATAATTAGACGAAAAATTGTGATTTATGTGAATGGTTTACTTTAATTCTGAAGCTTTGCTCTGAATCGTTTAACTAAATAAATGACCTAATGCTTCTTTAAAGTTCAATACACCCATTCCCATGAACTAGTCTCAAGAGCGGAGAATATCCCATGGGGCGTACGTACTCCTTTTTCATAATTCTTATAATAATATGTTTCTACTGCAATAGTTTTCACTACAATCATTGACGTTACTTATACTTATTTTGATAAGTATACAATATGTACTAAGCATTAAAATGTATAGATAGATTATTTTTTTTGTTATTTTATGTTAAAAAATAACATATTATTTCCCCTGATCATTTTGTATTCAAATCAGTAAATGATTATATATTTGTTCACCTTTAAAAACAAAACGTAACAAAAATCATTTTAAAAACGTAGTTTTACCTAGAACGTTTGGAAGTAAGCGTAGAGATACTTTTGATATGCTATTGATAATATTACTTAAATAATATTACGTATAGCAAGAATTAATATTTATTAAACGAACGAAATAACAGTAATAAATAATAATAATAATGATATATTATTGTGTAAGGTTTGATTTTCTACGATCGTACAAAAACGGGAAGAGCGATTAGGTTTTGAGTGAAAAAAAAAAGTATAGGTATTACTCAGATATATGTATTTTTTTATATTTCAACACGTTTTAGGATACTAGGTAAAAAAATGTCCAAAAAATTATGACCAGCATTGTTATACATCAAAACCTGCATGTAGTTGATAATTGTAAGAGTTATTTTATCTTAATTCTTGAATGTTTTTTCAAGAGTATACGGAAAATCTATTTTAAGTTGAGTAACAACGATACAATTTAATGTAGACGAGCTCTACTAAAATCCATTGTTGACATGTAGTCACATATCCAAAAATAATGGCACTAGACACTTAATATTTTCAACAAATATTAAAAATAATTTTTTACGGTCCCATAAAAGTTTTAAAAAAATACCACTTCTGGGCTGAATATAGAACTATTAAATCATTGGCACCATGATGTTTTTAGGAAGTTTTTAAATAATACGATTTTCAATTCATGCAGTAAAACCTAAAATAATTACATAATTTTACTCTAATTTTCTCAAATTTTTCAAATTTTACTACTGCTTTAAAAAACTATAAAATGAATTTATTATATACGTTTAATATTAAAATTTTAAGAAAAATCATTATTTGCGTATAAATTAGCGATATTTTTCAATGAAACCTTATAACGTTTAAAATTATTAATCCGGTAAGCATTTTCTTTTATCAATATACCATGTATTTCTCTAGCTTACACGTTTTCTAAATATACGTGACTTCAATTCTTCAAGTTGGGGATTGGGGTGAAAAAATACAATAGATTAAATACACATACTTATTTTACTTTTTTATACGCACTTTTTCCTCTTCAATACTCAAGAATATCTGCAAATGAATCACACAACACGTCTATTTTCGTAATATACATAATTTAAATAAAAGCTGTTATTATTAAATATAAACAGTGAAACCTCTAAATACCGGACACTCTTGGTCGTCGAAATATCATCCGATCTTTCCTTTTCTTTTTTCACTATTGAGAGGGAAAACTAAAAGAGGTGAACATTTATTCGTCCCCATAAAAATGTCCACTATTTGGAGATGCTCGCTGTTTATAGGGGTGTTCGTTAGGGGAAGTTTCACTGTATTTAGTTCGTAGATACGTTGAGGGTGGAAACACAAGAACAAATGCCATTATTTACGTTATGATAGTAAAGCTATTTATTACACGCACAAAGATTAGTTATACGTATACAGTGTTACACAGAGATACATTTCGAAACACGGCGTTGTTCCTGTCTGTCGTTGATTATGTATGTGTTAAACGGATCACCTTGATTCCAAAAAAAAAACGACTGAACTTGAACGAGACGAATGTTGTGCTAGTTGATGACGATGACAAGGCGCTCTCCCGGCAAGAGACCAGAAATTCCACGTGAAAAACATAAATAAGTACAGAAACGGTGGCGATCCGATCCGGTGATCAGTGTCTTCGAGGACGAACCGCCTACAAAAACTCTTCCCGAAAAGAAAGCATCGCGCAACATCCACGCAGTTGGCGGTAATGATAGTATAGCAGCAGTGGCGATGACGCAGCTTCGTGAAAAGTCATACAAGCGCATTCCAAAAACTGTGCCAAAACCTCGAGTAGTTTTTTTTGAACTTGAAGGATCAGCATAGGAGCCGTTGAGTAGAGTCCCACGGATCTCGTTGTAAAGACCGTGTCAAAGACTCTGGAAAAGTCACGTTCCCACTGGCGTAATTGGAGTGTTTACAGATTGCACAATTTGATGAGTCGTCGATGAAAATTAAATCATAGACAATTAAAAAAAAAATAATTGTAATTGTCCAATACGGTTAGGTTATTGTATGTTGTCAAATGTTATTCGATTTTTCCAATGTTATTAACGATTGAATGTTTTCGTTTGACATTTGTCCATCATTCGACGATCAGATCCTTTAGTGGGCCTTTCATTCGTTACGCCACGTGATGTATGAAAACGGCCGGCCTCTTCTCGAGTCAATTCGTGTTATATTGTTTATTTTCTTCAGTTTATTTTTACTGTACCTTTTGCAAGTAATTACTTTTCGTACAGACCAGTTCAGATTGCAGCCATTTCTTTTTTTTTCGGATGATAATAATAATAATAATAATAAAAAGAAAACAAAAGACGCCAAGACGATTGTCACGCCTTTGCGTATTCCGCAAAGACCCACACAATGCCAAAGGCCAATCCGTCGGATGAGTTACCGTCAGATTTGACCGAAACGAAGTCATGTCGTGTGACCGCGTGGAGTACACGGACGTCGTGTACTTGCCACATGATGTACGGGACCCTGCCATCAAGATTCAGCGAGTGTGCACTTTCGAGTGAGCAGAAAAAATCGCTTGCGCGCGCCGGTCGAAAAGACGTTCTTCGACTTTGCAATCAGTTCGTTGGCCACCGTCGTAGTTATGTTGGTGATTCGTGGATTTTTTCAAAAAGCATTTTTTTTAACGACATAAGTATTTTACCACGTGACGATTAACTGTCTCCATCCCGTTGTTTTGTCCGTTGTAGTGCCGATAAAAAAGTTTATGCGTGATAATCAAATGCAATGCCCGTTGTTACTTGACATATCCTCGTGAAGTCACTTGAAGCAGATATTGGAGTGGCAACGATTGAGTAGGTGGTCTACAGCGCGAGTGGTTGGATTCGTCTTGTAAATTTGATCAGCTACTTAGTGCTGCAAACATATTATTTAAATAAATACAGGCTATCAGTTCGTGAGTTATATAAAAAATAATAATAATCGAAACTTTTTTGAGGCTGTATAGTATATAGTATTTTTTTTTTTTTTTTTTTTTTTTTGTCTAATAAAAAAAAAAAAAAAATCTATGACACGAAGAATATAATATAATATAACGATTTAACACGTTGTGTATAGCATTCACAGAAAAACAGTATCGGTAATTACACGGGACGTTTAAATAATTTTATAACTGATTCACTAAGAAAAACGACTTGAGCCTGGATTAATTGATTCATTTACAATGATTTACTTTTAACATTTCGTAACTTTATTTATTATTTCATGAAAATAGTAAAATAAACACATAGAAAATATGTAATGTGATAAATTATTTCCTGACTTGAAACGGTTTTTTTTTTTTTTTACATTTGCGTTTTAAAATATGAAAATATAGAAAATAATCGAAATACATGTTTTGTAAAACGAATGTCTACTTTTTGAATAAGAGCTTATTTTTATGGAAAAAAAGATGTTTTTGAATATTTCTTATCAAGTCTAAGATCACGTTTCAAGACTTTTTGATGTATAAGTGGACGTGATAAACTTTTAATACGATGTTATATAGTAATGTGTGTGTGTGTGTGTGTGCTGTGTCACAAAAATATTATAGAAATATAATGCCTATTAGAGTTGTTCGTAAGTCATGAAAAAAAAAAAAAAATTAGAATTACAACCTTTTTGATGCTGTATAGTTTATAGTACTGTAAAATCAATGAGTAATGGTATAATATTTATGATAGCTGACTAGACGGCTGCATCCGATTTCCGTCACAAATATATACATTTATTTTGAAAATATACTAGTTCCGTCCCGGGTAATTTAAATGGGTATACTAATCCCGTCCCGTTATCTAAAGACAATTTTGATGAACTCTACTATAGGTAAAACAAAAAATTGGTCTGGTTCGGTCCGGTCCCGTGATCTTAATTTCATATAATTTTTAAATTTATATGACGTGGTAAAATAAATAACTTCATAATATCATATTATTTTTATTTTAATTCTAACGTTTGGGACACAAAAATAGCTCGTCACGTATTTATAATTTAGTCTTGTTGTTGACATAATATTTACCCATTATACTCGTAGATCCACAAATATAATGCGAGGACCCGAAATAATGAAATTACCCACATTGTGTTCAGTATTATATTATTTCAAAATATATACATTATGGGTAGTGATTAAAATATTATTTTATATAATACTTTAATGGTTAAAGACAGTATATTTAATTTCGTACTTTATTGAAAATATCACGGGACGCGCCGCACATTCCGCTGACGCGAGACTTACTTCTACCTCGTTTATCTACTTATATATATATATATGATAGGTACGTCGTACGTGTTATAAAATTAGTAATGAATAATAGTCAGTGGCGAAGTATTAACGTGCTATGTTTATGTACAACTACATAAATTTAATGTAGAGACTCGCCGAATTTACGACTTAATAACATCGAAAATCGAATTTAACAAAACCATAATATTATTTAGAAAAAAATATTGTTTTATTCTAACTGAATATCGACGACCGTCAAAATACGTATATGCATAATTGGTGTGAAAGGACCGTAATATTTATACCTTTGTTTCATAGTAGACAGTGAAGATCGTGAGCCACGTTACTCGTTTTCGTGAGTATCAGGACGACAAAAACTACTCAGGGGTTTTTTTTTTCTAAGATTGTGTCATACCGATTCGCCGACTCCGTTTATGAACACGACGAACGTAGTAATCACTGCAAGTCAATAACATAAAAATGATACAAGTCAAGTCGATACGATATCAATTAAATTCAAAGTACTCTTTACCTATCTTTGCAAATGTTAATCTATCCTCCGAATTTTTTTCAGTACGATATCTCTTCTCTTGTCGTGCTACGAGCTTCAACGAATGACCAAATCACTCAGGAATAAACCGGCTTATTCTTCGAAGTCGACACCACTGCAGCCCCTCTGCCACGAATTCGCGGTTTACTTTCACTTCGTATGATTCTTCACGGTGACATTTCGCGAGTTATCGGCACGTTCGCTGAATCTTGGTGACGTGAACCCGTACATCTCGTGGCAGCACATGATGCCCGCGTCTCCTCCACTCGGTTCACTCTTCGGACATAACGCGATCCGATTGATTTACTCTTGGCATTGTATCGTCCTGTGGTACACGCAGGAGCGTGACAAAGCGGATGTCGGTTTTTTTCTTTTGTTTTCTTTACATCGAATAAAACAATAAATGATTGCAATACCTGTACTGGTTTGCGCTATGAATAATTACAATAATAAGAAATACAGTGGATAATAAAAAAAAAAAAAATGAACAATATAACATGAACTGGTTCGAGAAGAACTCGTCCGTTTTACCGGCTAACCTAACCGACTATCGATAGACTCGTCCTCTTTGAAATCGTAAATATCACGGGGCATGGCTTTTCCAGAGCCCTGAGTTGAGTCCTTTTCAACGAAATCCGTGAAATCTTTACGCTACAGATACTACGCAGATTCTCAAAGTTCAATAAAAAAAAACACTCGTGGTTCGGGTACAATTTTTGAGACGAACAGGCTGCTATACTTCTCACAATACCGTGACAGCCGGTTTTCGTCTCTACTACCACTATCGCCAGTAACCGCTGGTCATAGACAAGATAAGATTTTTAGTGTTGATTTCGATTCGGGTCGAATTTTCACCGTCGGTTCGTAGCCGAAGAAACTGGTCAACGGGCCGGATCTCTCCACCATTTCCCTCTTATTTTTTTCGACTTGGAGACTTTTGGTCTCTCATCGGGGGTTATCTTGTCATCATCATCATCATGCACAATAAGGTCGTCTCGTTCATTTTCGGTAATTTTTTATTTTGAAATCGCGTTGATCCGTTTTACACGCACACCGTCAACGACAAACGGTGCATCGCATGCATTCGGCGCGATATGTTTAAAGTGTATTATTTACGATCGGTTTTTCCCGACTCGGTCCGAAAATGAGACTGAAAACCGAAGGCTGCTCTTCACTCGTCGTTACGAAGTTACTCGCAAATCGATTCGACGTTTTACTGATGCGCGCACAGAGATCCGGTGGTGAAAAACAGCCAGCACGGACTGACGTGTCGTCGTCAAAATTGTACTCGGCGATGTCGTTTCGATTGGTTGTAACCCTCGGAAAAACTCGTCCGTCGATCGCTTGGTCGTTCGCCATGGTCGAGTTCAGATGTTTACCCACTCGTATAGCCGTCCGAATGGCGACGTCGCTTTCGTTCAAGTCCTGTGTTTAAAGCGTTCATTATTATTATTATTTCACGTGATTAATCGTATCGTAAAAAAGATGTATTTGTATTTTTATAATAATCGTTATGTTTTATTATGCCCGCGATGTGTAGAATCGTATAAATTACGATATTGTATATTTTGTAATTTATCATCACTCAGTGCCGTAACTACATTACGTGGCCTGGCGCGCTTGGCGAATTTTATTTTGGCGCTTATTTTTGTTTTTATTTCATAGGTATTAGTTATTTTTATACAAATATAATAATATTACATTCTTACGTGTTAATCAAAAAACTGCCATATTTTTTTAAAATAATCTTTGTATAGTTAATACCGATATATAATATAAATGTACAAGTAGTAAACACTAATAAATAAACATCATCAAGGCGCAACAATCCAGTATGTATTTTTTGTGGATTACATATTTACATTTGATTTTAATAAAACTTTAGATAATTTATGAGAAAAAAACAGATCACAAAAAAAATTTTGTTTAATTTAAACGCGGCCCTTACTTTACTGCGCCCTTGGCAAGCGCCCATGTCGCCAACCTTTAGTTACGGCACTTTCATCACTTATTAATTTACGTACTTATTATGTTGTACACATGTCTACCTGGGTTCTAGGTCAAAATATCGAAAAAGAAATAACGAATTGAAAAATATCGGAAGCAAAAAAGCGAAATAAAAAAACGCGAAGTTTATATTATTTCGAAAACCAAAACAGCGAAATATTATTTATTTATTTCATATATATATATAGTTTAGTTTACATTTTAAGTTAATTGAAATGTTGTTAATAAACAAAAATAAAAGTAAAAAAAAAAAAAAAAACTATGATTATTCACAAACTGTATTTTGTCTTAATTTATAATTATAAAAATATATACATAAATTAATTAAAAATTAAAATTAAAATTACATATTTTGTAAGCTTAAGTTATACGCTATACCTTTTAAATAATTCATATTTTAGTTACTATTATAAGATGTAGTGATAATCTTAATTTTTTCAGAACAATTTGTATATATATATTTTTTTTTTTTTTGATTACTTGTTTTTGATCCAGAAATGAATTGTTGGTATTTAATTTCCGATAAATATTGTTGTTCCTTTAACACATCAATAAGTCTCCATATGGTTGGATGATATACCCCTTAATATTTAAAATTATACTGAATCCTAATATTATAAATTTAATAAATAATACATTTTAAAATACTAACCAAGTAATGAACTAATGAACTATCTTTAATAATTGACTGATATCTGATTTTATCAGTACAAGAATTATTTAGTTATTTCCCGAACATTCGATATATCGATGGTGACACGGCAAAAGGGTCTAAGTGACACTTTGGGTCTAAGCGACACGGCTTATACTATTGAATAGAAATATATATATTACGTCTATTGCGCGTGCGCAAAATCAGCTGTGACCATTAAAACAACGAATATTTGAATTTTAAATATGGGGTCTAAACGACACTTTATATATTTGTCTTCTGTAATAAAGGGTCTATACGACAACAATAAGAAATAATCGACATTAGCACAATATTTTAGGGGACAAGCGACGTTTATGCGTGGTGTCATTGTACACGAATTTTTTCAAATGTAGAAAAAAGTTAGGGCATAAGCGCCAAAATATTGAACAATTTTTTTCAAATTGTTGTATGCACGTGAATGCACATGAAGGAGATACAAACAAAAAAAAAATATTCTACAAAATAATACCCTATTCTTACTGTAAAAAAAGTTATAGCTTATCTAGAAAAAAAAAAAATGATTAAAATCACAAAAAAAAGTTTTTCGGCTCTCCTGAAAATTATGAATTATGTCGCTTAGACCCTTTTGCCATGTCACCATCGATATTATTATTATTATTCGGTATATTTTCTTTCGCTATAATTCAGTTTCGCTAAATTTTTTTTCGTTATTTTAATTTCGCTATCTTTCCTTTCACTATTTTTTTTTCGCTATTTTGGCCGGACACCGTCTACCTGTCATTAGTAACGTACCGACCTATGGCGTATCATCAGTTATATTCACATTTTATTTTATTTATTTTTATTTTACTTTTTTTTTTTTACAATACAGGACGAGTCCATGAATACATGAAGATAGTATAATAATAATAATAGTTTGCATTACGGAAAGGAGGCTCTAGAGTGAGAATGAGGGGTTAATGAGGGGTTATTTTAAACACTACACGAATATTACTGTTATGTATTATGTGTATATGTGTGTTAAATATAATGTAACTCTTCAGGCAGCACATTTCATTCAAACCTTATACATGAAACAAAATATATCGATACAGTAAATTTTATAAATACAAAACTAACTTATCACAATGAATCATTTATGATTTAACATTAAGTTAATGTTTCATTTTAATATAAATTATGATGACTTTGCACCAGTGCTTTCAACTAGCTAAATATCAGTATATTGTGTATTGCATTTATTTATTGAAATGAGTAACAGTTCGTTAGTTCACATTCTCATTGATTCTGACGTAAATTTGACATAACGGTATATTTAAAAATCATTTAAAGTAAAACAAAAAATTGAATATTGTACACATTGTAAGTATTTCGATTGATTTAAAACGTTGGACAAAATATTGATGTAATAGTTATATGAAATGTATAACAATTTTCAAAATAAACGATGCGAATTATTTAATTATTTAATATTTAATTATTTATTCAATAAATAATAAAATTATCGCGAGTTGATTAATTATTATAGTGTGTACTTATAGGTATATTATGATGATAATATTAGAGCTCAATATGTTAGTGACCTGTACCTTGGACCATACGTTTATTACATTAAATGTAATTTAATAAAATATAACACCTTTTCATGATAAACAATTTTTATCTGCTATGACTTAACTGGAAACTACGGACTTGTCTCATATTTAATGGCATTAACGATGCTGAGTTATATTATTTAAACGTATGCAATCATTTAATTTAACATAGGTATGAACCTATACTAAACGTAATAAATATCAATGATTTTCGATAGGTATTACACTAATAATTGTATGTATATATTATCTGTATTTTTTTTTTCATAAGACCGGCGGTATGAAGGGAGTGACCTGTAAGTTATGATAATCTATTCCTCAAGTGATAAAATTGTTAATGAATTGCAAGACTAATAAACATCGGTTTAATTATTAATATATACATATATTACAAGCACAGGACTCGTCGAATTATTACGTTACAATGATAATTGATTTTTATTTTAATATTAAAACGGAAATTTGATTGCATACGCGTTCTTTGTACCCATTAAACCCATAAAATCGTATATAATCTAGAAGAAGCTATACTAACCATATTTTTTCTTACAACATCGAATAACGTATTACTTTAAATATTGAGGGAAAACGGATTTTTTTTTCATACAATCAAATATATAATTATGTATACAGATTACCCATAAAATATAAATAAAAGACATTATTAATAATAGCAAGGTAAGTTTGCGTATTTTTCAGGAGATTTTTAAATCGGGATTTAATTAACTACAATTGAATATTAACGAGAATAAGCGTTCTAGACAATTGTTTTTTTAAATTTATTTGAATCACGTAATAATATGAATAATAGGTTACTACTGATTTTTTTCATGGTATATTTACATATCGATGGTTTATACTATTTTTTTGTGTGTTAATCAAATATCATTATAATTGCTTTATTTTATGTAGAATTTTTTTCGAATCTGTTAAGTTTAATTGATACAAAAAACGATATACAAGTCAATGAATAAAATCGTACATTATTGTATGATTTGTATAATATTATTACGTTCATGTCCAAAAATTACACATTTGTACCTTACACGTACGCAATGACATTAAAAAATTTAAATAATAATGCATAATGTACAATTTGGTTTGGTTTACTATGAGTTATAACCGTATACGAATATGACGAAGATATCTTGATAATTCTACATAATATAGTGAATGTAATGAAGAATAAAATAATTTTAAAACATGTGTGTATTTATTGAATACATGATCACGTTTTTAAGTAGTCATAATTATGGTTTAAATATTACGTCCGGTGTTTCAATAGATCAAAAATCGCATTCAGTCGGTACTATACAGAGGTAATTTTCTCTCTATTCCCAATTGTTATTTTAAGCTTACGGAAAACTATCGAAAAAAGTCAATAGTTTGTAGTGTTTAAATCCGGCAACATTGTTATGAATGTTAAAAATGTTAGACAATATTGATTTTTAAAACTAAAACCGAATTTTGATAATGTATTCTTTAGTTCTTAACAATGACTCGCGCTAAAATTGTGTGTAAACGAGATAATAATCATAAATCTATTAGTGTTATATTACGAACTTACCGCAATATTGAACTAGACTATTGGACCGTTTTTCACTTGAATGTATTAAAGCGTATTGATAAATGTCTGAATCTGTACAAAAAAACAAACGATTTTAAAATGAAATATTAAAAAAAAAAAATATATTACAATAACGTACCGAATGAAAATGTTTCTAGTAGTGACCAAAGCTGGGCATTAATCAATGAAATAGTTAAAAGTATTCTTCGACTATTTAATTAAATCTGTAAATTACGATTTCATATTAATTAATTAATTGATTAAAAAAAAAAAAAATGAATTCGCGCATGTTTAAATTAAAATTTTTTGTAAATCAAACTAGGTTCGTTTTAATGTAAATTAATTTAATTGCTAACATAATTTATAAAAGTCGACAAACTTAACTGAGTTAAAACAAATACTTACCCAACCTGGCTGCCAGAGTCAAATGAAGATCGTCCCGATTTGAAATGGTCTTTTATAACCTCCTGCCGGAAAATTCCGATTAAACCTACCGTGTATTGACCGAATCATTATCTCAAAATGAATACATGATTAGAAAGAGAATGAGAGGAAAGGAAAAAAACAACTACGATTAAATGTGTATGGTTGAACATCACGTAGAAACGGTACGTTTGATAAAGAAAAAACATAAAATAAAATGATTGCGCAATGTAAGATTTTAAATGAAACGAATACTGTTTTTTTCAATCCTGTTTTTTTTTTATGGATGTTATAACATATGCGGATTGTTATTATGATCCAAAAGTTTTATCCAGTTTTTCTATAATGCATAAATTTCATCTAGATTGTACTTTAGAGAGGTTATTTTCTCTATTTTCAATCGTTTTTCCAGACACATAGACGAGATTTTTCATATTCCATTTTAGGTATTTATCGATAAATCCAAAAACGACTCTGCTTGTTATTTAAAATTTTCACTTATTATGAAATGACCATCGAACGGACCTAACAGTACTGAATACATTTCTTTATAGATTTTTTTTGTTATTTATCTACCTTTTGAGTTTCATAAAAATGAGCTCTTTAAATTATTTTTTACATGGCGTTTGAAGTTGGAATGACTGTTGAAACAATTTATTTTTTTTTTAATATCAGATTCTTCTTTATTTTTTATTTCATAAAATTTGTAATTTTGGGTCATAAGATCTGAATTTGTATACAAGTTTCTTTATTAATATTCTTAGCTATGTTTAAAATTGTAAAGTTACCGGTTCGTTTTTTTTAATTTTTTTTTTTTTTATATAGGCTAGAGGTACTAAAATAAGACGAAATAGTGTATTTTTATGGATAATTGTCAATCAAAAATAAACCCTGATAATTTTTTTCATAACTTTAGAAATTTTTTTAAAATTGAAATTGAAAATTAGTATAATTATTTATCGCCAGGTTTTTTGTTGTTGTTTGAAAACTTAACTTAACATCTCATTCATCATGTTTGTAACTAAGAGTACTGAAAAATTTCAAAAACTTTTGGTAGGATTTTTTTGGCACACGTTAATAGTTCAAATTTTGAAGATAATCATTAACTACAATTAAATTGGCGATATAAAAAAAAAAAAACTTAAATTTAGAGTTATTTACTTGGTAAAATTTTTTTTTGACTAATACATACAAATATATTTCTATGTATTGTTTGAGTTTCATAAAAATGAGCTCAATAAATTATTTTCACAGTTCGTTTGAAGTTGGAATTATAGTTGAAATAATTATTTTTGCGTAAAATATTCAATTAATTTTTATTTTTTGATTCATACATTTTTTTTTTTTTTGTTATGGGATGTAAATATTGTATACAAGTTTCTTTGTGAATACTCTGAGCTATGTTAAATTTACATAGTAATTGGTTTCGATAATTTTTTTTTTCAAGCTAGAAATATCTATATATGGTGACATAGTATTTTTTTATGGATATTTGTAAATCAACAATTAACTCGGATCATCAAAAATTTTTACTCGAATAATAACCGAGTAATCAACTGCTCAGAAACGTTTTTCGACAACAACGATTTATCGTGGGTTAAGCATTTAAAATAATATCATTCTATTAATTATCATTGAATTAAAATTTAAAATAACTCATCCATACGTATGATTCGTCAATCTTAAAAATGGTTAATCTATGGTTTTTCAACACCCGACACCATTATATTGTCCAAGTGTCGAATAATGTCTATGGTGTGGAGTACGTACAGTTTTTTTTTGCCATAACGGTGAGATAAATGCTGTACTGCATCACATAAAAACATCACGTAAAAACAGTATGTTTGATTAAAAAAACATTAAATACTACGATTGTGCAATGTATGATTCTGAATGAAACGAATATCGTTTTTTCAATCCTGTTTTTTTATGTATGTTATAACATCTGTGGCTAATTATAATGATGAAGTCAATTAATAATTAAAAAATAAATATATTGTACACCCAGTGACTTAATGTGGCAAAGGTATTTTTTGATAAACAAACACATAGAAAAATAGTTTTTACTGTGATTAACGAATACTGTTTTTTTCAATCCTGTTTTTTTTATGTGTATTATAACATCTGTGGCTAATTATAATGATGAAGTCAATTAATAATTAAAAAATAAATATATTGTACACCCAGTGACTTAATGTTGCAATGGTATTTTTTGATAAACAAACACATAGAAAAATAGTTTTTACTGTGTTTGACGAATACTGTTTTTTTCAATCATGTTTTTTTTATGTGTATTATAACATCTGTGGCTAATTATAATGATGAAGTCAATTAATAATTAAAAAATAAATATATTGTACACCCAGTGACTTAATGTTGCAAAGGTATTTTTTGATAAACAAACACATAGAAAAATAGTTTTTACTGTGTTTGACGAATACTGTTTTTTTTCAATCATGTTTTTTTCTATGTATGCAACCACTGCTTCGGATTGTTATAGTTATACAATAGTTTCATCTAGCTTTTCTATAGAACGGAAATATTATTTAAAACGTTTTTTAGAGTGGTTATATTCCTTATTTTCTATAGTTTTTCCTTGCGCATGGATAAACTACCAACTAATTTCGAAAATACTGTAAAATCTGACAAAGACGAGATTTTTATATAATCCGTTTTGATATTTAATAATAAATCCAAAAACGATAGTGCTAGACATTTGTAATTTTTGCCTAATTCTAAAATTTCCCTTGTACGGACCTAACAAAAGTTTGGAAACATTTTACCATTTTTGGACTACGTTCAGTACTTTTAAAATATTGAAAATATCTCGTTTTATGGAATATTTCGTCGAATAAAAGTTTAAATATTTCATATAAAAACCTAAAGTACAGCATTTTTTTCATTATATATTCAACTAACAGTACTCAAAAATTTCATAAATCGTTTGGTTAGATTTTTTTTTTTATTTATCTACTTTTTGAGTTTCTTAAAAATGAGTTCTTACAACTAGGTGATCCTAGAATTATAACTCGAATTCCGATGAGAAAAGTTTCTTGAAAACAACGGTTTATTATTGATTTAAAATTTAAAATTATACCATCCTACAAATTCACATTGATTTCAAATTTAAAATAATACTGTTCTACTCATGGACACCTATGATTCGTCAATCTTATGAATAGCCTATCTACAGTTTTTAAGGTCTCACCCCGTTATACTGTCTGAATACCGACGAATACTCATAGTGTGAAGTATGTCCAATAGTTTTTATTTTTATTGTGCACATTACGATGAGATAATTGCAACACTTCAAATCAATACCTTGATGGTTCGATAAACGTGAGTGGAAATACCGATCCGGAAAGTTTTAGTGTCCAGATGCATTCTGAAACCTGAAATGTGCATAACGATATTCCGGGTAAAACGATTCACAGCCATGTATTTGGTTGGTCTTATACATATTGCGTGTGCAGTAATGAAATAAAAATTCCGAAGAAATTATAGGATTCTAAAAGATAATTTCAACTAGTATACCCAGCTTCGATCAAAGCGTGCCAGTGTTCAACGTACAAATACAAAAACAATATACAATGTAGGTATAACAAGAGCGGATCATGTGGATAAAGTGACGAAAATCAAAGCTATTTGTATTGCTCGCATCATTTTAGATTCTGAGTGAAGCGAAGGATCTTATGGTTTTACTATGATGTTTACTATTTTTTTTTTTCTGTAAACACTTATTCGTATAGAAATCCTTGTCCAAAAGTTTCGTCCAGCAACTTTTTAGATTCAAAATTGAACTGAGATGGTACTTTAAAGAGACCATTTTTCCAAAATCTCCATAGTTTTTCCAGTAATCAAGAATAACCGTCGAAAAACTGAGTAAAAACGGTATTAACGGTTGTATCCTGTTGTCCGGACGAATGTCCCTCGGGATACTTTTTGTCCTGTTTTTAGTCAATCTTATAAAGCCACAAATTTGTTAAATCATACAGGTGAAATATATCACAAAAAACCATAAATTATTAGACTTGATAAGTTTTTCGGAAAAAGATGGGAAATTAAAATGTATGATGTACATGCGATCCAAAAAATTATCATCAATTTGAATGAAAAAGTTTTAAGAAAAGTGAGTATAGAAATTAAGTATTTGAGCACATTATAAAAAGTTTTAATTTATTAAGACACTACTATTTTTATTAATTGATTTTTTTTTTATGTATTTATAAAAAAAGGTGTATTAGTTTCGTAACTGACTTATAAGAATAGAAATAATATTAAATACATATCGGATACTATTTTAGGTATATTAAATTATGTTTTTTATGATGATTAAAAATTGTGATAAAAAATTTGATTAAAATCATTTTAAAAAACTGTGGCAATTCTTTTAGTCGTTTTATTTATTTATTTATTTTTTTTTAATATGGTCACCCTTACTTAATGATGTTAAAAATATGTAGTTTATTATTTTTGTCTCGTAACCTTTATCCATGAAATTCACGAAACTGATATTATAATCAATTCGTTTCACGGCGTTATAATACTTATTAATTAGGTATTATCATGTATTAATGGTTTTTTCTTATTTTTCTCACATAAACATACTACGTACGACTATTATTATATGAAATTATGATTTAATAGAGTTATGAACTTTCAGTGCCGCACAGCCATAGGCTTGGAAATGACACCTACTACTATTTTTTAAATTATTGTACTACGAATTGTGAAATATACTTGGGAAAATATCCAAACATTATTATTACTATTATTGTTATTATTATTATTATTATTTATAAACCGTCATAAATTACATTGAATACAAAAACTAAAATTGTTTTACATTATAATCCATCTTTTTTAATCTAATACCTTGTGTTGGAGATAGAAAGTAATAAATTAATAATCGAGAACACAAATTATATTATACGAGTAACAAAATAATGTGAAGTTAGCAACGCACAGACAGATATTGTCTAAATTGACTTTTCTAAAGCTTTTGATATACTTAACTTTGAAATATTGTTCAGTAAAATCGGTAAAAATCCGCCGTAAACGAGATTTTCACTGTTCAGATTTTAGGTATTTAGTCATAAATCGAAAAGTATTGAAGCTAGAAACTTGAAAATTTTATCCAATATCAAATACATACTTTTTTATATTGGACAACTTTTTCAGAACAATTATAGCACTTTTGACTTAAATATAGAACTTTTAATTTACCAAATTGTTTGAAAGTTTTTATGTAATATTACAAACACTGTAATTAAAATGCTACAAACGCGCGTATGCATGTTAATGTGTGTTTAATTAAAAATAAATCGTTTAATCCACTGCACTCAATCAAATAATCAAAAGTTTAATGATTTAATCGCAGGTACCTATAGCATTGTTTATTTGTTTCCAGAATAAAAACAAAAGTCGATTAGTCTTATAGTACCATACTACCATTCTTAAGGTACGTTTTCCTAGGAGCGCGTTTTTTACGCCCCGGAAACCGATCACGTCGGCGTGAGCGTAATTAGTATGAGCGTAATTAATTAGGATTACGCGGCGTAAAAATGTTTTCCTACAAAACTTGGTGCAGGTGTCGCGTTAAACAATTCATGACTACTGAAAGCGTGATCAGTGTGTAATGTATTTGTAACAAATTATGTTATTAATGAGAATTTCGTAATCGTAATGCCTTGAAAGAAAGAAGAAAATAATTACACTTCTTCGACAAATTATAATGATCGATGACGAAGATGAAGAACATAATATGTTAACATAACATATTATATATATTATAACCTCCGTTTTAAAATCGGTCGGTAACTCAAAGTTTCGATATGTCGATTTTTTTTTTTTTTTTTTTTTTTTTTTTTGACCCTTCGATTTCGAGATACCGAGGTTTCATTATAGAAGGAAAAAACTATCGTATAAACGGTAAAATATATTATGGTATTTTGTTTCGTATACATAAGCGCTAGTCGGGATTTTCTTTTCTACACGTTTAACGATCGAATTTATACTAAAACCATTAATTGCACGTCAATTGGCAGTATTTTTCAATAAAAACATTAAAACATTTGTAATTATTAACACTGTGAGATTTTTCTTTCACTCGTATTTTTGAATTCCACACATTTATTTTGTATGTTTTGTAGACGAATTTCGGGAGACCTACTCGCCGTTCGAATAGTGTATATTATGGTGTACCGTCGCCGCTGTCCGCGTAGCGTTGTCGTCTCTCGGCCGCTGCCGTCACGAACTGTTCAAACCGGGTGCGGCTGCATGGGATCCTGGTGCGTTTGGAGTACAACTCGGATTCATTTTCGTCTGTTTATACGGTGTTTATACGGGATACAACGAAAAAACGGTGGTAAATAAAACTCGCACAGAGCAAAAATAAAATTAAAAAATAATATTGCTCAGTACAATCAGGAGAATCCTACAAAAAATTAAGTTTAAAAGCATTTTGTGTTTTGTTTTTTGAGTATATTATTTCAATGAAACTATAATAATAATAATAATAATAATAATAATAGTAATACGTATAATATAATGCAAAACATAATTGTGTGCATATTATATCATATCTAATGACTATTGTAATACATTAATACATAAATCTATTAAAATGTGTACAGGATGTACATCGCTTTCTTCTGAGTGAAACAGGCTTTGGTTTAACAATTGGTTTGGCAATGATGCTAATATTTATTTTAGATTCTGAGTGAAGCGAAGGATCTTATGATTTTACAATGATGTTTATTTTTTTTTTACTTCTTTTTTTTTTTTCTGTAGACAATTTTTCGTATAGAAATCCTTGTCCAAAAGTTTCGTCCAGCAATTTTTTAGATTCGAAATTGAACTGAGATGGTACTCTAGAGAGGTCATTTTTCCAAAATCTCCATAGTTTTTCCAGTAATCAAGAATAACTATCGAAAAACAGAGTAAAAACGGTAAAAATCCGTCGTAAACGAGATTTTCACTGTTCAGATTTTAGGTATTTAGTCATAAATCGAAAAGTATTGAAGCTAGAAATTTGAAAATTTTATCCAATATCAAATACATACTTTTTTATATTGGACAACATTTTCAGAACAATTAAAGCACTTTTGACTTAAATATAGAAGTTTTAATTTACCAAATTGTTTGAAAGTTTTAATGTAATATAATTTTAAATATTTGACAAAAAGTTCTGAAAATTTAATATGACCTTACTCATATACCTACCTAATTATCCTAACAAAAATTCAAAAATCGTGACTCAGGATTTTTTTTTATACACACTTTAATAAATTATTATACGATTTTGTACGATATTGTCTGATTTCTTTTAAGTTTATTTCCAATGAAATATTGAGTATTTGTTAGAAAGTTCTGAAATGTTAATACAAGTTTACTCTTATACTAAACTATCAATACCGAAAAATATCAATAATCGTGACTCAAGATTTTTTTTCCAAGCATTTAAAAAATTATACAAACAACCGTAAAATACGTATACAGTATTTAAATAATAATATATTATATTGCACTGAAGCTTTGCTCAGAATCGTTTTATACTAAAGAAATGAGTCATTATTTCTTTAAAACTTAATATATTCATCACCAATATCTTGTCCGAGGACCGAAGGGACGGAGGACGAACTTGTACCACCATCATCTCACTTACCAGCTTTTTTTTTTTAATTATTAATTTACTTTATATTATTTATAATAGAAATTTCAATTTAATATTATACATTTTGAAGTGATTTTTCAATTTTCGTTTAAAAATTGGTTTAATTTACATGAATTATTATACGATTTTTTACGATATTGTCTAATTTCATTTAAGTTTATTTCTAATGAAATATTGAGTACCTATACAATACTTATACACTGAAGCTTTGCTCAGAATCGTTTTATACTAAAGAAATGAGTCATCATTTCTTTAAACTTAATACATTCATCACCAATATCTTGTCCGAGGACCGAAGCGACGAAGGACGAACTTATACCACCATCATCTCACTTACCAGCTTTTTTTCGTCGTGACGGGTACGAGGATTTTAAAATCTGCCCCCGGCGGTATGTTCTTTAATCCGACACTGCCTACGTGTAAATATATATCTGTGAGGGGGCAGCACCGAGAGATATGCACAAGATATATATATATATATTTAAATACGTCCGGATTCTTTTTTTGAAGAAAATGACTCAAAATGCACTAGGGTCCCGTGTGGCCGCCGCTCCCGGTTTGAACGGTTAGCGACGGCTGAGTGGGTTACCGCACAGAGGTGGTGGAGAGAAAAAATAAATACACTCGCGTCCGCTTATTACGATACCTATCGTGTACACAACGATATTCCGAGTAAAACGATTCTTAGCCATATTGTGTTTGGATGGTTTGATATCTCGTGTGCAGTAATCTCGGTCGTGTATAACGGTATCGGTCATATGACGATAATCCGGGCATGACGATGTTATTTTGCGATTAAAATTGGTTTTTATAATCGTCTATATTTCTATAACAATATTATTGTGTGTATACACGTATATACGTACAAATTATTTGTAAATAATAATTCGGTAAACGCAATATAATATACACAATATGAAGGTTTCTACTTTTATTTTAAACATAAATACACCGAGTAAATCGTAGTTTAAAATATATAATGATAAAATATAGTATGTATACGAATTTCTTTGATAAATACATTTTTCAGAAAAATCGAGTTTTTTTTTTTTAATCCGGTCGTAACGAAATTTGGATATAACGATCCGATTCTCGAGGTCACTTGAAGATCGTTATAAGCGAATTTGACTGCATTATATTTTATACGACATTAAAATGGTATCAGTATTTCTTTCTGTTGACAATAATATAATAATTATTAATACTATTTGCAGTTGATAAGTGTTACAATACGAAATTTCTACGTATTATAATGGTACTTTGACGACAAAAAAAAAGTTACGTACTTCGTCCTAAACGGTATTCTTCGATCCTCGAACAAGTTAATAGGCGTGTGTGTAAAGAATTAAAAAACAAAAAAAATTGTAGATAATTTCTTTAGTTTGACGATTTTGAGTAAAGCATCAGAATTAACATAATATTCCGTTTGGATGGAACAACTTCTTTTAACAATTATTTAAAGTTGAAAAGTGACGTAAAAAAAAAAGGTTTATTACGTAAAAATTGTAAAATAATTTACTTAAATGCTAATAAAAAATAATCCTATATGGTGATTTTTGAAATTTTTAGGGCCTTGTTAGTGGAGAACACGAGTAAGGTCTTTTTGAATTTTCAGAAGTTTCCGTCAAATATAACAAATATACCGTTCATATACATCACATTTTTTTGTCTAACTATCGATTGGTTTTTTTTTTCAAAATTATCTAAAGTTTTTTTTCTGACAAAAAAGACAATTTATTTTATAAAAAAGATTCAACATTTCTTGTTCTATCTATATTCAAAGTTTCATTACGAAAATTTCAATTTTTTAGAAACATAACTTCTTGAATAGTGACAAATTTACTTAAGTTGATTTAATGAGAATGTCAATTACAGCAAACATTGCCATTTTTGGTCCATTTTAGGCTGTTTTTCCGTTCGCCTGGAAAAACTATATAGATGAAAGCTTATTTAACTTTCGATGGATCATCCGCATAAAACTTTCGATCTATAGAGTTGCAGGATGAAACTTTTGGACAAAGTAAAAATGAAGAAAAATTTACTCTCGACCAAAAAAAAAAAAATAATAATAATAAAAATAAACATCATTGTAAATTCATAAGATCTTTCGCTTCACTCAGAATCTAAAAGTAACTAAGCGAAATCAATGAAATTATTGCTCAACATTCGTGAATAGTATAATATACAAACATATTGTTTTGTACTATAAGTATTACTACATATATGATGATTTACAGTAATCATATATGACTTACTCAAAAATTTTTATATACCTACAGTAAAAACTCTCTATGACGAATCTTAAGGGACCAAGTGATTTTTGTCGCAATAGAGAGTTTTCGAAATAGAAAGGGTTTAATAAAAAACAAAATTTAAATTATTTATGTATAAAAATATGTATTATATTTATCATTTTATTAAATTATATTATAATTATTATATTGAATTATTATATGTATTTATATTATTCAATGACAGATTTATATACGACAGATGCATACTCCAATATGAAACATACAAGAATTTATTATGAAACATAAAATATTGTTTCGTTATTGAGAGTGTCTAATAATACACTATGGAGAATGAATTGATCAATAGATTATAATTCAAACCAACCATTTCAATGTCATATTTACGTTGTACAGAGTTTTTCGTTATAACGAGTTTCGTTATGAGTTTTCATTGTAGTTGTATATTTTAGGCACATTACTAATTATTTGCATTCTAAGTAGTTTTGCATAATTAAATATATTTTACAGCAATATTAGATACATTAAAAAGTAACAAACAATACAGATAAATCAAATTGGCCGATATGGAAATGATGTGACATGAAAAATGTATTTGGATATACTTAAAATCAAAAAGGTAAGAAGTTTTGAGGATGCTAGGCATCCTTTGGATTGAATGATTATGTCTATAGTTAATGCAATGAGAAGGGACGTAAAATAGATTGTGGTTTCTAATTTTACGGATAGAGATACGGATCAAGATAGCCGATAGGGGATAGAAAATCAGGTGCATCAATTGTACCATTTAGTAAAAAGGAGATAAAATTTTAGTCTACTTCGTGAAATCTAGAAGTAAGTGTACATGTTACTTGAGATACTTTTAATATACTATCGGTAATAATTATTAAATAATATAACGTACCGCACGAATTATAATTTATAACACACCCGAGATTATGGTAATAAATAATAATAATACTATATTATGGGGAGATGGTAAACTGCGGCAAAATTAACCTTTTTCTAAAAGTTGATATGTAAACTGCGGCAAAAAAAAATTTTACATTATACAAACTGCGACAAAACCGATAAGATACATTATACAAACTGCGGCAATTCGTTTTATATACCTTCTATATGTACTACCTTCATGAGTATGATCCAAAACTGATTTTTCTTGTATTAAGAGTTTTTTCCTTGTTGAACACCAATTTGGCCTTGCATGATTTATCAGTGCATTCCCACGTTTTATAACCACTTATTTTAGATTCATATTTAAATTTGAATTTAAAATTGTCTAACACTGTTAATTGTTTCCCATTCTGGCTAATCATTGTTGTAAATTCCATCACGTTGAATAAATATTAAACTTTTAACTCTACTAACATTTAGCACTTGTAAGTAGATACTAACTAGTATTATCAAAAGTGAAGGAACCGATATTACCGATATGCTTCGTTAAAACTTAAAAATACATTTGGATTTACCTTACCAATATCTGCGCAAGACGCAACATCACATAATTAATTAAATTATATACGTACATAGGTACACATAGGTAGGTATATATGATTTAGGTACTATAATATAGTATAGGTATATAGAAGGTATATAAAACAAATTGCCGCAGTTAGTATAATGTATCTTATCGGCTTTGTCGCAGTTTGTATAATGTAAAATTTTTTTTTGCCGCAGTTTACATATCAACTTTTAGAAAAAGGTTAATTTTGCCGCAGTTTACATACAGCCATATTATGTACGGTTTGATTTTATACGATCGTTTACAAACGAGAAAAAGCGAACCTAATAACTTTAGATTCTGGTTTAAAAAAAACGGATTGGTTTTGCTATGATGTGCGTATTTTTTTTCATCACGTTTTCGGCAAAAAAAGGTCCAAAAAATTACGTCCAGTATTTTTATTGATCAAAACCGATTTATAGTGGGTAATTCAAACAAGTGATTTTTCTCTGTTCACGGACGTTTTTTCAAGAGCACGGAAAATTTATTCAAAATTGAAAATCACAGTAGAATTTTTATGCAGGAGAGATCTATTAAAATCTATTTTTGACATGTAGCCATAAATATCCAAAAAATAATGGTGCTAGACACTTCATTTTTTCAACAAATATTAAAAACAAATTTTTTTATGGTTTGATAAAAGTATTTAAAAAAAGACCACTTCTGGAATGAATATAGAACTATTAAATTATTGAGACTATGATGTTTTTTAGGAGTTTTGAAATAACACAATTTTCAACTCTTAAAAACCTAAAAAATTACATAATTTTACTCACATTTTTCAAATTTTTCAAATTTTACTTCCAGTTTAAAAAATTACAAAATGGTTTTATTATAGGCGTTCAAAATTAAAATTTCAACAAAAATCATTATTTACATATAAATAAGGGATATTTTTTTCAGTGAAACCTTATAACGTTTAAAATTATTAATCCAGTAAAAGTTTTCTTTTATCAATAGACTCACCATGTATTTCCCTAGCTTATGAGTTTTCTAAATATACGTGAATCCAATTCTTCAAATTAAGGGTTGAGTCGAATAGATAAAATAGATTAAATACACTTACATTTTTTGCTTTTTATGCGCCTTTTTCCTTTTCATTGCTCAATAATTTCAAATATATCTTACAACGGGCCTAATTTCGAAATATAACGAATATAAATATAACACTATTATCGTTAAATATACACAGTGAAACCTCTGAATATCGGAAACTCTCAGTCACCGAAATACTATCCGCTATTTGGAGGTGTCCACTATAAAGAGGGTAAAATAAAAAAAGGTGAAAATGTTTCCGTCTCCGTAAAAACGTACACTATTTGGAGGTGCCCGCTGTTTAGAAGTGTCCGTTAGGGGAGGTTGAACTGCATTGAGTTTGTAGACAAGTTGAGGGTGGAACAAAGAACAAATACCCTTTTTTACGTTATGATATTAAAGTTATTTATTGAGCGGTCAAAGACTAATTATACGTGTACAGTATTACACAGAAGTACATTTCTTATGACGAAACATGGCGTGCTGCCATTTGTCGTTAACGTTATGGATGTAAAACCGATTGGTACAATTTAAAAAAAAAAAAGACAGAACTTGAACGAGACTATAAATTGTGCAAGTTGATGACGATGACAAGGCGCTCTCCCGGCAAGAAACCAGAAAGTCCATGTGAAAAACATAGAGTACAGAAACGGTGGCGATCCGATCCGGTGATCAGTGTCTTCGAGGACGAATCGTCTACAAAAACTCCACCCGAAAAGAAAACATCAAGCAACGTCTACGCAGTGTGCGGTAACGACAATATTATAGTATAGCAGTGTCGATTGCGCAGTCTCGTGAAAAATCATACAAGTTCATTTCAAAAACTGTAGCGGAATCGCGAGTGGTTTTCCTTGAACCTTTAGGATCGACGACGGCTCCGCCGAGTTGAGTTCCTCGGGTCTCGTTACAAAGACCTTACCAAAGACTCTGAAAAAGTCACGTTCCCACGGATCAAATGTTTTCGTCAAACGGCGTTCGACGATTACGTTGTGTGGGCCTTTCGTTCATTGTGCCCCTGATTTATGTACACGTCATACGACTGCCGGTTACAGCCGGCTTCTTCTGGAGTCAATTCATGGTATATTGTTTATTTTCTTTAGTTTATTTTCACTGTACATTTCCCGAGTAATCACTAGTCGTACAAACTAGTGCAGATCGCAACTATTTCTTTTTTTTTCGGATGATAATAATGAAAAAAAAAAAAAAAAAGTAAAAAAAAACCGCTAAGACGACTGTCACGCCTTTGCGTGTCCCGCAAAGTCACACACAATGCCAGAGGCCAATCTGCCGGATGGGTTACCGTCAGATTTGCCGCGGAACGAAACGAATTCTCGATGAGTAGACCTCAAATCCATAGGCGACACGAAGACGAAATCACGTGCACGACGGTCCAATCGCAGGGCGGGTAGTACTACCCCGAGAGACCTGTCGTCGTCATGTCGTGTGACCATGTGGTGTACACTCAGATGTCATGTGCTGACCGCGGAATGTACGGGATCGTGTCATCAAAGTTCAGCGAGTGTGCACTTTCGAGTGTGTGTGAAAAAAGTCGCTTCCGATCGTAAAGACGTAGACTTTTTTCGACTTTGCAAACCGGTTGAAGCAGGTATTGAAGACGGCAACGACTCAATGGATGGTGGTGTACACAACGAGTTTAGCTTGGTCAGAGGGGTTGGATTCGCCGCGTGGTTTCGACCAGCTACTCAGTGCTGTAAAAATATTATTTAAAAATATAAAGACTATCAGATCTGTACGTATGTCATTAAAAAATAATAATAATGACAACTTTTTCGAATAGGTATGTAATATGTATATAGTACCTATATAGAACGATATACGCCGTGTAATATTTTTGTATAAATTTAAAAAATGACGCGAAGAATAAAATACAACGATTTAACTCGTTATGTAAAGACTACAGAATTAAATAAAATCAGTATCGGTAATTACACATTGAAATTAGTTTATAAGTGATTCACAAAGACAAACGACTTGAACCCGGATTCATTGATTCATTTAAAATGCTTTACTTTTAATGTTTCGTAGCTTTATTTATTTTAGCTTTATTTCATTAAAATTGTAAAATAAATAATTAGAAAATATGTAATTTAATATATTATTTCCTGACTTGAAAAAGGAATTTTTGTCACGCATTTGGTTTAAAATAAGAAAACGTAAAAAATAATCGAAATACAGTAGAAGCCGCTTATTAGAAACACTTTGGGACCAAGGTAAAATGTGTCAATAAACCGATTGTTTCTAATAAGCGATTGGTTTGGTTTGTACTATGAAAAAAAAAAGTGAAAAATACGCGTAAAATATATGTGTTTATGTATATTTATCTATGTAAGTATATTGCATAATTTAAAAAAGTATGTTCAAATGTATATTACTATATTATTTAAAATTGTTATCTATATTAGTTCGTATTTTTTGCGTCGAGTAACTCCATGACCATATTTTCATACGAGTGTTGCTGTCAAAACCTATTTCATCCAAACGATGCTGGACGACACTTCTGAGGACATTTAGAGCTTCTACAATTGCCTGAAAGCTTCTAAAATGTGCCTAAATTTGTTACAAATAACCGATGTGATGTTTCAATAATCCGATTTATTTTCAATGTTCTAATGTACGGTCGGTCTGTCCCGGAACTTTTTGTTTCAATAACGCGATTGTATCAATTATCCGTGTTTCTAATAAGCGGCTTCTACTGTATATGTTTTATTTTTGAATAAGAGTATAATATCGTCGAAAAAAGAATGTTTTTGCATTTTTCTTATTAAGTCTAAGAGCACGTGTCCAGAGTTTTTGATGCATAATTTGATATTATTATTAACTTTTAAAGCGTATACGAATTTGGACTTGACAAATAATTAATCAACTTATATCAACGATATTATGTTTCAATATGTGTGTGTGTGTGTGTGTGTGTGTGTGTATGTGTGTGTGTGTGTGTGTGTGTGTGTGTGTGTGGCCAACCGACGATCGTCAAAATACGTATATGCATAATTGGCGTGGAGGGAAAATAATAATTATAAAGTACCTCTGTTTCGCAGTAGACAGTGAAGATCGTGTGCAAACTAAAATTGCGGCAAACGTTACTCATTTTTGTGAATATAACGACGATGAAAGAGTACACCGGTTTTTGTTTCTTAAGATTGTGTCGTACCGCGGCTCGCCGACTTAACTTATAAACACGATGCAACGTTGTACCCACTGCAAGTCTATAACATAAAAATTATACAATTAAACTCGATGTTGTGTCGATTAAATTATTCAAATCACTGTTTACCTTACTTTCGTAAATGTTAATCTTTCCTCCGAATTTCTCGTATTTCGTTTTGATTGTTTCGGTACGATTGCTATTCTACCGTTGTGCTACGTGTTTCAATGAGTAGCCCCTCTGCCACAAATTCGCGGTTTACGTTCAACTCGTATGATTCTTCACGACGACATTTTTGTGAATTATCGGCACGTTTGTTGGACCCCGGTGTCATGAACCCGTACATCAAGTGGTGCCATATGATTTCCGCGTATCCACTGTGTTCACTCTTCGGACACGAATGACAACGACAACTGAACACACGACGTAGTATTCACACTGTGTATGGTCATCCGTACACATGAGTTCATCGCCATAATGGCAATTGGTGTGCGGCTTAAATCTCGATAATTCGTTTTGATCCTAGACAAGTCTGACCGAGAGCAATCCGATCGATTTACCCCTGGCATTGTATGGACCTGTGGTACACGCAAAAGCGTGACAAGTCGGGCGTCAGTTTTTTTTTTTTTCTTTTTTTATCAAAAATAACAAGAAATAATCGCAAAATCTGTACTAGTTTGTACCATGAATAATTACAAAAGTAAATAATGCAGTAGATGATAAAAAAAAAAATGAACAATATAACATGAACTGGTTCGAGAAGAACTCGGCCGTCATATCGGCTTTTCTACCGAGTCGTATCCCAAGACTTTGTATCGATCCTTAGTAAATCTGCCCGGAATCGACTCGATAGATTTGTCCTTTTTAAAATCGTGTGTATCACGGGACATGGCTTTTCCAGGACCCGGGGTTCAGTCTTTTTATATAGATCCGTGGAAATTTTACACTAAAGAGACTACGAAGATTCTTAAAGTTCCATAAAAAACCACTTGTGATTCGGGTACAATGTTTGATATGAACTGGCTTGATTTTTAACAAGACTACAATTTGAGATCGACGGATGCGTACCACTCTCTCCGTAGCGGAATCGTTCGACCGTGATAACTCCGTACTACGTTTTCGTCTCTGCTACTAGTGTTGATTTCGATTTGGGTCGCATTTCCACTGTAGGTTCGTAGCCGGAGATACTGGCCAAAGGTTCAGACCTCCACCACTTCCCACTTATTTTTTTCGACTTGCAGACTTTTGGTCTCTCGTCGGGGGTTATCTTGTCCTCACCATCATCATCATCGTGCACAATTAATTCGTCTCGTTATAGTTCGGTCATTTTTATTTTTAAACCGTGTCGGTCGGTTTTGCACGCACAACGTCAACGACAAACGGTGCGGCACATGCATTCGGCGATATGTTTAAAGGGTATTATTTACAATCGGTTTTTCACGACTCGGTCCGAAAGCGAGACTCCAAAACCGAAGGCTGCTCTTCGTACTCGTCGTTACGAAGTTACTCGCAAATCGATTCGATGTTTTATCGATGTGCGCACTGCAGAGATCCGGTGGTGAAAAACGGCCAGCATCTGACGTGTCGTTGGCAAAATTATTATACTCGGTGATGTCATTTCGATTGGTTGTAATACCTGGAATCACTTGTCCGTCGATCGCTTTGTTGTTCGCCGTGGTCGAGTTCATATATTGGCCCATTCGTAAAACCGCCCGGATGGCGGCGTCGCTTTCGTTCAAACCCTGTATTTAAATTGTTTATTATTATTATTTCATGTAATTAATCGTATCAAACGAAAGTTGTATGCGTATTTGTATAATTAAAATGTTTTATTTATATATAATAATAATTCAAACTTTCGTTTTAGTATGTAATAAAAACATAAATAAATAACAAATTTTCAGCAAGAAGAAAAATACTGCACAACTGGTAAAAAAATTGATGAAATTTCAGAATTTTGCTAATACTGGATTTTAGTCCGATTATTCATCAAAATTTATGTGTAAAAATTCGAGCTAATAACGCAATCCGGAGTTTGATTACATTTTTTTGTATACCCTAGGTTTTAGACATTTACCTAAAGTAAATGGCATAGATAATATGCATAGATATGAGTCAGGTGCGGAAATTTTTTTTTCATAATCGTTTGATTAAATTATTATACAATGATAATGGGACTGACTGATTTCTTTTGAGTTTATTTCATACAATTTTTTTATTTGATACAAATTTCTAAAAATGTAATATGACTTTAGGTACTCATATATTTATGAATGATATTAAAAAAATTTAAAAAAACCCTGACTACGGAGTTTTTTTTTTAAGTTCGAGAATATTATTGTACGATTGTGAAATAAATTTACCGAAAATTAGACAAAAAATGGTAAAACATACAAACGGTATATTTTTAATTTTTATACCGAATCTTTCCTCAGAATCGTTCAACTAAAGAAATGTCCTATAGTTTCATTTTTATAATTATATATAATTTATAACATTTTACGTACCTACTTTGTAGTTCTATGACTAAAATCGCAATTTTAGATTAAATTAAAAAAAAAAAAAAATGATAACTATGTGAATATTTGTCAAAAAAGTATTAAATAAATTTCACTAGATATCGCAAAAATAAAAAGTATGCTTGAAAAATGCATTTACGCTGACACATCTGACAGACCTTATATTTGCAATAAATGATAATTATGTTGAATGTTATCTCTAACGTAGTGAGAAAAAATGTTGGGGTATTTTCAACACCTTTTAGGTGCGTATACCCATACATTTATTTACCAATACACCCCTAATCATATGAATTGTCAATTGCATAAAGTATAGTAAGTTCAAACTGCTTTTTACGACGGGTGCTATAGTTTCTCTTTTTCTCCGATATTAATGATTTCAAACATATTCAAATTAAGATACTATACCTATTTCGAATATTAATGGCCTATTTTTTTTTCACTATATCATTAGATAAATTATTCGATAAGTAATTATATTTTGGCAGTCTGATGCATTATTATATGATACTATAGTTCACAGAATGCTAATAAATATTATTATTCAATTTAATATAACGATAATATTATTCAAATAGTTTTGATATTTTATATTTATAAACGAAGAATTACACATTAGCCAAAACACATGTCTAATTTCAACATTGGCCGGCTAATGTTGACATTATCCAAAAGTAAACATTACTCGTATATATATATAGACACACACCATTTGACATATACTAATGTAACACATGGACAATGAAATTGATATTTTATAATCTCTTTTACGTGTCATGAAAAAATAATTGTAATCGATTGATTTCATCCAATGGATAAAATGTTGTTGAAATAATTACATAAAATAAAATATAACATTCATCAAAATAAATAAAACAAATTAATTATTTATGTAATAAATAATAAAGCAATCGCTAGGTAGTTGATTAATTATTACACTGTTTACTTAAAGGTATATTGTGATGATAATATGAGAGCTCAGTATGTTAGTTACCAGTACCTTGGACCATGCGTTTTATTACATTAAACGTTATTAAATAAAATATAACATCTTTTCGTGATAAAACTTTTTATCTGCTATAACTTAACTGGAAACTGCGGACTTATCTCATATTTAATGGCAACAACGGAATAAAAATTAATGATTGTCGATAGGTATTACACTCGATATAGTGAGCAAAACCATTCTGTTGTATATACATATTATCTATATTTTTTTTTCCATAAGAGCGGCAGTAAACTGTGAATAATCTATTTCTCAAGTGATAAAATTGTTAATGAATGGCAATAATAATAAATATCGGTGTAATAGTTAATAAATAATACCAATATTGATTCCAACTAATTATTGCGTTACAATGATAATTGATTTTTTTTTTTTAATTATTTAAACGGAAATTTGATTACGTACATATACTTTGTACCAATGGTAAAATAGTATACAATCTAGAAATAACTAAACTGATTATTTATTTTTTTACAACTATCGAATAACGTATTTCTTTAAATATTGGGAAACGATTGATTTTTTTTTAAATACAATCATATATATATATATATATATTGATACATATAATCTATAAAATATGAATTAACGATAGTAATAAATAAGGTAAGTTTACTTATTTTTCAGAATATTTTTGTCTCGGGATTTAATTAACTACAATTGATTATTAATAAGAAAAAGCGTTCATAACAATTGTTTTTTTTTAAATTTGTTTGGTTAAGCCCTAATATGAATAAAATAGGCCACTACTGATTTTTTCTTGATGTGTTTTCATATCGATGATTTATACTCTCATTTGTGTGTGAGTCAAAAATAATTACATTGGCTTTAATTAAAAACAAAATTTTCTCGAATCAGATAAATTTAAAAATTCAAAAAATGATTATACAAGTCAATCAATCAATTACTACAGCATTATATAATTTATAGATTATACTAATACAAGTTATGATAATTACATACTACACTCATGTCCAATGATTTCATATTTACACCTTACACGTACGCAATAACAGTAATAAATTATAATTATAATGTATAATAATCGAATTTTGTTAATGGATTCATAACAATGACTAGTGTCAAAATTGTGTGCAAGCGAGAATAAAATCATAAAATCTATCAGTGTTATATTAAGAACTTACCGCGATATTGAACTGGACTTTTGGGCCTTTTTCACTTGAATACATAAAGGAAACATATAAATGTCTGAATCTGTACAAAAACAAACGATGTTGAAATAAAATATTGAATGAAAAAATATATTTCAATTTCTTACCAAATGAAAGTTCTTCAACAGTAGCCAAAGGTGTGCATTAATCGATTAAAAAGTTAAAATTAAGTATATTTCAACTATTTAAATAAACTTGTAAATTACGATTTTATTTTAAATACGTTTTAAATTTTATGAGATTTGTATTAATACAACTTTTTTTTTAAATCAAGCTATGTTTTCGAATAATCACTGTCAATAGCCATAAAAATGTTTCGTATTATTTGTTTAAATTATGTTCAAATTATTTTTAAAAAAATTCGACTAACTTTACTGAGTTGAAACAATTACTTACCCAGCCTAGCCGCCAGTGTCAAATGAAGATCGTCCCGCATTGATATGGTCTTTTATAACCTACTCGAAAAGTTCAAAGGTACCTACTGTATATTGACCGAATTCTTATCTTTAAATGAATATAATATAATTAGAAGGAGAATAAGATGAGAGGAAAAACAACAACGACGATTTGATGTATATGGTTGAATATCACGTAGAAACAGCACGTTTGATAAAGAAAAAACATAAAATAAAATGATTGCGCAATGTAAGATTTTAAATAAAACGAATACTGTTTTTTTCATCCTGTTTTTTTATGTATGTAATTACACATGCGGATTGTTATTATGACCTAAAATTTTCATCCAGCTTTTCTATAGTGCAGAAATTTCATGTAGATTTCTAATGCGTAAAACAAAACAAATTGTGTAAAAACGTTCAAATCTGGTATAGATGAGATCTATCGTATAATCAATTTTGATATTTAACAATTAATCCAAAAACGGTAGTCCTAGACATTTGAAATTTTCATCTTATAAAAAAAAAACCTTTCTGCAGACTTGAAAAAGTTTCGAAAACATTTAAAAATGTTGGACTACATTTAGAACTTTAAAAATATTTAAAAAACTTCGTTTTTGAAATTTTTAGTCGAATCAAAGTAAAGATGTTTGATGTGAAAAAAACCTAAAAATTTTTTTTTATCTAATTCATAATGTATATAAATAAGAGTAAGTACTGAATAAATTTCAAAAATCTTTAGGTAGGATTTTGTTTAACTAAATCTTATTGTTTTTTTTTTTATTAAAAAAAACGATTAATACAATTATTGCGCAATGTAAGATTCTGAATAGAACGAATACTGTTTTTTCGATCCTGTTTTTTTTATGTATGTAATAACATCTGCGGATTGTTATAATGAACCAAAAATTTCATCCAGCTTTTCTATAGAACATGAATTTTATCAAGGTGGTACTATACAGAGGTTATTTTTTCTATTTTCAATCGTTTTTCCAGGTGCATGGAAAAAGTACTAACAAATTGCGAAAAAACGGTAAAATCTGGTGTAGACGAGATTTTTCGTAAAATCCGTTTTTGGTATTTAACAATAAATCCATAAATGTCTACGCTAGACGTTTGAAATTCTCACCTTAATCTGAAATGACCCTTTAATGGATTTTTCAAAAGTTTCGACAACATTTTACCATTTTTGGACTATGTTTAGGACTTTTAAATTATTGAAAATACCGCCTTTTTGGAATTTTTTGTCGAATTAAAATATAGATATTTGATAAAAAAAAAAGCCTAAAAATTTAATGATATCTCATTCATAATATATTTAACTAACAGAACTAAAAATTTCAAAAATCGTTTGGTAGAATTTTTTAAATTTAATTACCGTTTGAGTTTCATTATAATGCGCTTGATAAATTATTTTTTACATGTTTGAAGTTGGAATTACCGTTGAACTAAATCATTTTACGTTAAATATTAGATTCATTTAAATTTTTTGTTTCATAAAATGTTTGACTTTTGGTTGTAAGATATGAAATTTGTATACAAGTTTCTTTTTAATTATTCTTATAATACGTATATTAAATATAATACCATTCTACTTGTCGACAAGTACGTTTCGTCAATCTGAAAAATGGCAAAAAAGGAATAACCTATGCAGCTATAAACCGATTATCATTATTGTTACATCACATTGACCGAAAAAGTCGATTATTGGTTCGATTCTTTCGTTCTTGATTTTTTTTTTTTGGTAAAAATCGGGAATGAAACCATGAATACTACCTGTAAGTATAAACTAAATGAAATCTGTTTAGTATAGATCGAAAAAAAATCGGGTGTATAAATACCAACACGATTCGGGTGTTTAAAATTTGGTACAAACGAACAGTAGTATTTTCGGAATTCGTTAAACTATAATACACGTCGGCTTTATTTGAATAGCAAACTGATATTATAGGTATAACACATTCGTATTATTATAGTAATATTAGTGCCTAAACGGTATAACTAGATTGCTGATAATAATTTTATCACTATTTTTATTGAATTTATGTATAACTACGCGAGTATAAAATTTGTCCACGATTCGTATTACTAAAATCGAACAACTTTATAAAATTAGGTTACATTATTATTTTGAAGAGAATGAATTGACACAATAGCGTATGGTTTCATACTTTAATATTTATCAATATATTATTATTAGTTTCAATATTCATGTAAATTAAACCAATTTTTAAACGAAAATTGAAAAATCACTTAAAAATGTATAATATTAAATTGAAATTTCTATTATAAATAATATAAAGTAAATTCATAATTAAAAAAAATAATATATTGTACACCCAATAGCTTAATGTTGCAAATTTATTTGTTAACAAACAAACAAATTGAACAATTATTGTAATTTCAAGATTTTTTCAATTACCGAGTCAAGTTATATATTTTGAGCGAAGCAAAGGATCTTATAGTTTCACAATGACGCTTTTTTCTTTATTTTCTGTTAACACGTTTTTGGGAATTTCTAAGTTTTTTTAAAGGCTTGTCCGGCAATTCTATAGTTCAGAAATGTTATCTAGATGATACTTTTAATAGGTCATTTTTCAATTTTATTTATAGTTTTTCCAGGTGTGGCGGAAAACTGCTAAAAACCGAGTAAAAATGACGAAATTCGCCGTAAACGACACTTTCAATAAATATCATCTTAAGTAATTTTGTCATTATTCCAAAAACAATGTTGGTAGAAACTTTAATTTTTCACCATATTTTATTGACGGATTACTACATACTTTAAAAATATCTCAAATGAAATTTGACAACTTTCAGGCTAAAAATAGAACTTTTAAAAACTCTTGCTTTTTTTAAGTTGATCCTTAATAAAGTTTCAAATATTTGAGAAAGTTTTCAACAATTTAATATGATCATACTCATACACAGCTTTATAAACACAGAAAAGTTTTCGAAATTCTTGACTCGGGATGTTTTTCATAAGATTTTAGGTAAATTTTTATACGATTTTTACGTAATTATAATTGATTTTACGTGAATTTCCAACTTAAAATATCATTTTGAAGAAATTGATCAATCCGATCATAAAGAAACTTTGTATATAAAAAGAACGATACGTTTTGAATCTTTCGGATGCAAAAAAATCGTCTTCATTATAAAACAAAAAACCTACCGATATTTAGACGAAAAATAGTGAATATTATGAATAGCATTTTTTAATTCTGAAGCTTTGCATTTTAAAACGGTCTTTTATAACCTGCTGCGTGAAAAGTATGATTGTACAATAAATTGACCGAATTCTCATCTCAAAATTAATATAATGTTAGAGGGAGAATGAGATGAGAGAAAAAATACAACTACGATTACATGTATGGTTGAACATCATGCAGAAATAGTAGGTTTGATTAAAAAAAAAGCTGGTAAGTGAGATGATGGTGGTACAATTTCGTCCTTCGTCCCTTCGGTCCTCGGACAAGATATTGGTGATGAATGTATTAAGTTTAAAGAAATGATGACTCATTTCTTTACTATAAAACGATTCTGAGCAAAGCTTCAGTGTATAAGTATTGTATAGGTACTCAATATTTCATTACAAATAAACTTAAATGAAATCAGACAATATCGTAAAAAATCGTATAATAATTTATTAAAGTGTGTATAAAAAAAAATCCTGAGTAAAGATTTTCGAATTTTTGTTAGGAAAATTAGGTAGGTATATGAGTAAGGTCATATTAAGTTTTTAGAACTTTTTGTCAAATATTTAAAATTATATTACATAAAAACTTTCAAACAATTTGGTGAATTAAAAGTTATATATTTAAGTCAAAAGTGCTATAATTGTTCTGAAAATGTTGTCTAATATAAAAAAAGTATGTATTTGATATTGGATAAAATTTTCAAGTTTCTAGCTTCAATACTTTTCGATTTATGACTAAATACCTAAAATCTGTACAGTGAAAATCTGGTTTACGGCGGATTTTTACCGATTTTACCGTTTTTACTCAGTTTTTCGATCGTTATTACTGGAAAAACTATGGAGATTTTGGAAAAATGACCTCTCTAAAGTACCATCTCAGTTTAATTTCGAATCTAAAAAGTTGCTGGACGAAACTTTTGGACAAGGATTTTTATACGAAAAAGTGTTTACAGAAAAAAAAATAAACATCATTGTAAAACCATAAGATCCTTCGCTTCACTCAGAATCTAAAATAATATTGGTCAGTACAATCAGGAGAGTCCTACGAAAAATTAAGTTTAAAAGCATTTTGTGTTTCGTTTTTTGAGTATATTTAATATATATATTATATATATGTATGTATAGATAATATATATATTTAATATATATATATATATATATATTCAATGAAACTATAATAATAATAATAATAATAATAGTAATACGTAAAATATAATGCAAAACATAATTGTGTGCATATCATATTATATTATACGTATCGTAAAATCATTTAAAATCATAATCGTAAAATCATTAATTGCACGTCAATTGGCAGTATATTTCAATAAAAACATTAAAACATTTGTAATTATTAACACTGCGAGATTTTTCTTTCACTCGTATTTTTGAATTCGTCACATTTAATTCGTATGTTTTGTAGACGATTTTCGGGAGACCTATTCGACGTTCGAATAGTGTATGATATGGTGTACCGTCGCCGCTGTCCGCGTAGCGTTGTCGTCTCTCGGCCGCTGCCGTCACGAACTGTTCAAACCGGGTGAGGCCGCATGGGATCCTGGTACATTTGGTGGTACACTCGGTTTCATTTTCGTCTGTTTATACGGTGTTTATACGGGATACAACGAAAAACCGAACGGTTAGAAAAAGTGTTTACAGAACAAAAAAAAAAAAAAAAATAAACATTATTGTAAAACCATAAGATCCTTCGCTTCACTCAGAATCTAAAAAAAATGAAAAAAAAGATTGCGCAATGTAAGATTCTGAATGAAACGAATACTGTTTTTTTCAATCTTGTTTTTTTATGTATGTAATAACGTCTGTGGACTGTCATATTGACCCAAAAGTTTCATCCAGCTTTTCTATAGAGCATAGATGGTACTTTGAATTGGTTAGTTTTCTAATGTGTAACATAAAACAAATAGCGTAAAAATTTTTAAATCTGGTATTGGCAAGATCTATCGTGTAATTCGTTTTGATATTTAACAATTTATCCAAAAACGATAGTGCTAGACATTTGAAATTTTTACCTAATGAAAAAATGACCTTTATACGGATTTGAAAAAGTTTCGAAAACATTTTAAAATTTTAGACTACATTTAGAACTTTTAAAATATGGAAATTTCAAATGCCATGAAAATAATAATTTATTTAGCTCATCTTTATGAAACTCAAACGATAGATTACGGATTATGTGGGATCCACTTATTGTTCAAATAATATTTTTACCAGGTTAATACAAATTTTATGAGTTTGTTTTTATATTTAGTTTATAGTTTATAACAATTCGAAGCAGTGATTGCACACATAAAAAAATATGATTGAAAAAATCAGTATTCGTTTCATTCAAATTCTTACATTGCACAATCATTCAAATTTTTTTAATCAAATGTACTGTTTTCACGTGATGTTTTATATGTATATATATATATACATATATATATATATATATATATATATATATATATATATATATATATATATATGTTACAGTTAGAACCCGAAATCCGTTGAAACTAGTTTTAACTAGTCGAAACTAGTTTCCACAAATCCTTTTAGTCACTTTTGGTTTTAACTAGTTAGGACTAGAATTAACCGCAGGTTCAAATAAGTCAGTAAATACTATATTTAACTAAAATGCATGCATTCGAACTCATACTACATAAAACGCATGCGACCACAGACTATAAAATATATTCTATAAATATGTAGGTGTCGGGGTTCGGATAACAAACAAATACGTCGCATAGTATAAGAACGCACCGCACTTTATTTCAGTAACTACAATAAATGCAATAATAATAATAGTTATAATACTGGTCTGAATTTATAACATGCGAAGAAAAATTCGTCACAGAGAATCAAGTTCCGAAAAATCATATTATCCTCCGTGCAGCCACAACAAAAGCATCAACGGGGTCAAGGCAAGGCTTTGTAAAATGCACATGTAAAAAATCCTGCGGGACGACGAATCGCTGTTTAAGTAAAAAAAAATAAAAGTCTATGTAACTCTAAATGCCACGATAGTTAATATATAAACTTTTATTTTATACATTTTACTTTATTTTGAATATTTATACGATAAAATCGCTGTGTCGCAATTATTGCTGAATTGCCTGCGCATTTTTTTTTCAAACCATAATTTCTTATAACATAATGTCCAATTAGTCAATGTTATATATTTTCATTATTCAAATTATCAATTTTATTGTTCTGAAAAAAAAATCTGCGATTTGTATACACAAATTAGTCTATTGTGTAGCAGAAAGTTCTTTATGATTATGGATTGGAATTGTTAGTTTGTGGAAAATGTCATTAAGTTATTAGTATTTAATTTATTGTCTCATTGTGATATATATATATATATATATATATATATATATATATATATATATATATATATGCAAAATCATTTTTTGATTGTGACTGAGGAAATATATAGGGAAATACCTACTTGGTCAATTTCTTAGTCTGTGTTTCTAAACGTTTTATGAAGAATACATAGTCGTGCTTTAAATTAAATTGATTTTCCAACTTCGAAAAATAAAGGATTTATTTTTATTTTATTTTTTAATTTTTGTACATTTTTTCCATCCCACTTTTTTCGCCACGTGTAGAATGCCGCCGTGCTTATATATGTAGATATTTAAACGTTCGGACGGAGTTTTTTTTTTTTTTATTTAATACTGTTGCGTGTATCGTATAATATTATATTCATGTAAACACATTTCGAGTTGTATATAATATTTTTCGAAATTCTATTCCAACAGTTTCCTCCAGATGTTTCTATTTTGTACGCGCTGTCGATGTAAAAGCATAAAAAAAAACATTATACCGTCCGTCAAGCGACCCGCACTGTTGCCGGGAAAAAGGACAAAAGGAAGGACCCGAACGACGTTCTAACGACCCCGGTGAATTTAGGTAACCCCAAATGAGACACGGTGTGTCGTGGTTATATACGACCAAACGATATGAATGAAAAATACACCGTCCGTCGTCTAATGAACGGCGGAGGGCGAAGGTATATGAAACAGCTGCGGAGGTATAGGACTGCAGGTAGACAAAGTGTATTCGAAGGGGTCGTCCTGTACGCGGCAAACGAGACGTAGTAGCCGGCACAGCGTAGGTCTTGCGTATTTCTCGGTGTTTCCGACCGAAATGTGTTCGACGTGTGCGGTGGCACCGAACTAATTTTTTTTAGGTGTAGCAATAGACATTAATTATTTACCCACCTACTCCTACACAGTACGAAACATACAAAGGCAAATCCCCCCACACCCCCCTAGTCCATACCGATTTTTTAAACTACAAAATATTATTTTCGCAAATAAATTATATTGTTTACTGAGTTTTTGCATTATTTAATATTTTAATGTCTAAATAAGTACTTTTATTTTTAAATCACATAGAAATTCATTATATGATTATCAGAAAAAGGATATTGATAAAGAAACTGATTTAGATTTTATTTTTTAACATAGATCACATGATGCAGACATGTAGTTCAAATACAAACTATTTATATAAATAGCTATTTATAGGCTAGACGCCAACACGTGTATTTAGATATTATACGGATTTCTTAAGGTATACGTCTCCAGTCTCCACCAAAGGCTCGTTTCACACTACACGGCATTGACCATACGGCAAAAAACCGGGTGGCGACATTTTTGTTGAGGCGCGAAGACGAGCATAATATTATACGCTTTCATATTACTATACGGTCACGGCAGAATGCCGGCGCCGTGCCGTGCAGCAACCGTCCACTGCCACTACAGTATACGTAAGGTGACCATACGTCCCGTTTTGAACGGGACAGTCCCGTTTTTTGAATCTCTGTCCCATTGTCCCCTGGGGAATCTTCGGGACGCTAAAATGTCCCGTTTTCAAAAAGTAGACAAAAAATAATAATGAAAATTTATGTTCTTTGACGAAATATCGTTTTTAGAAAAATATACAAGTATTTAATTTTGTAATTATTACTCGAAAACATTTTGTTTATAATAAGTTAATTACCTATTAAGTGTAATAAGTTAATTTATTTGTTTTGTTCTTTAAAAACATTATAAGTACCATAGAAATTTGATAGTAATATTATTAAATTAAAAATATTTGTTTGTAACAAATAATTATGATATATTTTTTCTGTCCCTTTTTGATTAAAAAAATATATGATCAATTTAAGTATACGCCAGCCGTATGGCGTGAAAAGCTTTGTGGCGTACATGACCAAATGCATGTTTTCACATTATAGTCATTATACGATTTTACTCGTGCGGTAGAATTCAAGCAGTCATTTCGAGGCACGATATTGATTTAATATTTTTAACTTAATAAACTTATAGTAACTTATTGTTTAAATAATTGCGAAATTCAATGGCGAATTTTTAATTACCCGTGTGCAAGAGAGGCCAGTGTTGTGGGACACGCGGTGGTATATGGGTTGGTCGATACGTGCGATCTTATGCGTACCAGCCGGTTCGTACGTGTGCGGACCTGTTCGTTCCAGAGGCAGAACATTAAAACAAATAATATATTTTATAGGTTGGGACGTGATATGTCACCGTGCGTTTAATTTTCCGTATGTGCGGTTCGATGCGTTACCAAGTCATGTTGTGCTGCTATTCAAAATATTAATCGATTCACTTCATTACAAACAATTTTTAAATAAATATTATATTTTGTAGTATTTTATTCTACTCTAAGTCTGTGTAATTTACATTTTATACGTAGTTTTTATACATAAACATGGGTATGCCAAACTAATAAATAAGTGCCCAGTAGCTAAGTAGCGAAGTGTTATTGCCAGGGTCGGATTGGCAATCATTTTCGGCCCGGGAAATATAAAACAAACCGGCCCACGGACCGCAAATCAAGCTATTTTACCTCTCCCCCCACAAAAAAAAATGCTTTATTGATTATAGGGCCGCCACAGCAGTAAACGGGCTGCTATAAGCTGGTTTTATATCACCATGGATTTTATTCATATTAATATTATTATTGTTATTTATATAGTAGGTACCTTTTACAATAATATTATGATTAGAGTTAGGATGTTGATGACTTTTGCATTTTTTTTCCTTTGATTCTATACAATGCTAAAAATTTGATTCATGCTCTCTTGATGCAGAATATTCTAATTTGATTTTGCATTTTTTTGCATTTTCGACATTTTTAGCTATAAATTCATTTTTTTTTTTGTTTTTTAACGTCATTTTTCAAAATTTTCAAAACATTTTTTCATCTTTAGCTCATTTTTTGTAGTTTTTGTACAATGTGGGGAAATTTTAGATTCTAGAGCAAGTGTTGAACCCAAGTTTGGAAACAAATTTAATTTATTTAAAATCTAACTTTGGATTTAGACAAGTAGTAAAAAATTACTATTACACCCATTATCACGCCCATATATCTAATAAAAATTATTATTTATAAATACATTTTTTTTCACTTACTTAATTAGTTTTTTAGATCATTTTTAAGGTTATTTTTTGAAGTTTTTAGGGCATTTTTGCACTTTTTTTAGAGCATTTTTGTATTTTTTTTTAGGGAATTTTTGCGTGTTTTTTAGGTCATTAACAACTTAATTCTAATTATGATCGACAGTTATCGTACAAGTTATATAGTTAACCACAGAACAAACATACAGAATACGATAACGCAATCGGTTTTCCGGACGGCTGGCACCGAATATAGACCGAAAAGTAACAAAAAATACTTATATAATACCTACGTATTTTTTTAAATAATTTTTGTTCATTTTACAAAATAAAATTTTTTTTTCGATAATTATATAACGATATAGAGCGGCCCAAACGAAGACCGGTCCATCGGGGAGATTACCGATTTCCCGACAGGCCAATCCGCCCCTGGTTATTGCTACCTAAACGTTCATTTGGTGGATTACCTTATCTGTAATTACTAATAATTAGTATCTTGTTTTTTCAATACTAGGTGCAATCATTTTGAAGAAGCTGATATTAACAGGGGCGTATTTAGATATTTTTTTCGGGGGGGTCTGTGCCCTGTGGTATTTTCTCCAACTAAAATTTCCCAATTCAGTCTATTGAACCGAACTCAAAGGTATAATCGTTACCATCAAAATCGTCAGATACATTACATGAACAACTTATTCGTTGTTAGTAATAATTCTTTATAAAATTATTTTGAACTTTTACGATTTACATCTGATAGGAAATAATAAGCAGACATCATAAACAATTCCTGTATTTCGGGGGGGGGGGCTGAAGCCTCCTCAGCCCCCGCCCCATAAATACGCCCCAGGATATTAAACGTTGATAAATTCATTCTACAAAAGTTATAACTATTTTCGCTATCTTCTTTATTTAAAGCATTTAACAAATCGGTTCCCCTATATATATACGTAGATTTTAATGCAGTCATACACGAACGTGGAGATACTTTTTTTTCAATTTTCTTTATTTAAATGTGATGCAATACAATATACCCATCACATGCTAAAGCTACATCGATATCATGACTTTTCATGTCCATAAATTTGACTTAAACAAGTTAAAGTTAAAAAAAAAAACGTGCTGCACCACGAGTAATTACAATAATTATTGTAAAGCGAAACATACGGACAAAAAAGAGCGAACCGTACAAATATTATGTCGGTTTGTGTGGGCGTTCGTTGTCGTGCGAAACCAAACGATAAACGTACGTTTGACAATATTTTTTCTATGGAGACGCACCTTTATACATCGTTCACATCGCACGCGATAACAACGCAAGATTGTATTTCCGCGCGTAGACGAGCGTGATACCGCGAATATTGAAATACTGTTGTTACGATACGGATCGTTCAGTTGACACGCGCGTTTCGACAACGAATCAGCGATTCTTTGCGAAATACATATTATTATATTTAATTGTATCATTATGATTTATAATAGTTATAATTCTATTTTTTACCTACTACTTTGTCTATTTTTTCCATATTGATAATTATTTTAATTATAAAATTTTTCTAGTGGTGAAACGCAATATTTTACTACTTGTTCATTTGCATCCAGATCGTTTTTAAGTGTATCAGAAAAGGTCATCAAATAATTTAATTGACATTCGGAAATAGCTGAACAAATGTTGATCACGATACATTGGGCTTTGGGTAAAAGGTAATATAACGACTCGAGGAAAGTCTAGCTTTTTAAATTGGATGGACCCGATATTTTCTTTCTTCTTTTTGTCTCCGTCTTCTCATTCTTCGATATGTGACTCTCAAACGTACAGCATCTGACACGTCCATTTTCGTTAAATGTCTAATACAAACAGAATGTATTATTATTAACATGATTAATGTGATAAACAAGAATGTTTGAGCGTCCATGTGAACGATCATAAAAGTTGAACGCGCGTTGCGCGATAAACTGGCACGCGTATACACGGGTCCATGTGAACCTAGCCTAAAGTATTGTTAGTCAATAACAGCATAATAACAATTATACTTAATTTAGTCACAATAACAATACATGATACATTGTTTGTCGACGTCGTCGACCCTTAGTCATTTTCTGGGAAAAAATTATTGTTGACAATAATAGAATAATTGTTAATTCTATTTGCAGTTGAAAAGTATTGTAATGATGTATTATGTCAAAAAAAAAAAATAAATAAATAAATAAATAAATAAATAATTAAGCGTAATCTATGAAATTATTACTCGACACACCTGAATGGTATGGTATAATACAGTATATATGAACATATCGTTTTGTACAGTACAGTATTACTATACGTAAACGATGAGCTATAAAACAGTCGAATACGAAATATTCAAAAAATGTTAAATAGTATAGTATATTTGACATATTTTAATGCATGCAAGTAAAATAATAAAAATAATAATAGTAATAATACTAAGTGATAAGAGCGATAATTCGGCTGTCAAAATTGTATAATTTTTTGAATTTTAAAATGGCCACAGGCATATGTTTTTACCCGGTCCGAACGAACTAGTCGCTTATTAACCGATTGACTTAAACACAACTCAACAGTTGTCACGGTTATAAGTTGACGCTATAACGATCGGGCAGACTCGTTATTTCTGAATGGTGTGTATATGAACTGCGGGACGGTAGTGGTTGAGTTAATGTCGTGGTGATGGCAGAGGCGACGTTCCGATGAATGTCATCGAAAACCACGTGGCTATAATCTTTTACCATCCACTCCCACTCCACCGTGTGGAATTTGGTGTATGAGTAAAGTGACCATATATATTTTTTTAATCAAAACGGGACAAAAAAAAAAAAAAATCATAATTATTTGTTACAAACAAATATTTTTAATTTAATAATATTACTAGCAAATTTCTGTGGTACTTATAATGTTTTTAAAGGACAAAGAAATTAAATTAACTTATTACACTTACTAAGTAATTAACTTAGTGATTATAAACAAAATGTTTTCGTGTAATAATTACAAAATTAAATACTTGTATATTTTTCTAAAAACGATATTTCGTCAAAGAACATTTATTTTCATTATTTTTTTTGTCTACTTTTTGAAAACGGGACATTTTAGAGTTCCGAAGATTTCCCAGGGGACAACGGGACACAGATTCAAAAAACGGGACTGTCCCGTTCAAAACGGGACGTATGGTCACATTATGTATGAGCTGATATCCGTCTTAGCCAATATTTAATCTAACAACCAATAGTTATTTCGTTCAATGTTTAATTTGTCGTTTATTGAATCGAATAGTTTTTACATCTGAACACCGCAGTGATTTACCTAAATTATCAAGAATATATAATATATATACCTGTATTTTAACAAAATAGTTTACCAAGTACATGTTATTATAATTGTAATACATTAAACGGTGGTTTATTTTTTAAGAAAACCGTAACAATATATCACAACATATTCGATCACCATAGTAAAAAATATGTTAAACAACTATTGATAGTTAAGTATTATGAAAAGTCACATTTAAACGAAACACTTTTGAATCGAATTACAATGTTGATTTATGAATTAAAGGAAAACTAAAAAAAAAATATACGTTTTAAGCGCATTTTAACAGAATTTTCCGAAATTTTCATTATACGACCTATTTAAAAAAATATTTTTATTTTGATGATCCACTGCAGGCACAACACAATTACTATATACTTTTCGGTTATATTATATGTTCTGATGTTGGTTTGAAGTTACTAATTACTATATGAAAAAAATCCATTATTATTTAAAAAAAATAATTTTTAAATACATTAAAAACGATTTAATAGCAGCAATCATTATAGCTGATTAACAGTTTAATTTGGTGTAAAGTAATTCAATGCTACTACACGTTCGTCACGGACAACGATCGATGATAAAACTACATTTAGAAATTGACGACGAGTATTAAATGAATACAATCCAATTATTCGCGAAATATACTGAATCACGTATTAATATTAATTTTTTATTTTACAAACGAGTATGATCATACATACTTTTTTTAGTAATTTGATATTTTATATTCTAAAAAGTGCAAAGTTCAAAAGTGCATAGTAAAATATCAAATAGATACAATATACATTTTAAAACTTTACGCGACCCGTCGTTTGGGAATCTATGATCAAAGGATTATTGCGATAAATCACTACACAGTACCATTGATTATAAAACATATAAAAGTATTCATAATCGATGATAGTACACATGGTGTTGTTATGGGAAAAAAAACACCGTTTAAATAATAAAAAAAAAAAATTTTTAAACGAAACTTTTATCGAAATTTTGAAAATTTATCGATGGCCCATCGAAATTTAGTATGGTTTTGAAGACTAAGGATTCGGTGTGCAGACGAGATGTGTACTTCACACCGCAAAAAGTCATCAACCGTAGTCTCCTGACGAAAACGCAACATTTAGACTTGATCTCGAAACCAAAACGGTACAATGCACACCGAAATCGCACGTCGGACGACACGGGCACGATGTGGCGATAGTGAGTAATGACGAGAGAGTTCTTAGCGTTGGGCGTTCTTATTGCCTTTAAAACAATAATTTGTTTTTTAATACGTATTGTTTGATTCGATCGTTAGAGAAATCAACAGTCATATAACGATTAATTAATACACATTCGATGAATAAATACAGTATTAAAACCGGTGTTGATAAAAAAAAAACCTACCGACAATTTATTACAATAAAAATGATGAATTACAAAAAAACGTTATATTTTTATACAGAAGTTTTGCTCAGAATCGTTCAACTAAAGAAATGATCTATAGTTTTTTTTTAACTCGATACACCCATCAGTGCGTTCTTTTTAGATACTGAGTGAAGCCCAGGGTTTTATGATTTTACAATGATGTTTGTTTTTTTTTTTCTGGAGACATTTTTGCTTTCCTTAACTTTGTCCGAAAATTTCATCCAACTACTTTACAGATTGTAAAAATTTGATGTAAATGGTACTTTGAGGGTTTATCAAGTTCTTATCTCAATAGTTTTTCTAGGCGAGCGGAAAAACAGCCAAAAATGGACCAAATTCGCCGTAAACAACACTTTCATTAAATCGGCTTTGGTGAAAATAATGTTTCTATAAACTTAAAATTTTCAGCATAAATTATAGACGTATCACCACATGCTTTAAAAAAAGTTTCAACAAAAATTGACTTTTGGGCTAAAAATAAAATTTTGAAAATACCTTGTTTTTAAAGTTTATCCGAAATAAAGTTTTGACAAAATCATTAGAAAATTTAATATGACATTACTCATAGACTTCTCTTACAAAACAAATTTTGAAAATCGCGATAGGGTTTTTTTTTAAAAGCGTTTAAGTAAATTATCATACGAATTTTACGTATAAACTGTTTTTAGATTGATTTTCAACTTAACAATAGTGTAATTATTTTTGGCACATATACGTGTAGACACTAACACAGCGGTCCGGTTTTTTTTTTAAATGTGACGTTCTTGTAACGCGGCGGTAACAACGCTGACGCGATTGTATGAACGCACTTTGTTCGACAGTACTTTTAATTTCAACAATTCCTCTGTACCATGTTGTATTACATACACTTTGATGCATTTTCATTTTTATAGTTTTATAAAACAATTTTTCGAAATTGCGGACAACAATGTGACACAAGTCAAAAAGACGAAATTAACGAAACTTTTACACTCGAAAAATCCGTGAGTATTTACCAATTTTCCAAAGATCATTTAATAAGTGCACAATAACAAGCCTGAATCAAGTTTTAGGTGGGCTCGTGAGACTAAAATCAGTGGTGGGCTCCCTTAAAATATTTTTCACTAATTTATCTAAAGCGAAGTATTCAAATGTGACATAAATAGCAACAGAATTTGACTTGGGATTTTATTTTAATACTTTTATTTAATACTGAAATTTGCAATAAACAAATTAGTCTTGTTGTAATTTTTCAAATTATTTTTTTATTCCAATTAAATTATAACTGAATTGTTGTTATTAATTGTCATAAAAATATAATCGTCCAACAAAATAAATATTTTATTACTTCTTATTCTGATCTATTTTTTATTTAATAATCAAGTAAAATTATCACTATTAATGAATCACTGGTTTGAGTTATATTGGATTATATTACCTATTTAACTTTAAGAACAAGATGTAAAATAATAATGGTTACGAGTAATTTATGTAACATTATTTTTACTCGAAACCACATATTTTTTCACTAAAATATGTCAGTTAAATAACGATAAGTGGACATTACAATAAGAACGAAATACTTTTTTGTTTTTATTATTATTATTCCCATTAAAGAAATTAAATTCATAATTGAAATAATTAAGAAATTAAACTTTATTTTCAACGTAGTAATTTAGTAAGTTTGAAGATATTTTTCGAATTTTAGTGAAATTAGAGGGCGTCATAAGTTTAAAAAAAAACGAATAATAATAATAATAATATTTATTTATTCAAACAATTGTAATAATTTTTATTACTGCTCACTAGATATAAATTCTAATACCAAATTTCTCATAAAGTGCTATTTTCTAATAATTTAATAATACATTTTCAATATCATATAATATTTTACTGAACAATTTACTTACAATATTGCGTCCCAATATTATACGTGGTCGATGTCTACTCGTATACGTTATATACTAAAATTGAACCTATGTATCCACGACCCTCTCTTATAACTTACGGACTGTTTGATTTACGTTGTGCGGCCGACAGAAAATTGTGCTCCACAAAAACGCAATTAGACTTGTGTAATTTCATCCGCAATCTGGATCCGGACTGTGGTTCGAGCGAATGGAAACGAGAATTTTCGAAAACGTTGTCGTCGTTGATATTCAGTAACGTAGTAGAAGTGCTGAGTGGCGAGAAAACTTCTACGCAAAAAAAATCGGCCGAAATGATATTGAAGAAAATCAATGACGTGGTCGACGGACGCGAGTCGACTTCTCCGGACGGCTTCTCACGAGGAGTACAAAAGTTCGTCGCTGACATGCTGTCGCCGTGGCTGGGAAAATCCGTGGCCGATGTTTGCGGAAACGCCGGTGGAAAAAATCACGGCCTAGAAATGGTGCAGAGTGACGACGAGTTCCTCGAAGGTGAGTCGAGTAGATTTCAACGGAAACGTGATTCGGTGAAAACTTCGACGAAAACGAAAGGCGACAAAAAGAAATCAACGGGAAAGAACAGGAAGACGTATGGACAAAATAACCCTGTGAGTTTGCGCCCGAAAATAGGCACGCGTAAAAAAATCGGACGGTCGGACAATGCTACAGCGGAAAAACTCAAACGACACGCAGCCGACGCGAGGAAACGTGGCTTCGATATCGGAGGGGAATATTCGGAAAAAAAAGATGGACTGATAAATCTAAACGACGAAAACTCCGGTGGAAAATCGATAGCTACGAGAATATCAGCACTTGATCGAGAACTCGAAAAAGGCTCGGCCGCAATAAAAGTCGACGGAGAAAGAGCGTCCTTGGAAAAAGTAGTGAAAAAACGTAAACGTTCCGTGGTTGGTGAACGTACGAAGGGGAAAAAACTCTTGAAAAATTTGGAGATAAAAAACAAAAAAATCACGTCTAAATCGCGTGACAAAGTGACTGCCGATAGCAAACGAACGGGTCAAACGGAAGTTCAAGAAGAATCTGGCGATTTGGGCGCAGACGTAAACGTCGAGATCGAAACCGATTCGAAAACCGGACGGAAAAATGTTAGACGTTCCGCGGTTGGTGAACGTACGAAAGGGAAAAAACTTTTAAAAAATTTGAAGATAAAAAACAAAAAAATCACGTCTAATTCACGTGACAAAGCGACTGCTGATGGCAAAAGAACGGGTCAAACGGAAATGCTAGAAGAATCTGGCGATTTGGGCGCAGACGTAAACGTCGAGATCGAAACCGATTCGAAAACCGGACGGAAAAATGTTAGACCTTCCGCGGTTGGTGAACGTGCGAAGGGGAAAAAACTCTTGAAAAATTTGAAGATAAAAAACAAAAAAATCACGTCTGATTCACGTGACAAAGCGACTGCTGATGGCAAAAAAACGAGTCAAACGGAAGTGCTAGAAGAATCTGGCGATTTGGGCGCAGATGTAAACGTCGAGATCGAAACCGATTCGAAAACCGGTCGGAAAAAAGTCAAATCTGTGAAACCCGGTGACAAAGATCCGTCAAAGACGCTAAATCCGAAAAAGAACGAAAAACGGAGGCAGTCAATCGTTTCCGGATCACGACAGGACAAACAGCACGTCGGAGCGGAGGACAAGGGGGAGTTGAATCTGGTAGAAAAAGACGAGGGGTCCGGTCCGTGCGTCGAACGCCCCGAGGGGTATTCAGGGTCCAGCTCGTGCGTCGAAGAGGAGTGGTCTCAAGACGACGAACGAGTGACGAGCCCGGATGAGACGCGCCGTCCGAAGACTTTCGGTAACGAAACTGTCAAACGCGACAGCGAAAAGGGATCGACTCCGGGTGCCGCTGCCGTCGGTGGTTTGGACGGAGGACCGGGCGCTAACGTCTACGAGCGAGACGAGACGACGACGCCGCCGCCGCGTCCGAAAGGGCAAGACGCAAGTCACACTAATATTGGCGGTGCAGGTTATACTTCCGGTGGACCGCGGAAAGACGACCTTCGTTCGCGACGGTCGAGTGAATCACGAGATGATGCTGAGCAAGCGAATGCCGGTGGTGTGGGTTACACTTCCGGCGCACAGCGGCAAGACGGCCATCGTTCGCAGCGGACGAAAATATCACGCGGTGCAGATGACGCGAATACTGCAGGTCACACTTCCGGTGGACCACAGGAAGACGAAAATCGTTCGCGACGGACGAAAATATCACGCGGTGCAGATGACGCGAATACTGTAGGTCACACTTCCGGTGGATCACAGGAAGACGACCAGGGTTCGCGAAAATCGAGAGAATCGATAGATTTAGACCAAGTAAACGCGGGAGGCGCAGGTTACACTTCTGGTAAGTCACAGAAACGTGACTATCGTTCGCGACGGCCAAGTGAATCGCTGCGAGAGGCAGACCAGACGAATTCGGCGAGCGCGAGCTATACTGCCGATAGACCGCAAAAGGACAGTCATCACTCTCGACGGTCGAGGGAATCACGAGATACAGACCAGACGAGCGCAGTCGGTGTCAGTCACACTTCCGGCGCACCGCGGCAAGACGGCCATCGTTCGCAGCGGACGAAAATATCACGAGGTGCAGACGACGCGAATACCGCAGGTGCCGGTTATACCTCCGGTAGACCACAGGAAGACGACCCGGGTTCGCGAAAATCGAGAGAATCGATAGATTTAGACCAAGTAAACGCGGATGGCGCAGGTTACACTTCTGGTAAGTCACAGAAACGTGACTATCGTTCGCGACGGCCAAGTGAATCGCGAGAGGCAGACCAGACGAATTCGGCGAGCGCAAGGTATACTGCCGACAGACCGCAAAAAGACAGTCATCACTCTCGGCGGTCGATGGAATCACGAGATGCAGACCAGATGAGCGCAGTTGGTGTTGGTTACACTTTCGACGGATCACGAGAAGACGACTACCGTTCGCTACGGTCGAGAGAATCACGAGATGCATACCAGACGAATGCTGCGGATACAGGTTATACTCCCGACGGATCGTGGAAAGACAACTATCATTCGCGACAATCGAGAGAATCACGAGATACAAATCAGGCCGATGATTTGAAGTTGTGCGGACATATAGACGATTACCGTTGTTCTCACGACGAAAAATCTGTCAGCGAAGTCGTCAGCTCGACCCAACAAAATATCAAGGGTGATTTTCTTATAAAAAGTTAGGGCTCGGATGTGGCGACAGTATATTATTTTTTCTTCGATTTTACTACACGAGTCAAGACCTATGTTAACGTGATATGCAAACGCGGCTTTTAGTACATTTTAAATATTTCTCCGGGATTTCGCGAGGTATTTTTTCACTACCTACATTAGTTTATTTCACGTGTGATTATTTATTTATTCTTTAACTTTTGATCATTTAAAAAGTATCAAAAATGTTTGTAAAAAAAAAAAAAAAAAAACATCAATATGTCCACATCATAAACGTGTGACGAATTTAATGATTTTCGTGTTGAAAATATGAACAGTGTTTTTTTGATCGATTATCAAATAAACATTTTACGAATAATGTAAGTTTCAAGTATATAATTTAATGTTTTAACAGTGCAATAATGATAATTCATTTACCTTTTTTTGATGACCAATTGTTATTTACCTGGCGAAATACGACAATTGACTTCATTAGTTTCTACAACATCCGAGCCCGAATACAAATAATACCGGAAAACGTCACATGATAATATATTTCATATGGGGGAACTCATTGAAACCAAATTTAATGATTGTACGTTTTTTTTATATATATTTGTATTTTAGACGATATGAATGAGTTTTTTAATAGAATAATGACAGCAAACGACAACACATCTGTACATGGTATTAGACTCGAAAACTCGCGAAAAAATTGTGCCAAATTATTTGCAAATAAGGTATGTATATTTACCAACGTATATATTGCACTCTATAATTTGCATAAAGAGAATTAACTACGAATGAACAGTCTACACTTCGTTTCCGTAAAATAATTTAATTTATGAAACATTATTATTTCGTGTTTTTTATTTATTTATCTGATTTCAATATTCTATATAATTTACAGCAGGGCACATTATTGTGTATTGAAGACTTATAGTGCATTTTTAGTGTAGTTGGAAAATACAAGTGTAAAGTATCAAATTTAATAATATTATTTTTATTTTATTTTATTGACTAGTTCACTGAATTTATTTTTTAAATGTGTTCAATTAAATGTGCTATTTTTACTGATAATATTTAAGCTAAAGTTTTAATAAAGTTTTAATTTTTATCTGTATTACACGGTAGCTTTAGGCAAAATTCAAATTGCCGAAGTTCGAAAATCTAAATTCTTGAAATTCAACGTCCGCAATCAGGATTTAATTCTAAATAATATAATATTAATAATATAATAATTCTAAATAATAATTTTGATTATGAAATCCGCATTTCCAATTTTGAAACATTGAATTAGGGTTATAAATATTAATGCGTTAATGACATGTAGGTTTCACAATTTAAACTAAATGTATAAAGTATTCTAATATATGTTTTAAGAAAAATGAGTATCAACATTCATTACATTTTTATATTATAGAACATGCAACAATTATTTTATACAAATTTTAAAATTAAAATTGTTTTCTATATTTAAAATAGAAAAATTCGCAAGGTTGGAAGTTCAAAAGTTTTTGTTTTATACCAAAAAAATTATTTTTTTTTTTATTAAAATACAAAAATCTGCAACGTAAAACCTTAAATTCGGTTTTTTAAATCTAAAAATTCAAATTCTCGATTTTGAAATCCAAAATCCGAAAATAAATACAAACTTATAAATAACCCATATAATAAGTCAATTTTTAATAATGAATCAATACAAATAATTATTCCAAAGGCGTGTTTGACTTAGTATTCAATGTTTATACTTTAGCAAGAAATATAAAAAACTATCATAGTTAAATTAATTGATTATAATAATTTTGAACTATAAAACCTTGTACAAAAACAAGTAAGCAATATCCTAAAAAAAAAAAAAAATCTATAAGAAATCAATTACGGATTGTTACCATGAATATATTATGGTATAATAATTATATTAATATTTTGATTTATTTTAAAATTAATAATATTCATAATTACATCAAGTTATATTCTTATAAGTTATTAATACTCTGTCCTTATTAGTTTTTATAAACAAATTATGTTTGAAATTATCTTAATTAATTAATATTTTTACATACGTACATTTATATTTGTTTATTTGGGGAGATTTTTCCTAGCCTATTAAGGGATATTTTAGTTATAACTACATGTTGATTTACTAATTCCTATTTTGTACGATTGCTATTTGCACCTAAATTTATACTAATCGTTTGAAATCATTATTGTTTTTCTAATTAAATTACTAGAGAAAATGGAATCTCTAACGACTACATTACAACAAACAATAATTTTTCATATTATTTTGAACGCTAATGAGAATTGAAAAATATCCTCGTGTGAAAAGTCGACTGTAAATGATGTCGAATAATAATGGATCAATTTAGAACTAAAATAATCGAATGATACATGTATTTACATATGATGTGAACAGCATACGACTATATAATACTTAAGTTCTAATTAGATATTATTAATTTAATCCTATTAAAAACACAAAAATGCATAGTAAAATTGTATAATTGAACCAAAATTATGAACATCGTACGTTCAGATGATTCATTTTTTTAACCGCATAGTAAAAATAAAGTATTTTTGAGCGATTTATTTATGATGTGAATAAATGTGTATGATACAATATAATAGATAAAAGATGACATTGCGATGATTGAGATCAAATATTTTAATAGATCACCTAATCGTATCAATAATTCGATTTTACTTTTTATTATTATACGTGCAATCGTACAAATGATAAATTTCGTTTCGAAAAAATGATTAAAAACAAGGTGAGACAAGTTGATTTTGGACCACATCGCCCTGTAAGAGTATATCAAACGCATGTGATTAAATTTTTAAGGGGAAAAAACAGAGTATTTTTAATCATATCCGTGGAAGTCACGATTAATCCCAATTCCATTACAACGAGAGGGAAAACGAATCGATAATATACTATCCAAAAGCATCGTAAGATTTTAAAAATATTATATATTGTTTAAATGCATTGCATTAAATAAATATTATTATAACATATACCTATTATTAATACATTTATATTAAATAAATGAAACAAAGCAAATTAAATATATTAAATCTTCACTATAAATATTTTTCTTTCTTTCATTATTCATTAATTCACTGAATGTGTATCTAACCGAACCATTTTGGACGAATGGTCGCAATTTTCCACGTATACGTCCCTGATTTTATGACTTCATAGATACAAAGGGAGATCAGTATTTGAGGGGCAAATCGACCGGCAAATACACCACTAAACAACCGTGACTCATCGCTTTGAACGATTTGTTTATTTTTGCATTTTTATAGACGCGAACATTGATGGATAAGAAAACCAAATACGAAACGAGCACCGGAGACAAAACGTATCTGCGCCATAGAATTAACTTCCGGGTTTGTAAGAATGACTGCAAAGATCACGACAAAGACAGAAAATTATTGCCACCGTGCGCCGATCGCACGTTTACTTTGAACCCGAAAGGAAGAGCCATACAAATAGTAAAACCAATTACTAGACTAGAGACAAACTTTTTCGAAGACTTCAGCAAATGTTTGAACAATAAGAAGCAATAAAAAGAACACGCTATGGAAATATTAAAATTTTTTAAATACAATTTTGAATTATAGATTACTAAATTTTATAAGTCTTTGGCACATCATTCCAAATCCTAAAAATGTATTATAATATTTCTTTATTGAGTTTATATTTCAACTGCAGTAGAATAAGGTCTATTGGTTTTAATTCATTTTTTTTTTCTAATGTTCGGATTCATTTTTTCGTGTAGTGGACTTTTTGCATACGTTACGTTTAGCCCCTATATAAATCAGAAATATCATTTGTTTGATTCATGTAAATGACCAAAAATCCGTTCTTAGCTGACGTCTCTTACCTATAAACTGCATACCTGCCGAGTTTCAGTTATTATAATGTTAATTTGAAATCAAATTATCACTACAGGTATAATCGAATTTGTCAACATTATATTAAAAGAAAATGAATTTGATAATATTATGTAAGATTATAATAGGTACATTCTACTCGTATATTCAAAAAAATGTCACCGATCAACCATTCGTGACCAAATGTCTTGCGTCGATCGGTAAATTATTCTTTTATTACGAACTCTACTCATAAATATGAGTATTTATTTATTCACTACTATTTTAGTGCCCAAATCATGAAATTTATTTACGTTTTAACAGTTTATTTATTAATCATTGATAATTCACGTTTAAATTCAAACAACTGCGAGTATGCGGTTATACGTTATTAGTGTATCAATTGAAAAATATTCCGATAGTCTAACATTATTATTTTTAATTTGTGTGATAACGTCGATTTTCAACAGGCGTTTTGTAAAACGATAAAAGGCCACGGCCCCGGGTAGAAATCTACACGATGTACATTTGAAAATCTGGGAACCGTGTACGTAGGTAATATTATAACGTCGTGGCTGTGTGCATTTATCGGTCGGACAACGACGACGGCGGTAAAATTTTGTATTAACACGGTGTTTAATGAACCCGACTTTATCCCTTTCTTCCTGCGTGAGGGAACGCGATTGTTGCCTGAAGACGTGTATACATGCGTAATGTTATGTTGTCACACTATTCAAACATTATTTAAGCAAATTATAACGTCGAATCCAAACAAAAACAAACCAAAAAAAAAAAAAAAAAACGAAAATTACTCATGGTCGATTCAAAACGATTTACGTGGTCTTGTAGCCACGCACACACACACGTGCGCGCACACACACACACACACACACACACACACACACACACACATATTGGTCGGGCCAGGAAAATATTACGTGCTGCGTTTTAATTTGGGATACTCTCTTCTACCAAAATTCTTACTTCTTTAATTTTAGTAAATCAATTGCTCATAGGTTAAAGTAAAAAATATATTATTATTTTGATTTTTTTCCGTTTAAACAAAATGGCACCTGACATATGTTTAAAGTAATTTGACGTCATTGTTATTATTTTACTCATTTTTAAAACAAAATTGAACACAAATCAACTTTACAGAAAAAATTAACCATTACCTTGTTGACGTGACTTAATTTGACGAACAAATTAAATGAGTAATAAACGATAAGAAAATTCTTGATTTTATTGAAATAACGTCGTTTAGTAGCTTACAGACATTCAATAATTTTATTATAAACGATTTAGGTGTATAAATGTGTAATATATATCTATTATAACTATGTTGGAGCAGTGTTCATCGTCATCGTCTGTGGAAACGCAATATGATATGGACAACGTTGTGATCAAATAAAATAATTTTGTAATTAATGAGTATTTATATAGATAGGTTATACTTATTATATATTATATTTATATACATGGTTTTATTTTAGTTTTATTATACAAGTGTAAATACCTACTGCTAATACACACACACACACACACACACACACACACACACACACACACACACACACACACACACACACACACACACACACACACACACACACACATGTAATGGGTCTCATCAAATAATGTAGAGGTTAATATTTTGTTTGTACTTCCGTGAAGAAGTTTCACTTTAAAAAATAATTATAACAATAAGCATCATTGTCAAACCAATAAATAGCCTGTTTCACTCAGAATCTAAAAAAGATGCACATCCTGTAATACACATTTTAATATACTTAGGTACGTATTTCATTAGATATAATATGATATGCACAAAATTATGTTTTGCATGATATTATACATATTATTATAATTATTATTATTATAGTTTCATTGATATAATGCTAAAATAAAATAGTACTTAAAAAACGAAATATAAAATGCTTTAAAATTAAAAGTTTTTTTTTTCGGATTCTTATAATCGTATTAACTTATAACATTTTATTATTTATTTAGCTCTGTGCGTATTTTATTCGCCACCGTTCGGTTTTTCGTTGTATCCCGTATAAACACCGTATAAACAGACGAAAATGAAGCCAAGTGTACCTCCAAACGTACCAGGATCCCATGCGGCCGCACTCGGTTTGAACAGTTCGAGACGGCATGGGCCGAGAGACGAAAACGCTACGCGGACAGCGACGATGGTTAGGCGTATACACTATTCGAACAGAAATAGATCTCCCCGAAATTGTTTTCAAAACATAGGAAGTAAATGTGGTGAGTTCAAAAATACGAGTGAAAGAAAAATCTCATGGTATTAATAATTACAAATATTTTAATGTTTTTATTGAAATATACTGCTACTTTACAATGATTTTAGTAGAAATTCGAACGCTAAACATGTATAGAAGAAAATCCCGACTAGCATTTATATGTACCTACGAAATAAAACGTGACTACACTTATCGTACATTTAATTTACCATAATTTTACCGTTTCTACGATAGTTTTTTTCCTACTATTGGAAAACTCATTGAGCGTAATGACAAAACAGGCACAACGAAATTTTTGAACTATGTCTACTCGTATTACTTGAAAAAAATGAACAAATTAATAAATATAAAATAATAATAAACAATAATCATTGTAAACTTAAAACATTTGTCACCTGAACTACACCAAAATAACTAGTAAAAAGAATTTTTTTTTTGTACGAATTCGAATTCTATGTGGTTTTTTTTTATTATAAATAAAGGCCTCGACAGCATAGGTCATTGGCCTGGAAAGAATATAAAAATTCTATGTTGTGTTTTAATGTAAGAGGTATGTATGAAAAAAGTTTCATATTTATTTATTATACAGAGTAAATCACTTGTGTAAATATCCGTGGTACACGGTACACCTGGTATAAACGTATTTACTTCCCTATTGTATGGTGTAGACAATAGTCAGTAACATAAGTTTAATCATTTTTGTATTCATTCAATATTTAACTTCTATTACGAGATACAAACACAACGAAATTATAATAATGATAATTTGCACTCGAGTCACTACAACAATTTATAATTGTTAGTACAATCTAGATGAAATTTATGCTCTATCGCAGCGTTTCTCAACCTTTTTTCATTCGCGTGCCCCTTAACTTCTCATCACTGTTTTACGGGCCCCCAAATGTCAACTTAGTCATATATTTTCACATGAGATAAATACGAATTAACAAAAATAAAATAAAATAATTAAATCAAAAATAATTTGGAAATGTCTATTTATTTTAATCGGCAAGTTTCATACAATGTATATATAAATATATACTAAATATATAAAGACATTAAGTTAAAAATGTAGTTTTAATGCGAACCTTGGGCTTGTTTGCCAGCACTTTTGTTTTTAAATCTGGCCCTACAGATGATAGGTAAACCCGTTAGTCTGAACTCACAGATATATTTCATATTATACTCTTATTATACCTATACACACTTATATCATATATTAGGAAAAACCGATTTACAATGTTTCACAAATCACAATAACAAATATACCAAATACAACAAATTTCACTTTTTCCGTCATTACGCGTTTTTTTTCGCGGACCCCCTAATACCTTCTCGCGGACCCCTAGGGGTCCACGGACCCCCGGTTGAGAAACGTTGCTCTATAGAAAAGCTTGATGAAACTTTTGGATCATTAAAACAATCCGCAGATGTTTTTACATACATAGAAAAAACAGGATTGAAAAAAACAGTATTCGTTTTATTCAGAATCATACGAGTAAAATGCACAATCACAGTATTTTTTTAATCAAACGTACTGTTTTTACGTGATGTTTTTATGTTGTTGTCGGGTGTTAAAAAACCGTAGATGAGCCATTTTTAAGACTGACGAACCATACGCGTGTCGACGAGTAGAATGGTATTATTTTAAATTTTAAATCCAAGATAATTAATAGAATGCTATTATTTTAAATTTGAAATCAATGATAAATCGTTGTTTTCAAAAAACGTTTCTGTGTGTTTTCACAAAATTTCAAAAAACAAGATATTTTCAATATTTTAAAAGATTTAAGTCCATAAAAAAACCTAAAAATTTATTAACATCTCATTCATAATGTATATAACTAAAAGCAATGAAAAAATTGCATAAATCTTTTGATAAGATTTTTTTTTTGTGCACATTTATGTTCAAATCCCGATGAAAATCATTAACATTAACATAAGAAATTTTGTATATATGTAGATAGAATGATACGTTTTGAATATTTTGGTTAAAAAAAAAATCATCTTCATTGTAAAAAAAAACCTACCGATATTTAGACGAAAAATAGTGAATATTATGAACGATATATTTTAAGTCTGAAGCTTTGCATTTTAAAATGGTCTTTTATAACCTGCTGCGTAAAAAGTCGGATTGTATTGTATATTTACCAAATTATTATCTCAAAATTAATATATTATTAGAAGGAGAATGAAACGAGAGAAAAAAAACAACTACAATTGAATGAATATGATTGAACATCACGTAGAAACAGTACGTTTGATTAAAAAAAAATACATTAAATAAAATTATTACGCAATGTTATATTCTAAATGAAACGAATACTGTTTTTTTTTTTTTTTTTTTTTGTTTGTAATAACATATGCGGATTGTTATTATGATACAATAGTTTCATCCAGCTTTTCTATAGAGCAGAAACTGCATGTAGATGGTACTTTAAATTGGTTAGTTTTCTAATGCGTAATACAAAACAAAATGCGTAAAAAGGTTTTAATCTGGTATTGACAAGATCTATCGTATAATTAATTTTGATATTTAACAATTAATCCAAAAACGATAGTGCTAGACATTTGAAAATTTTACCTAATTAAAAAATGACCTTTCTACGGTCTTGAAAAAGTTTCGAAAATATTTAAAAATTTTAGACTACATTTAGAATTTTTAAAATATTGAAATTTCAAATGCCATGTAAAAAATAATTTATTTAGCTCATCTTTATGAAACTCAAACGATAAATTATGGATTATGTGGGTTATGTGTCCATTTATTGTTCAAATATTTTTACCAGGTTAATACAAATTTTATGAGTTTGTTTTTATATTTAGTTTATAGTTTATAACAATTCGAAGCAGTATGATTGCACACATAAAAAAAAACATGATTGAAAAAAACAGTATTCGTTTCATTCAGATTTTTACATTGCACAATCATAGTATTTTTTTAATCAAATGTACTGTTTTCACGTGATATTTTTATGTGATGCAACACTTTAATTGTATTTATCTCATCGTTATGCCATAGGTATTCTTAATAATATTTAATGGATTTTTAATTAAACTTTTGAATAATAACAATCTGCATATTATGTTATTACTTACAAAAAAAAAAAAAAATCAAAATTGAAAAAAACAGTATTCGTTTTATTTAGAATATAACATCGCGCAATCATTTTATTTAACGTTTTTTTTATATCAAACGTACTGTTTTTAAGTGATGTTCATACATATACATCATTTAGTCGAAGTTGTTTTTTTCCTCTCATCTCATTCTCCTTCGAATAATATATTCATTTTAAGATAATAATTCGATCATTATACTGTAGGTACAATCGGTTTATTCGCACAGCTACTTATAAAAGCCCATTGAATTTTTATTGTCGAAATTAATAAAATCAATTTAATGATAGTATCATTTACTGTGAATTTTACCGTATTTTGTCCATTTTAGGCTGTTTTCCGCTCGCCTGAAAAAACGATTGAGAGGAAAACTTAATAAACCCTCAATTACAATTTAACATACAATTTCTTATCTATACAGTTGCTGGATGAACTTTTGGAAAAAGTTAAGTCGAGCAAAAATTATCTCCAGAAAAAAAATTAAATGAAAAAATAAACAATAATTGTAAAACCTTAAAATCCTTCTCTTCACTCAGAATCTAAAATAATTCGTTACGTTTTTGCGACGATGACGGCATTGAAAAATCAGCCAAAAATAAAAAGTAAATAACTGAAATTCGAGGAGAAAATACTGTATTTAAGTAGTTCATTTTCTTCTATCCAAAGTCCGGATTAGGACCGGATTTCGGTTTTCGACCTTTGATATATTTACTTAATATTATAATAGCTTCGTATCTAGAATTCCGAATTACGAAGTAGTTAGAATATGATTTTATAAATCTGTTAATATCTTTACAGCATATAGGTATTTCAATCTACGAGCAGTGGTAATTAATTATTGGTATATTTCTTTTACAGAGTAGTATTATTCACATTTTTGAAAGATCTAGTAACTTTTGTTTCATTCAACGATATTGTTTACTCATTCGTTCATTGAAAAAAAGTTTTTATTTATTTATTTTTTTTATTATTGTGATTTTCTGTTTTATTAACCTATACATTTTTTTTTCCGAAATAAAAATACATTTTTACAGAAACGTTGATATTTTAGTATATGTATTATTGGACCAATTGTGTAACGAGTACGATCACTTAGTGTTTAGAGTAGCGATGCGAAAAGAAATGAAAAAGGGCAACATCCATATTACACTCAGCTTTTAATCGATATGAATAATTAATCAGAAATATAGTCGAATGATCATTTAAAATAGATTAAAACCCGACTTTGTTCTTGATGACTTTATTATTTATTTATTTTTTTTTTAATTAAAAACATTCAATGATAAATCGAGTCGTAGGTAAAAAAAATCGTTTTTCAGACCTTCTGAATGATTTCGAAAGTGTCGGCCTTTCGGAGCCGGTGTCCGAAAATCGAAAAAAAAATATCAAAGACAAAAAAAACAAATAAATAGCCGAAAACCGTATTCGTCATGAAGCACCAGAGCGGCGGTGTAGTGGGTGTTTGAAAAAAAAACAAAAATGAAAACAGTCGAACGAAACGACGATAACGGACGAAAGATAACGGAGAGGAATGCACAGAGACGCGTTGTACGGAGATGAAAAATAAACCCCGAACGAACTACCGCCGCCTACGACTTTCCAGAAACGGTCGGATACGGTCGGCTCGTGACCGTCGCCGCCGTCGGCCGTTGGCAGGCAGCAGCCGCGCCGTCGTCGTCGTCGTCGTCGCCGCCGCCGCGAGCACGATCTACGCGCGTGCGCTGTGCCGAGTGACGCGGTGGAGAGGAGCGAACCGAACGACGGACGACGCGAGTCCGCCACGGTGCCGGTGCAGCTGCAGCCGGCATTATCTCCGCCGCAGTCTTTGTCCTACGTCCGACGTCCTCCAGCCGACACCCCGTGTGAGCAGAACGTGCGGTGTGTGTGTGTGCGTGTTGTCGTGCGATCGCGTCCCTCTTGTTGCACGAAACGCGCGAATCGAACCCGTGGTCATGATGCTGTCGGTCGCCGCGAGAGCCGTGCGGCACCACGCCGCCAACGTCAACCGGTTTCGTCCGGCGGGCCTGCTGCCGGGGCCGCGTCCGCTCGTCCGTTCCGACTTCCGTCGCCACTGGTAAGCACTTTGACTCGGCGTAAAAGCGGTGAAACGCTCTTCGTGTCTCGGACAAGTCGTGTCCGGACCGCAGAAAATAGATAATATATCGTCCGGACCCGGTGTCGTTTACTCTACCTCTCGCCGTGTGTCGTTCTCATACGATAACTTAAACCAATGACCGGCAACTGGCGGAAGGCAGTGATCCGGACCGTCGACGTGTCTTTCTTTGATAGTTTAATAAATACGTTATTTCGATTTTCATCGTGATTATTAAAAACTGCGTCGTTTTGTAAAACGATTTTTTTATAAACTACCTAGTAGAGAACAAAGTTAATGGATTCTCACCTTGAGCTTTGAGGACATATTTCGTATTAGATGTTCTGCAAGAGTTCCCGATTTCAAGTTACTAGCCAAAGACAAGCATTGCAATTTCTCATTGAAAATCACACGGCATGTTTACTCTTCAAATAATTTTAACATTTTAGTAATAACTATTGAATAATGTAATAAAATACATTTTTTTCTACGGACCCCGTTTACGCGTTATTTTAGTTTTGCGGACTCCAGTTGAAATCACTTGCCGACCCCCGACTTAAACGAACGGTCCACCGATGAACCGTTTTTTTTTTTTTTTTTTTGTTTTTTTCGTCCATGATTTATTCACGACACCACGGTCCGGGGTTTTCGTCGGCAAGCCGCCGCCGCCCGCTCGAGACGGCGGACGATGTACGATGTGTATTGTGTTGGCCGCCGAAAAGAAATAGCGAAACGAAAAAAGCGAGCGGCGAGACTGTATCGCGCGGCCAGCGGTGGTGACTTTATAGTAATCGGTTTTTACTCGGTTTACTCTCGTGTACGAAATTTTATCGCTTTTTAACCGAGGCGTTAACGTCGAGGAAAACTTTCGTTGATATATTCTGTGATGTATTGTTATGACGACTGAGACGCTTGGAACAACAACCAGATAAATCCTCTTTTTGAAATGTTTCGAGGCTGATAAATAACGTTTTATTCTATGGTCAATCGATACTTAAACTATTACAGTTAAATATTTCTATTGTTAACATGATGATGAATAATACCTACTGTGAACTTTGAATAATTTATTCGACTTTTTTTGTTTAGACAAAAGTACCTAGTTCAAAGTTATGAAACCTATGGATTATTCGGGTTGTTGTGCCAAACATGTTGTTTTTTGAGGGTATACTAATAGTAAATTTTTTTTAAATTTACCCTAAAATTAAAATTGTTTATTGTTTTACTATGAATTATAATTAAACAGTATCTTAAGTTTTCAATTGAGTTGTAACATAACAAATGGCATACAAATTAATTACAATAACAACAACAAACAGACCAGTGGATAGTTTAAGGAATTTCCACTGGGGCGACATTAAATAAATTTTATACATCATAATAAAAGTTAACACGAGTCTAAGGAAAAAAAAAATGAAATTTCAGAGTTTAATATACAAACCTGATCTACTACTAAGTACTAATATTACCATCATAATTCGCAAACATCAATATCGTCAATGTAGTGAAAAATCATCGTCGCTCAGTTATTAAACATAACATCTACTAGGCAACAAAAAGTTTTCACTGGGCGACATTTTTGTCGCCCAGTGTGTTAGTTAAAATATCCACTGAAACAGACTATTTGTTTGGTAAAATTGAGTATCACAAGATTTCTTGGTACTGGTCTAGTTGACCCCCGCCAAGAAGGCAATTCCCCCGCCACTCAAGTTTAGTTGACGCCCGCCACTTACATTTTGTATTTTCGATAACCGATAATTTATATAAAAATGTACGATTAATAATACATTATACATTTATTGAAAATTATACATTCATGATTACACAGAACAATTCAAGCGATCAAAATAAAAATATGTAAAACATATGGTAATATTATATTAATAAATAAAAATAAAAATAAATAATAAAAATTATGCAGTTGGCCAAAACTCTGCTATATCCTTCAAAATTTCTTTAAATGGATCCCGACCGTTTAATTTACTTCACCACATAAATTCTGACAAATAAGAATCTAGGAAGTTTGTCTTAGTCCCTCTAATATAATATACGATACCCGCTGTTATACCTATCTTATATAATTCATTTTACTACACGGATTTTACCAAACATAATTCTTAAAATATCTAATAAGAGAATTTCACAAAAATACCTAACGTATATGATTTCGCACCTTTTTTATCTGCACTCTGCAGTATATTAGTATATCTAATAACTATCAGTATATTATACATTTTATAACATCAAAAATACGAGAGATGTAGGTAAGTGGCGGGCGTCAACTAAACTTGAGTGGCGGGGGAATTGCCTTCCTGGCGGGAGTCAACTACACCAGTACCAATTTCTTTTCCTTTTTATTTCTTACAACAAAATATTTATGTAGGTATAACAAAAATATAAAAACTTTTAAACAAAATGAATCATTTAACTTTTACATAATAATATTAAAACAACAACAAAAATATTATGCTTGGTAAAATTAATAGCAATATCAGCACATGATTTCACATGGATAGTCTGTGAAAATGAGAAAAACGTTTACCTGTTTGATTTTCAATTACTGCTAATGAAATATAAGTTTTAGTGATGTTACTGAATTAGCTGCGACACGATGCGTGTGCTACAATGCACAAAAATAGCCCCTTGTTAAATCCATCACTTGAAATACGCTCACTGAAGTCTTCAACTAGGAACCTACCCTTAAGTTGGAATGGATATTTTTTTTATAATAAAATATAATAATTATCAAGTCATAAATAATATTGTCACACTCTAATCGTTTTTGGTTTCAGTTTTTTGTGGGTCAACTTTGGCAGCCAGAGCGACCGCGGCATCCTTTGCCACTAGTTCCGTCACCACCACCACCACCAATCGTTATGACTGCTAACAATGATGATACTGTCGACAAGACCACTAGACATGATTTTATGGTCGCATTTTCGAACATCGTTAAGGACTTGACTGATACCAGACGCTATCCAGTCGTCCCACACGCCATTAAATGGATTATAGAAGTTAATATTACCTAATATTATTATTTTTCGTGGCAGTGAAACTTTTTCAACATGACAGATATTGTTATAATAATCATTGTGTTTCAGTTGTTGAACTACAACGTATCCGGCGGCAAGTTGGACCGTGGATTGGCTCTGGTACACTCGTATAAAATGTTTTGCCCAAAGTCTGAACTTAGTGATGAAAACCTTCAATTGACCTATGTACTAGGATGGTGCATTGAAATAGTAAGTGGTTCAAATAGCAATATTTAATTAATGAACAGGGTCCGGATTTTATAGCATTTGCTAATTTTTCATAGAATACAGATAAAAATAGCAGGATGGGCTATACATTTGTTTTATACACCAGGGACTCTAAATAAGAAATTTTATTTTACTATTTTTTTCATATTTGATGCATTTTAGATTTTTAGTGCTATTTTTTAAAGTGTTGGGTACTATTTTTCTTATATAATGCTTTATTTAATAGTTACCTATCACAAATATCGTTTATATCGAAAAAAAAATTAATATTTATTTATGTGAATTCATAAGAAAAATTACCAAATTTTTGATTCGTAATTAATTTATAAATATACTACTAAATAATATATACCTTGTAGTTAAGGTAGGTATACAATATTAAACATGTAAGTCTATTTTTAAGAAGCTCGGAAATATCGAATAGTATACATTTTATGCCTTCTAATCTGTTTTATTTATATATTTATATATATATATATATATATATTAGGGTGGCCCTTAAAAATTAAAGTCAATTTTTTTTTCGGGACGCCCCCGTATTATATTCCATATAATAAAAAAATAAATTAGTAATAGTTTGAACACGATTAAGAAATTTTTTCCCGAGGCGCAGAGGGGTTGAAATTTGCGCGAGGGGAATTTTTGTACTTAAATCATACTTTTTGTAATATCTACTTAATTTTAATACTTATGATAAAATGGATAGAACATAATTTATTACATATAAAATTATCTAAATAAAGTCATATATTGTATTTAATCGTATTATTACTATTTTCGTGGGTAAATATTATATTATAGTTATAATTATTTTTTTCTTAAAATAATGATTTTATAAATATAATTTGTTTTATTTCCAGGAATTTCCAGGATTTTTAATGATTATAAATTGTAACTCGCATAATTAGGTATGTAAAGTTGTATTTTTAAAGAAAAAATAACACTTGGTACATATAAATTTAAAAACTATACAATTGGTTTTGATAATGTTTACTTTTACAATCTGGAAATTGACGCTTGTATCTGCGACAACTTGTAACACATATTGTTTTTGTTGCTCATTTTTCGTTAGTAGATTATTATAATCCTCCATTAATTTTACACTTCTTCGGCTGTATCATTCACGACTTTTAAATTTTTTGCAATATGTAACCCTTTGTTATCATTTTTCATTTTTTTTTCCACGTTGAAGGATCCAAACACATAAAATCTGTTGAAATATTGAATTTATTGAAAAAATTTTGTGATTCAATACTTATAAATTGTTCTAGACCATTTTCTGTGTAGTTCTTTATAATTTTAGGATTCATTGGAAATTTTTTAATGTGTCATCGTGTAATTATTTAACTAGATAGCTCCAATCCACCATTTTTTCTTAGTATACGTCGATACTTTGTCGTTGAAAAATGACAGTGCTGCAGTTTGTGGTGCCAAATACCACAAGTGATTACAAACAATTTATTTAAAGTAATACGGCTTATATCTTTATCAATATTTTCATATTCTAAAAGATTCTTTTAAAAATTGGAAATCATTGTGAGGTGCTTCGACGGGATTTGAACAGCGGATCCATGCTTAATATCAAATGTATTAGGAATACACAAATTTCACGAAGTCCAGTTTCCTCTTTCTTTTTAAGATTGAACTCATTTCGAAATAAAAATATTTTTAATACTGTAGATAGCCTCGCCATCCATCTAGCATGATGAAATGCACCCGGGGAACACGAAAAGATATCCTCTTGGAGTAATACCACCTAGAAAGATTAACTGTGAGCTCTAAGAGTTCTCGTAATCTTCTCTTGGATGATGTTCTTTTCACAACTTTCCATTGCAAATTTCAACGAGTCCTCTCCTTTTTTCTTAAATAAAAATTGTCCGTCTCCTTCAATAGAGATCATATTCAAAGCTTCTGCATGCGCAATATCAAAAATATCATCGAATTTGTCAATGAATGTTTTTTCTTTTTTTTTCTGTAAATCTGTTTTTCGGTTACTCGATTTTTGTAAAGCTTTCCATTCACCATATAAAGCCTCTACTTTTTCTATAACACGTTGGAATTCTTGCTTTTTCCCAAAATACCTCAATTTCTTTTAGTACCAAGTTAGAACTAGATCGTAAATCTAATTTTACCTTTCGTAAGTTATAAAATAATACTTTAAGAACCTGTCCATTCGACGGTAACTTAGCACCAACTATTTGACTTTCTACATGATCGATTAAAAATATTTTGTCACAATTTTTTGTATCCATATTTAATTTTATAATAAATAATAAATATACAAAATAACTTTTCACTAAAGCGCACAGAAACACGA
>CM050405.1:42117060-42279560 GCA_027580255.1 Therioaphis trifolii
CGCACAATACACATTTCAAACGCCTATAACACAAGCGTATAATAGGTGCGTGCGTCCGTGTGCGACGTATGCATCCGTTGTTGGCCGGGTGTGTATAATATAGGTAATACATAATACACGTTTATGGCGTGTCATTCGAGACGACAGGGGATGGAATGCACGTCGTACTTTATTTTTGAAAAAAAAAACCATTATTATCTCTTTCGGTGTCTCGTGATTTACACGGACGATGTCAGCGTGGGAAACGAGAATAAAACCTTTATCAGTTTTATTATTATGCCTCTATGTACTGATAGACAATTATACGTGTTAAATGCATTACAGTCGGATATTATATACACAGAGTGTGTGTGCGTATAACGAATGTGTGCGCGCTAGCACTCAGAACCGGGTTTCGTTAAAAAAAAGAAAAAAAACCATATAAACAATACATGGTATTAATAACGATTCGTTGTTTATATTAAAAATATGATAATATCAAAAACAACAGTCTACTGGACACATTTACATAAAGCACCACGTCTGTCACCGCAATATCATGGCGACGAGTTGCTACGTGTATAGTACTATTTAATAAAAACTACTCTTGTCGTATTGGTAAATAGTATACGAGTACGTATGACAAAAAACTGTATTGATAGCGATGGTTCAACTTTTTACATATTTTAAAACGCTATTTACCAATTTTCCCGTCTTATTTCACATAACAAGTAAGTGATTCATAGAATTTATGAATTATTTTAAATGTGTCTTAATTAAGAAACTTTTATTATTAACTTTTATTATATACATTTTACTTTATTTTGAATATTTATACGATAAAATCGCTGTATCGCAATTATTGCTGAATTGCCTGCGCATTTTTTTTTTCAAAACATAATTTCTTATAACATAATGTTCAATTAGTCAATGTTATATATTTTCATTATTCAAATTATCAAGTTTATTGTTGTGAAAAAAAATCTGCGATTTGTATACACAAATTAGTCTATTGTGTAGCAGAAAGTTCTTTATGATTATGAATTGGAATTGTTAATTTGTGGAAAATGTTATTAAGTTATTAGTATTTAATTTTATTGTCTCATTGTGATATATATATTTTATATATACAAAATCATTTTTTGATAATGACTGAGGAAATATACAGGGAAATACCTACTTGGTCAATTTCTTAGTCTGTGTTTCGTACTGTAAACGTTTTATGAAGTATACATAGTCGTGCTTGTATATAGTTATTTCGTTCAATGTTTAATTTGTCGTTTATTGAATCGAATAGTTTTTACATCTGAACACCGCAGTGATTTACCTAAATTATCACGAATATATAATATATATACCAGTATTTTAACAAAATAGTTTACCGAGTACATGTTATTATAATAATTGTAATACATTAAACGGTGGTTTATTTTTTAAGAAAACCGTAACAATATATCACAACATATTCGATCACCATAGTAAAAAATATGTTAAACAACTATTGATAGTTAAGTATTATGAAAAGTCACATTTACACGAAACACTTTTGAATCGAATTACAATGTTGATTTATGAATTAAAGGAAAACTAAAAAAAAAAATATACGTTTTAAGCGCATTTTAACAGAATTTTCCGAAATTTTCATAATACGACCTATTTAAAAAAATATTTTTATTTTGGTGATCCACTGCAGGCACAACACAATTACTATATACTTTTCGGTTATATTATATGTTCTGATGTTGGTTTGAAGTTACTAATTACTATATGAAAAAAATCCATTATTATTTTAAAAAAATAATTTTTAAATACATTAAAAACGATTTAATAGCAGCAATCATTATAGCTGATTAACAGTTTAATTTGGTGTAAAGTAATTCAATGCTACTACACGTTCGTCACGGACAACGATCGATGATAAAACTACATTCAGAAATTGACGACGAGTATTAAATGAATACAATCCAATTATTCGCGAAATATACTGAATCACGTATCAATATTAATTTTTTATTTTACACACGAGTATGATCTTACATACTTTTTTTAGTAATTTGATATTTTATATTCTAAAAAGTGCAAAGTTCAAAAGTTCATAGTAAAATATCAAATAGATACAATATACATTTTAAAACTTTACGCGACCCGTCGTTTGGGAATCTATGATCAAAGGATTATTGCGATAAATCACTACACAGTACCATTGATTATAAAACATATAAAAGTATTCATAATCGATGATAGTACACATGGTGTTGTTATGGGAAAAAAAACACCGTTTAAATAATAAAAAAAAAAAAATTTTAAACGAAACTTTTATCGAAATTTTGAAAATTTATCGATGGCCCATCGAAATTTAGTATGGTTTTGAAGACTAAGGATTCGGTGTGCAGACGAGACGTGTACTTCACACCGCAAAAAGTCATCAACCGTAGTCTCCTGACGAAAACGCAACATTTAGACTTGATCTCGAAACCAAAACGGTACAATGCACACCGAAATCGCAAGTCGGACGACACGGGCACGATGTGGCGATAGTGAGTAATGACGAGAGAGTTCTTAGCGCCGGGCATTCTTATTGCCTTTAAAACAATAATTTTTTATTGATACGTATTGTTTGATTCGATCGTTAGTGAAATCAACAGTCATATAACGATTAATTAATACACATTCGATGAATAAATACAGTATTAAAACCGGTGTTGATAGAAAAAAAACCTACCGACTATTACAATAAAAATGATTAATTACAAAAAAACTTTTTATTTTTATACAGAAGTTTTGCTCAGAATCGTTCAACAAAATAAATGATCTTTAGTTTTTTTTTAACTCGATACACCCATAAGCATTTTTTGTCCAAAGAGCAAACAATATCCTAAGGGGCGAAGTGCGTTCTTTTTAGATTCTGAGTGAATTTATCTCCAGGGTTTTATGATTTTACAATGATGTTTATTTTTTTTTTCTGGAGACATTTTTGCTTTCCTTAACTTTGTCCGAAAAGTTCATCCAACTGCTTTACAGATTGTAAATTTGATGTAAATGGTACTTTGAGGGTTTATTAAGCTCTTATCTCAATAGTTTTTCTAGGCGAGCGAAAAAACAGCCAAAAATGGACCAAATTCGCCGTAAACAACACTTTCATTAAATCGGCTTTGGTGAAAATAATGTTTCTAGAAACTTAAAATGTTCAGCATATATTATAGACGTATCACCACATGCTTTAAAAAAAGTTTTAAAAAAAAATTGACTTTTGGGCTAAAAATAAAATTTTGAAAATACCTTGTTTTTAAAGTTTATCCGAAATAAAGTTTTAAAGTTTTGACAAAATCTTTAGAAAATTTAATATGACATTACTCATAGACTTTGCTTACAAAACAAATTTTGAAAATCGTGACAGGGTTTTTTTTATAAGCGTTTAAGTAAATTATTATAAGAATTTTACGTATAAACTGTTTTTAGGTTGATTTTCAACTTAACAATAGTGTAATTATTTTTGGCACATATACGTGTAGACACTAACACAGCGGTCCGGTTTTTTTTTTAAAAGTGATGTTCTTGTAACGCGGCGGTAACAACGCTGACGCGATTGTATGAACGCACTTTGTTCGACAGTACTTTTAATTTCAACAATTCCTCTGTACCATGTTGTATTACATACACTTTGATGCATTTTCATTTTTATAGTTTTATAAAACAATTTTTCGAAATTGCGGACAACAATGTGACACAAGTCAAAAAGACGAAATTAACGAAACTTTTACACTCGAAAAATCCGTGAGTATTTACCAATTTTCCAAAGATCATTTAATAAGTGCACAATAACAAGCCTGAATCAAGTTTTAGGTGGGCTCGTGAGACTAAAATCAGTGGTGGGCTCCCTTAAAATATTTTTCACTAATTTATCTAAAGCGAAGTATTCAAATGTGACATAAATAGCAACAGAATTTGACTTGGGATTTTATTTTAATACTTTTATTTAATACTGAAATTTGCAATAAACAAATTAGTCTTGTTGTAATTTTTCAAATTATTTTTTTATTCCAATTAAATTATAACTGAATTGTTGTTATTAATTGTCATAAAAATATAATCGTCCAACAAAATAAATATTTTATTACTTCTTATTCTGATACGTATTATCCATTTTTTATTTAATAATCAAGTAAAATTATCACTATTAATGAATCACTGGTTTGAGTTATATTGGATTATATTACCTATTTAACTTTAAGAACAAGATGTAAAATAATAATGGTTACGAGTAATTTATGTAACATTATTTTTACTCGAAACCACATATTTTTTCACTAAAATATGTCAGTTAAATAACGATAAGTGGACATTACAATAAGAACGAAATACTTTTTTGTTTTTATTATTATTATTCCCATTAAAGTAATTAAATTCATAATTGAAATAATTAAGAAATTAAACTTTATTTTCAACGTAGTAATTTAGTAAGTTTGAAGATATTTTTCGAATTTTAGTGAAATTAGAGGGCGTCATAAGTTAAAAAAAAAAAAAATAATAATAATAATAATATTTATTTATTCTAACAATTGTAATAATTTTTATTACTGCTCACTAGATAAAAATTCTAATACCAAATTTCTCATAAAGTGCTATTTTCTAATAATTTAATAATACATTTTCAATATCATATAATATTTTACTGAACAATTTAATTACAATATTGCGTCCCAATATTATACGTGGTCGATGTCTACTCGTATACGTTATATATTAAAATTGAACCTATGTATCCACGACCCTCTCTTATAACTTACGGACTGTTTGATTTACGTTGTGCGGCCGACAGAAAATTGTGCTCCACAAAAACGCAATCAGACTTGTGTAATTTCATCCGCAATCTGGATCCGGACTGTGGTTCGAGCGAATGGAAACGAGAATTTTCGAAAACGTTGTCGTCGTTGATATTCAGTAACGTAGTAGAAGTGCTGAGTGGCGAGAAAACTTCTACGCAAAAAAAATCGGCCGAAATGATATTGAAGAAAATCAATGACGTGGTCGACGGACGCGAGTCGACTTCTCCGGACGGCTTCTCACGAGGAGTACAAAAGTTCGTCGCTGACATGCTGTCGCCGTGGCTGGGAAAATCCGTGGCCGATGTTTGCGGAAACGCCGGTGGAAAAAATCACGGCCTAGAAATGGTGCAGAGTGACGACGAGTTCCTCGAAGGTGAGTCGGGTAGATTTCAACGGAAACGTGATTCGGTGAAAACTTCGACGAAAACGAAAGGCGACAAAAAGAAATCAACGGGAAAGAACAGGAAGACGTATGGACAAAATAACCCTGTGAGTTTGGGCCCGAAAATAGGCACGCGTAAAAAAATCGGACGGTCGGACAATGCTACAGCGGAAAAACTCAAACGACACGCAGCCGACGCGAGGAAACGTGGCATCGATATCGGAGGGGAATATTCGGAAAAAAAAGATGGACTGATAAATCTAAACGATGAAAACACCGGAGAAAAATCGATAGCTACGAGAATATCAGCAGTTGATCGAGAACTCGAAAAAGGCTCGGCCGCAATAAAAGTCGACGGAGAAAGAGCGTCCTTGGAAAAAGTAGTGAAAAAACGTAAACGTTCCGTGGTTGGTGAACGTCCGAAGGGGAAAAAACTCTTGAAAAATTTGGAGATAAAAAACAAAAAAATCACGTCTAAATCGCGTGACAAAGTGACTGCCGATAGCAAAAGAACGGATCAAACGGAAGTTCAAGAAGAATCTGGCGATTTCGGCGCAGGCGTAAACGTCGAGATCGAAACTGATTCAAAAACCGGACGGAAAAATGTTAGACGTTCCGCGGTTGGTGAACGTACGAAGGGGAAAAAACTCTTGAAAAATTTGAAGATAAAAAACAAAAAAATCACGTCTAATTCACGTGACAAAGCGACTGCTGATGCCAAAAGAACGGGTCAAACGGAAGTGTTAGAAGAATCTGGCGATTTCGGCGCAGGCGTAAACGTCGAGATCGAAACCGATTCGAAAACCGGACGGAAAAATGTTAGACGTTCCGCGGTTGGTGAACGTACGAAGGGGAAAAAACTGTTGAAAAATTTGAAGTTAAAAAACAAAAAAATCACGTCTGATTCACGTGACAAAGCGTCTGCTGATGCCAAAAGAACGGGTCAAACGGAAGTGCTAGAAGAATCTGGCGATTTGGGCGCAGACGTAAACGTCGAGATCGAAACCGATTCGAAAACCGGTCGGAAAAAAGTTAAATCTGCGAAACCCGGTGACAAAGATCCGTCAAAGACGCTTAATCCGAAAAAGAACGAAAAACGGAGGCAGTCAATCGTTTCCGGATCACGACAGGACAAACAGCACGTCGGAGCGGAGGACAAGGGGGAGTGGAATCTGGTAGAAAAAGACGAGGGGTCCGGTCCGTGCGTCGAACGCCCCGAGGGGTATTCAGGGTCCAGCTCGTGCGTCGAAGAGGAGTGGTCTCAAGACGACGAACGAGTGACGAGCCCGGATGAGACGCGCCGTCCGAAGACTTTCGGTAACGAAACTGTCAAACGCGACAGCGAAAAGGGATCGACTCCGGGTGCCGCCGCCGTCGGTGGTTTGGACGGAGGACCGGGCGCTAACGTCTACGAGCGAGACGAGACGACGCCGCCGCCGCCGCGTCCGAGAGGGCAAGACGCGGGTCACGCTAATACCGGCGGTGCAGGTTATACTTCCGGTGGACCGCGGAAAGACGACCACCGTTCACGACGGTCGAGTGAATCACGAGATGATGCAGAGCAAGCGAATGCCGGTGGTGTGGACTACACTTCCGGTGCACAGCGGCAAGACGACAATCGTTCGCAGCGGACGAAAATATCACGCGGTGCAGATGACGCGAATACTGCAGGTCACACTTCCGGTGGATCACAGGAAGACGACAATCGTTCGCAGCGGACGAAAATATCACGCGGTGCAGATGACGCGAATACTGCAGGTCACACTTCCGGTGGATCACAGGAAGACGACCAGGGTTCGCGAAAATCGAGAGAATCGATAGATTTAGACCAAGTAAACGCGGGTGGCGCAGGTTACACTTCTGGTAAGTCACAGAAAGATGACTATCGTTCGCGACGGCCAAGTGAATCGCTGCGAGAGGCAGACCAGACGAATTCGGCGAGCGCGAGCTATACTGCCGATAGACCGCAAAAAGACAGTCATCACTCTCGACGGTCGAGGGAATCACGAGATGCAGACCAGATGAGCGCAGACGGTGTCGGTCACACTTCCGGCGCACCGCGGCAAGACGGCCATCGTTCGCAGCGGACGAAAATATCACGAGGTGCAGACGACGCGAATACCGCAGGTGCCGGTTATACCTCCGGTAGACCACAGGAAGACGACCCGGGTTCGCGAAAATCGAGAGAATCGATAGATTTAGACCAAGTAAACGCGGATGGCGCTGGTTACACTTCTGGTAAGTCACAGAAACGTGACTATCGTTCGCGACGGCCAAGTGAATCGCGAGAGGCAGACCAGACGAATTCGGCGAGCGCAAGGTATACAGCCGACAGACCGCAAAAAGACAGTCATCACTCTCGGCGGTCGATGGAATCACGAGATGCAGACCAGATGAGCGCAGTTGGTGTTGGTTACACTTTCGACGGATCACGGGAAGACGACTACCGTTCGCTACGGTCGAGAGAATCACGAGATGCATACCAGACGAATGCTGCGGATACAGGTTATACTCCCAACGGATCGTGGAAAGACAATTATCATTCGCGACAATCGAGAGAATCACGAGATACAAATCAGGCCGATGATTTGAAGTTGTGCGGACATATAGACGATTACCGTTGTTCTCACGACGAAAAATCTGTCAGCGAAGTCGTCAGCTCGACCCAACAAAATATCAAGGGTGATTTTCTTTTAAACAGTTAGGGCTCGGATGTGGCGACAGTATAATATTTTTTCTTCGATTTTACTACGCGAGTCAAGACCTATGTTAACGTGATATGCAAACGCGGCTTTTAGTACATTTTAAATATTTCTCCGGGATTTCGCGAGGTATTTTTTCACTACCTACATTAGTTTATTTCACGTGTGATTATTTATTTATACTTTAACTTTTGATCATTTAAAAAGTATCAAAAATGTTTGTAAAAAAAAAAAAAAAAAACATCAATATGTCCACATCATAAACGTGTGGCGAATTTAATGATTTTCGTGTTGAAAATATGAACAGTGTTTTTTTGATCGATTATCAAATAAACATTTTACGAATAATGTAAGTTTCAAGTATATAATTTAATGTTTTAACAGTGCAATAATGATAATTCATTTACCTTTTTTTGATGATCAATTGTTATTTACCTGGCGAAATACGACAATTGACTTCATTAGTTTCTACAACATCCGAGCCCGAATACAAATAATACCGGAAAACGTCACATGATAATATATTTTATATGGGGGAACTCATTGAAACCAAATTTAATGATTGTACGTTTTTTTTATATATATTTGTATTTTAGACGATATGAATGAGTTTTTTAATAGAATAATGACAGCAAACGACAACACATCTATACATGGTATTAGACTCGAAAACTCGCGAAAAAATTGTGCCAAATTATTTGCAAATAAGGTATGTATATTTACCAACGTATATATTGCACTCTATGATTTGCATAAAGATAATTAACTACGAATGAACAGTCTACACTTCGTTTCCGTAAAATAATTTAATTTATGAAACATTATTATTTCGTGTTTTTGATTTATTTATCTGATTTCAATATTCTATATAATTTACAGCAGGGCACATTATTGTGTATTGAAGACTTATAGTGCATTTTTAGTGTAGTTGGAAAATACAAGTGTAAAGTATCAAATTTAATAATATAATTTTTATTTTATTTTATTGACTAGTTCACTGAATTTATTTTTTAAATGTGTTCAATTAAATGTGCTATTTTTACTGATAATATTTAAGCTAAAGTTTTAATAAAGTTTTAATTTTTATCTGTATTACACGGTAGCTTTAGGCAAAATTCAAATTGCCGAAGTTCGAAAATCTAAATTCTTGAAATTCAACGTCCGCAATCAGGATTTAATTCTAATAATATAATATTAATAATATAATAATTCTAATAATTTTGATTATGAAATCCGCATTTCCAATTTCGAAACATTGAATTAGGGTTATAAATATTAATGCATTAAGGACATGTAGGTTTCACAATTTAAACTAAATGTATAAAGTATTCTAATATATGTTTTAAGAAAAATGAGTATCAACATTCATTACATTTTTATATTATAGAACATGCAACAATTATTTTATACAAATTTTAAAATTAAAATTGTTTTCTATATTTAAAATAGAAAAATTCGCAAGGTTGGAAGTTCAAAAGTTTTTGTTTTATACCAAAAAAATTATTTTTTTTTTATTAAAATACAAAAATCTGCAACGTAAAACCTTAAATTCGGTTTTTTAAATCTAAAAATTCAAATTCTCGATTTTGAAATCCAAAATCCGAAAATAAATACAAACTTATAAATAACCCATATAATAAGTCAATTTTTAATAATGAATCAATACAAATAATTATTCCAAAGGCGTGTTTGACTTAGTATTCAATGTTTATACTTTAGCAAGAAATATAAAAAACTATCATAGTTAAATTAATTGATTATAATAATTTTGAACTATAAAACCTTGTACAAAAACAAGTAAGCAATATCCTAAAAAAAAAAAAATCTATAAGAAATCAATTACGGATTGTTACCATGAATATATTATGGTATAATAATTATATTAATATTTTGATTTATTTTAAAATTAATAATATTCATAATTACATCAAGTTATATTCTTATAAGTTATTAATACTCTGTCCTTATTAGTTTTTATAAACAAATTATGTTTGAAATTATCTTAATTAATTAATATTTTTACATACGTACATTTATATTTGTTTATTTGGGGAGATTTTTCCTAGCCTATTAAGGGATATTTTAGTTATAACTACATGTTGATTTACTAATTCCTATTTTGTACGATTGCTATTTGCACCTAAATTTATACTAATCGTTTGAAATCATTATTGTTTTTCTAATTAAATTACTAGAGAAAATGGAATCTCTAACGACTACATTACAACAAACAATAATTTTTCATATTATTTTGAACGCTAATGAGAATTGAAAAATATCCTCGTGTGAAAAGTCGACTGTAAATGATGTCGAATAATAATTGATCAATTTAGAACTAAAATAATCGAATGATACATGTATTTACATATGATGTGAACAGCATACGACTATATAATACTTAAGTTCTAATTAGATATTATTAATTTAATCCTATTAAAAACACAAAAATGCATAGTAAAATTGTATAATTGAACCAAAATTATGAACATCGTACGTTCAGATGATTCATTTTTTTAACCGCATAGTAAAAATAAAGTATTTTTGAGCGATTTATTTATGATGTGAATAAATGTGTATGATACAATATAATAGATAAAAGATGACATTGCGATGATTGAGATCAAATATTTTAATAGATCACCTAATCGTATCAATAATTCGATTTTACTTTTTATTATTATACGTGCAATCGTACAAATGATAAATTTCGTTTCGAAAAAATACTTAAAAACAAGGTGAGACAAGTTGATTTTGGACCACATCGCGCTGTAAGAGTATATCAAACGCATGTGATTAAATTTTTAAGGGGAAAAAACAGAGTATTTTTAATCATATCCGTGGAAGTCACGATTAATCCCAAGTCCATTACAACGAGAGGGAAAACGAATCGATAATATACTATCCAAAAGCATCGTAAGATTTTAAAAATATTATATATTGTTTAAATGCATTGCATTAAATAAATATTATTATAACATATACCTATTATTAATACATTTATATTAAATAAATGAAACAAAGCAAATTAAATATATTAAATCTTCACTATAAATATTTTTCTTTCTTTCATTATTCATTAATTCACTGAATGTGTATCTAACCGAACCATTTTGGACGAATGGTCGCAATTTTCCACGTATACGTCCCTGATTTTATGACTTCATAGATACAAAGGGAGATCAGTATTTGAGGGGCAAATCGACCGGCAAATACACCACTAAACAACCGTGACTCATCGCTTTGAACGATTTGTTTATTTTTGCACTTTTATAGACGCGAACATTGATGGATAAGAAAACCAAATACGAAACGAGCACCGGAGACAAAACGTATCTGCGCCATAGAATTAACTTCCGGGTTTGTAAGAATGACTGCAAAGATCACGACAAAGACAGAAAATTATTGCCACCGTGCGCCGATCGCACGTTTACTTTGAACCCGAAAGGAAGAGCCATACAAATAGTAAAACCGATTACTAGACTAGAGACAAACTTTTTCGAAGACTTCAGCAAATGTTTGAACAATAAGAAGCAATAAAAAGAACACGCTATGGAAATATTAAAATTTTTTAAATACAATTTTGAATTATAGATTACTAAATTTTATAAGTCTTTGGCACATCATTCGAAATCCTAAAAATGTATTATAATATTTCTTTATTGAGTTTATATTTCAACTGCAGTAGAATAAGGTCTATTGGTTTTAAAATTCTGTTCATTTTTTTTTTCTAATGTTCGGATCCATTTTTTCGTGTAGTGGACTTTTTGCATACGTTACGTTTAGCCCCTATATAAATCAGAAATATCATTTGTTTGATTCATGTAAATGACCAAAAATCCGTTCTTAGCTGACGTCTCTTACCTATAAACTGCATACCTGCCTAGTTTCAGTTATTATAATGTTAATTTGAAATCAAATTATCACTACAGGTATAATCGATTTGTCAACATTATATTAAAAGAAAATGAATTTGATAATATTATGTAAGATTATAATAGGTACATGCTACTCGTATATTCAAAAAAATGTCACCGATCAACCATTCGTGACCAAATGTCTTGCGTCGATCGGTAAATTATTCTTTTATTACGAACTGTACTCATAAATATGTGTATTTATTTATTCACTACTATTTTAGTGCCCAAATCATGAAATTTATTTACGTTTTAACAGTTTATTTATTAATCATTGATAATTCACGTTTAAATTCAAACAACTGCGAGTATGCGGTTATACGTTATTAGTGTATCAATTGAAAAATATTCCGATAGTCTAACATTATTATTTTTAATTTGTGTGATTACGTCGATTTTCAACAGGCGTTTTGTAAAACGATAAAAGGCCACGGCCCCGGGTAGAAATCTACACGATGTACATTTGAAAATCTGGGAACCGTGTACGTAGGTAATATTATAACGTCGTGGCTGTGTGCATTTATCGGTCGGACAACGACGACGGCGGTAAAATTTTGTATTAACACGGTGTTTAATGAACCCGACTTTATCCCTTTCTTCCTGCGTGAGGGAACGCGATTGTTGCTCGAAGACGTGTATACATGCGTAATGTTATGTTGTCACACTATTCAAACATTATTTAAGCAAATTATAACGTCGAATCCAAACAAAAACAAACCAAAAAAAAAACGAAAATTACTCATGGTCGATTCAAAACGATTTACGTGGTCTTGTAGCCACGCACACACACACGCACACACACACACACACACACACACACACACACACACACATAATGGTCTGGCCAGGAAAATATTTCGTGCTGCATTTAAATTTGGGATTCTCTCTTCTACCAAAATTCTTACTTCTTTAATTTTAGTAAATCAATTGCTCATAGGTTAAAATAAAAAATATATTATTATTTTGATTTTTTTCCGTTTAAACCAAATGGCACCTGACATATGTTTAAAGTAATTTGACGTCATTGTTATTATTTTACTCATTTTTAAAACAAAATTGAACACAAATCAACTTTACAGAAAAAATTAACCATTACCTTGTTGACGTGACTTAATTTGACGAACAAATTAAATGAGTAAAAAACGATAAGAAAATTCTTGATTTTATTGAAATAACGTCGTTTAGTAGCTTACAGACATTCAATAATTTTATTATAAACGATTTAGGTGTATAAATGTATAATATATATCTATTATAACTATGTTGGAGCAGTGTTCATCGTCATCGTCTGTGGAAACGCAATATGATATGGACAACGTTGTGATCAAATAAAATAATTTTGTAATTAATGAGTATTTATATAGATAGGTTATACTTATTATATATTATATTTATATACATGGTTTTATTTTAGTTTTATTATACAAGTGTAAATACCTACTGCTAATATACACACACACACACACACACACACACACACACACACACACACACACACACACACACACACACACACACACACACACACACACACACACACACACGTAATGGGTCTCGAATCAAATCAAATAATGTAGAGGTTAATATTTTGTTTGTACTTCCGTGAAGAAGTTTCACTTTAAAAAATAATTATAACAATAAGCATCATTGTCAAACCGATAAATAGCCTGTTTCACTCAGAATCTAAAAAAGATGCACATCCTGTAATACACATTTTAATATACTTAGGTACGTATTTCATTAGATATAATATGATATGCACAAAATTATGTTTTGCATGATATTATACATATTATTATAATTATTATTATTATAGTTTCATTGATATAATGCTAAAATAAAATAGTACTTAAAAAACGAAATATAAAATGCTTTAAAATTAAAAGTTTTTTTTTTCGGATTCTTATAATCGTATTAACTTATAACATTTTATTATTTATTTTAGCTCTGTGCGTATTTTATTCGCCACCGTTCGGGTTTTCGTTGTATCCCGTATAAACACCGTATAAACAGACGAAAATGAAGCCGAGTGTACCTCCAAACGTACCAGGATCCCATGCGGCCGAACTCGGTTTGAACAGTTCGAGACGGCATGGGCCGAGAGACGAAAACGCTACGCGGACAGCGACGACGGTTAGGCGTATACACTATTCGAACAGAAATATATCTCCCCGAAATTGTTTTCAAAACATAGGAAGTAAATGTGGTGAGTTCAAAAATACGAGTGAAAGAAAAATCTCATGGTATTAATAATTACAAATATTTTAATGTTTTTATTGAAATATACTGCTAATTTACAATGATTTTAGTAGAAATTCGAACGCTAAACATGTATAGAAGAAAATCCCGACTAGCATTTATATGTACCTACGAAATAAAACGTGACTACACTTATCGTACATTTAATTTACCATAATTTTACCGTTTCTACGATAGTTTTTTCCTACTATTGGAAAACTCATTGAGCGTAATGACAAAACAGGCACAACGAAATTTTTGAACTATGTCTACTCGTATTACTTGAAAAAAATGAACAAATTAATAAATATAAAATAATAATAAACAATAATCATTGTAAACTTAAAACATTTGTCGCCTGAACTACACCAAAATAACTAGTAAAAAGAATTTTTTTTTTGTACGAATTCGAATTCTATGTGGTTTTTTTTTTATTATAAATAAAGGCCTCGACAGCATAGGTCATTGGCCTGGAAAGAATATAAAAATTCTATGTTGTGTTTTAATGTAAGAGGTATGTATGAAAAAAGTTTCATATTTATTTATTATACAGAGTAAATCACTTGTGTAAATATCCGTGGTACACGGTACACCTGGTATAAATGTATTTACTTCCATATTGTATGGTGTAGACAATAGTCAGTAACATAAGTTTAATCATTTTTGTATTCATTCAATATTTAACTTCTATTACGAGATACAAACACAACGAAATTATAATAATGATAATTTGCACTCGAGTCACTACAACAATTTATAATTGTTAGTACAATCTAGATGAAATTTATGCTCTATAGCAGCGTTTCTCAACCTTTTTTCATTCGCGTGCCCCTTAACTTCTCATCACTATTTTACGGGCCCCCAAATGTCAACTTAGTCATATATTTTCACATGAGATAAATACGAATTAACAAAAATAAAATAAAATAATTAAATCAAAAATAATTTGGAAATGTCTATTTATTTTAATCGGCATGTTTCATACAATGTATATATAAATATATACTAAATATATAAAGACATTAAGTTAAAAATGTAGTTTTAATGCGAACCTTGGGCTTGTTTGCCAGCACTTTTGTTTTTAAATCTGGCCCTACAGATGATAGGTAAACCCGTTAGTCTGAACTCACAGATATATTTCATATTATACTCTTATTATACCTATACACACTTATATCATATATTAGGAAAAACCGATTTACAATGTTTCACAAATCACAATAACAAATATACCAAATACAACAAATTTCACTTTTTCCGTCATTACGCGTTTTTTTTCGCGGACCCCCTAATACCTTCTCGCGGACCCCTAGGGGTCCACGGATCCCCGGTTGAGAAACGTTGCTCTATAGAAAAGCTCGATGAAACTTTTGGATCATTAAAACAATCCGCAGATGTTTTTACATACATAGAAAAAACAGGATTGAAAAAAACAGTATTCGTTTTATTCAGAATCATACGAGTACAATGCACAATCACAGTATTTTTTTAATCAAACGTACTGTTTTTACGTGATGTTTTTATGTTGTTGTCGGGTTTTAAAAAACCGTAGATGAGCCATTTTTAAGACTGACGAACCATACGCGTGTCGACGAGTAGAATGGTATTATTTTAAATTTTAAATCCAAGATAATTAATAGAATGCTATTATTTTAAATTTGAAATCAATGATAAATCGTTGTTTTCAAAAAACGTTTCTGAGTGTTTTCACAAAATTTCAAAAAACAAGATATTTTCAATATTTTAAAAGATTTAAGTCCATAAAAAAACCTAAAAATTTATTAACATCTCATTCATAATGTATATAACTAAAAGCAATGAAAAAATTGCATAAATCTTTTGATAAGATTTTTTTTTTGTGCACATTTATGTTCAAATCCCGATGAAAATCATTAACATTAACATAAGAAATTTTGTATATATGTAGATAGAATGATACGTTTTGAATATTTTGGTTAAAAAAAAAATCATCTTCATTGTAAAAAAAAACCTACCGCTATTTAGACGAAAAATAGTGAATATTATGAACGATATATTTTAAGTCTGAAGCTTTGCATTTTAAAATGGTCTTTTATAACCTGCTGCGTAAAAAGTCGGATTGTATTGTATATTTACCAAATTATTATCTCAAAATTAATATATTATTAGAAGGAGAATGAAACGAGAGAAAAAAAAACAACTACAATTGAATGAATATGACTGAACATCACGTAGAAACAGTACGTTTGATTAAAAAAAAATACATTAAATAAAATTATTACGCAATGTTATATTCTAAATGAAACGAATACTGTTTTTTTTTTTTTTTTTTTTTGTTTGTAATAACATATGCGGATTGTTATTATGATACAATAGTTTCATCCAGCTTTTCTATAGAGCAGAAACTGCATGTAGATGGTACTTTAAATTGGTTAGTTTTCTAATGCGTAATACAAAACAAAATGCGTAAAAAGGTTTTAATCTGGTATTGACAAGATCTATCGTATAATTAATTTTGATATTTAACAATTAATCCAAAAACGATAGTGCTAGACATTTGAAAATTTTACCTAATTAAAAAATGACCTTTCTACGGTCTTGAAAAAGTTTCGAAAATATTTAAAAATTTTAGACTACATTTAGAATTTTTAAAATATTGAAATTTCAAATGCCATGTAAAAAATAATTTATTTAGCTCATCTTTATGAAACTCAAACGATAAATTATGGATTATGTGGGTTATGTGTCCATTTATTGTTCAAATATTTTTACCAGGTTAATACAAATTTTATGAGTTTGTTTTTATATTTAGTTTATAGTTTATAACAATTCGAAGCAGTATGATTGCACACATAAAAAAAAACATGATTGAAAAAAACAGTATTCGTTTCATTCAGATTTTTACATTGCACAATCATAGTATTTTTTTAATCAAATGTACTGTTTTCACGTGATATTTTTATGTGATGCAACACTTTAATTGTATTTATCTCATCGTTATGCCATAGGTATTCTTCATAATATTTAATGGATTTTTAATTAAACTTTTGAATAATAACAATCCGCATATTATGTTATTACTTACAAAAAAAAAAAAAAAAATCAAAATTGAAAAAAACAGTATTCGTTTTATTTAGAATATAACATCGCGCAATCATTTTATTTAACGTTTTTTTTATATCAAACGTACTGTTTTTAAGTGATGTTCATACATATACATCATTTAGTCGAAGTTGTTTTTTTCCTCTCATCTCATTCTCCTTCGAATAATATATTCATTTTAAGATAATAATTCGATCATTATACTGTAGGTACAATCGGTTTATTCGCACAGCTACTTATAAAAGCCCATTGAATTTTTATTGTCGAAATTAATAAAATCAATTTAATGATAGTATCATTTACTGTGAATTTTACCGTATTTTGTCCATTTTAGGCTGTTTTCCGCTCGCCTGAAAAAACGATTGAGAGGAAAACTTAATAAACCCTCAATTACAATTTAACATACAATTTCTTATCTATACAGTTGCTGGATGAACTTTTGGAAAAAGTTAAGTTGAGCAAAAATTATCTCCAGAAAAAAAATTAAATGAAAAAATAAACAATAATTGTAAAACCATAAAATCCTTCTCTTCACTCAGAATCTAAAATAATTCGTTACGTTTTTGCGACGATGACGGCATTGAAAAATCAGCCAAAAAATAAAAAGTAAATAACTGAAATTCGAGGAGAAAATACTGTATTTAAGTAGTTCATTTTCTTCTATCCAAAGTCCGGATTAGGACCGGATTTCGGTTTTCGACCTTTGATATATTTACTTAATATTATAATAGCTTCGTATCTAGAATTCCGAATTACGAAGTAGTTAGAATATGATTTTATAAATCTGTTAATATCTTTACAGCATATAGGTATTTCAATCTACGAGCAGTGGTAATTAATTATTGGTATATTTCTTTTACAGAGTAGTATTATTCACATTTTTGAAAGATCTAGTAACTTTTGTTTCATTCAACGATATTGTTTACTCATTCGTTCATTGAAAAAAAGTTTTTATTTATTTATTTTTTTTATTATTGTGATTTTCTGTTTTTAAAAACGGTATTAAATAAAATATAATATTGTGAAAGAGGACGTACCTATACATTTTTTTTTCCGAAATAAAAATACATTTTTACAGAAACGTTGATATTTTAGTATATGTATTATTGGACCAATTGTGTAACGAGTACGATCACTTAGCGTTTAGAGTAGCGATGCGAAAAGAAATGAAAAAGGGCAACATCCATATTACACTCAGCTTTTAATCGATATGAATAATTAATCAGAAATATAGTCGAATGATCATTTAAAATAGATTAAAACCCGACTTTGTTCTTGATGACTTTATTATTTATTTATTTTTTTTTTAATTAAAAACATTCAATGATAAATCGAGTCGTTGGTAAAAAAAATCGTTTTTCAGACCTTCTGAATGATTTCGAAAGTGTCGGCCTTTCGGAGCCGGTGTCCGAAAATCGAAAAAAAAATATCAAAGACAAAAAAAACAAATAAATAGCCGAAAACCGTATTCGTCATGAAGCACCAGAGCGGCGGTGTAGTGGGTGTTTGAAAAAAAACAAAAATGAAAACAGTCGAACGAAACGACGATAACGGACGAAAGATAACGGAGAGGAATGCACAGAGACGCGTTGTACGGAGATGAAAAAAAAAACCCCGAACGAACTACCGCCGCCTACGACTTTCCAGAAACGGTCGGATACGGTCGGCTCGTGACCGTCGCCGCCGTCGGCCGTTGGCAGGCAGCAGCCGCGCCGTCGTCGTCGTCGTCGTCGTCGTCGCCGCCGCCGCGTGCACGATCTACGCGCGTGCGCTGTGCCGAGTGACGCGGTGGAGAGGAGCGAACCGAACGACGGACGACGCGAGTCCGCCACGGTGCCGGTGCAGCTGCAGCCGGCATTATCTCCGCCGCAGTCTTTGTCCTACGTCCGACGTCCTCCAGCCGACACCCCGTGTGAGCAGAACGTGCGGTGTGTGTGTGTGCGTGTTGTCGTGCGATCGCGTCCCTCTTGTTGCACGAAACGCGCGAATCGAACCCGTGGTCATGATGCTGTCGGTCGCCGCGAGAGCCGTGCGGCACCACGCCGCCAACGTCAACCGGTTTCGTCCGGCGGGCCTGCTGCCGGGGCCGCGTCCGCTCGTCCGTTCCGACTTCCGTCGCCACTGGTAAGCACTCGACTCGGCGTAAAAGCGGTGCAACGCTCTTCGTGTCTCGGACACATCGTGTCCGGACCGCAGAAAATAGATAATATATCGTCCGGACCCGGTGTCGTTTACTCTACCTCTCGCCGTGTGTCGTTCTCATACGATAACTTAAACCATCTATTCTATAATCAATGCTTAAACCAATGACCGGCAACTGGCGGAAGGCAGTGATCCGGACCGTCGACGTGTCTTTCTTTGATAGTTTAATAAATACGTTATTTCGATTTTCATCGTGATTATTAAAAACTGCGTCGTTTTGTAAAACGATTTTTTTATAAACTAGTAGAGAACAAATTTAACGGATTCTCACCTTGAGCTTTGAGGACATATTTCGTATTAGATGTTCTGCAAGAGTTCCCGATTTCAAGTTACTAGCCAAAGACAAGCATTGCAATTTCTCATTGAAAATCACACGGCATGTTTACTCTTCAAATAATTTTAACATTTTTAGTAATAACTATTGAATAATATAATAAAATACATTTTTTTCTACGGACCCCGTTAACGCGTTATTTTAGTTTTGCGGACTCCACTACTCCAGTTGAAATCACTTGCCGACCCCCGACTTAAACGAACGGTCCACCGATGAACCGTTTTTTTTTGTTTTGTTTTTTTCGTCCATGATTTATTCACGACACCACGGTCCGGGGTTTTCGTCGGCAAGCCGCCGCCGTCCGCTCGAGACGACGGACGATGTACGATGTGTATTGTGTTGGCCGCCGAAAAGAAATAGCGAAACGAAAAAAGCGAGCGGCGAGACTGTATCGCGCGGCCAGCGGTGGTGACTTTAAAGTAATCGGGTTTTACTCGGTTTACTCTCGTGTACGAAATTTTATCGCTTTTTAACCGAGGCGTTAACGTCGAGGAAAACTTTCGTTGATATATTCTGTGATGTATTGTTATGACGACTGAGACGCTTGGAACAACAACCAGATAAATCCTCTTTTTGAAATGTTTCGAGGCTGATAAATAACGATTTATTCTATGGTCAATCGATACTTAAACTATTACAGTTAAATATTTCTATTGTTAACATGATGATGAATAATACCTACTGTGAACTTTGAATAATTAATTCGACTTTTTTTGTTTAGACAAAAGTACCTAGTTCAAAGTTATGAAACCTATGGATTATTCGGGTTGTTGTGCCAAACATGTTGTTTTTTGAGGGTATACTAATAGTAAATTTTTTTAAAATTTACCCTAAAATTAAAATTGTTTATTGTTTTACTATGAATTATAATTAAACAGTATCTTAAGTTTTCAATTGAGTTGTAACATAACAAATGGCATACAAATTAATTACAATAACAACAACAAACAGACTATTTGTTTGGTAAAATTGAGTATCACAAGATTTCTTGGTACTGGTCTAGTTGACCCCCGCCAGGAAGGCAATTCCCCCGCCACTCAAGTTTAGTTGACGCCCGCCACTTATATTTTGTATTTTCGATAACCGATAATTTATATAAAAATGTACGATTAATAATACATTATACATTTATTGAAAATTATACATTCATGATTACACAGAACAATTCAAGCGATCAAAATAAAAATATGTAAAACATATGGTAATATTATATTAATAAATAAAAATAAAAATAAATAATAAAAATTATGCAGGTGGCCAAAACTCTGCTAGGTATATCCTTCAAAATTTCTTTAAATGGTTCCCGACCGTTTAATTTACTTCACCACATAAATTCTGACAAATAAGAATCTAGGAAGTTTGTCTTAGTCCCTCTAATATAATATACGATACCCGCTGTTATACCTATCTTATATAATTCATTTTACTACACGGATTTTACCAAACATAATTCTTAAAATATCTAATAAGAGAATTTCACAAAAATACCTAACGTATATGATTTCGCACCTTTTTTATCTGCACTCTGCAGCATATCAGTATATTATACATTTTATAACATCAAAAATACGAGAGATGTAGGTAAGTGGCGGGCGTCAAATAAACTTGAGTGGCGGGGGAATTGCCTTCCTGGCAGGGGTCAACTATACCAGTACCAATTTCTTTTCCTTTTTATTTCTTACGACAAAATATTTATGTAGGTATAACAAAAATATAAAAACTTTTAAACAAAATGAATCATTTAACTTTTACATAATAATATTAAAACAACAACAAAAATATTATGCTTGGTAAAATTAATAACAATATCAGCACATGATTTCACATGGATAGTCTGTGAAAATGAGAAAAACGTTTACCTGTTTGATTTTCAATTACTGCTAATGAAATATAAGTTTTAGTGATGTTACTGAATTAGCTGCGACACGATGCGTGTGCTACAATGCACAAAAATAGCCCCTTGTTAAATCCATCACTTGAAATACGCTCACTGAAGTCTTCAACTAGGAACCTACCCTTAAGTTGGAATGGATATTTTTTTATAATAAAATATAATAATTATCAAGTCATAAATAATATTGTCACACTCTAATCGTTTTTGGTTTCAGGTTTTTTGTGGGTCAACTTTGGCAGCCAGAGCGACCGCGGCATCCTTTGCCACTAGTTCCGTCACCACCACCACCACCAATCGTTATGACTGCTAACAATGATGATACTGTCGACAAGACCACTAGACATGATTTTATGGTCGCATTTTCGAACATCGTTAAGGACTTGACTGATACCAGACGCTATCCAGACGTCCCAGACGTCATTAAATGGATTATAGAAGTTAATATTACCTAAAATTATTATTTTTCGAGGCAGTGAAACTTTTTTCAACATGACAGATATTGTTATAATAATCATTGTGTTTCAGTTGTTGAACTACAACGTACCCGGCGGCAAGTTGGACCGTGGATTGGCTCTGGTACACTCGTATAAAATGTTTTGCCCAAAGTCTGAACTTAGTGATGAAAACCTTCAATTGACCTATGTACTAGGATGGTGCATTGAAATAGTAAGTGGTTCAAATAGCAATATTTAATTAATGAACAGGGTCCGGATTTTATAGCATTTGCTAATTTTTATAGAATACAGATAAAAATAGCAGGATGGGCTATACATTTGTTTTATACACCAGGGACTCTAAATAAAAAATTTTATTTTGCTATTTTTTGCATATTTGATGCATTTTAGATTTTTAGTGCTATTTTTAAAGTGTTGGTGCTATTTTTCTTATATAATGCTTTATTTAATAGATATCGAAAAAAAAATTATTATTTATTTATGTGAATTCATAAGAAAAATTACCAAATTTTTGTTTCATAATTAATTTATAAATAATACTATGGTTGTAGTTAAGGTAGGTATACAATATTAAACATGTAAGTCTATTTTTAAGAAGCTCGGAAATATCGAATAGTATACATTTTATGCCTTCTAATCTGTTTTATTCATATAAATATATATATATATATATATATATATATATATATATATATATATATATATATATTTATATTTCATTATTGTTTAGATTTTACAATTTTCTTTAAATAATACTTATTAATTTAAAAGATAACAATTTAAACCACCAGTAAATAATGATAATTTTAAAAAATTTGTTTTTTTTTTTGCTATTTTTGATGTTTTTAGGGCATATTATATCGCATATTTTAAGGATTTATCGGTCATATTATAGCGCATATTTTAGTACTTTTTGGTGCTATAAAATCCGAACCCTGTTAATGAATATTGAACACCAACAACGAGTATGATCTAAATAATTTATTCTATGGCTCTTGAACATACAGAAACAAGAAATAATTGTTAATTTTATTCCTGCCTAGTCAAAAGTTTTTAATTTCTAATGAAACCACTAATTAGTTAATAATTCAGCAACCAGAGTAAATGAAGTGTGCCATTATACTTATTATTTAGTGATAATTTATTTCTGTTTTTTCTTTCATTTCTAACGTCTATGAGTTTTCTGTTGTGAGTTTTGTTTGTATAACAGGTGTTGCCTTTCATCATACTGTTTCCCCCAGTTATAGGGTGGTTATTTTTCTCAACAGATTCTTAGTGAATAACTTAGTATCATTTTTGTATTTTGCTCCTGTTGTGAGTTGAAATTTGATAATGTTACTATTGTTAATCATATTATTGTTGTTACAATATTTGCCATTGTGTCATATTGTTAATTAAATCCGTAATTTTTACTTAATACTAACTCATACTTTTAATTATTTGCATTCCATTGTACATTACCACTACTAGCTAATTATTATTATTATTACAACAAAAACCACTACTATTTGTCATATGTGTACAAAGTAAACTATATTTATACAAACTCTAGTATTGATCATTATTTTAATTAGCTTATAGGCATCATTTAATGCTGGCTATTTTCTAGTTATAAATCTTCTTTTTAATATGATAACATGAATAAATGAACAATTACTACGTATTATTAGTTGTTTTATACATTAATAGTGTTATGCGTTGGATGCACTATAACATTACATCATAACTATGTGACATACATAATATGTATAGGTTTAATATCTATAATAGCTGACTGGACGTAAGCTCCCTCCAATCTATATTATGATTGTAAGGCTTTCGTTCAGCTCCTACTATGTTTAATACAGCAGTTTGTCTCGATGCCATCCTAAGACCCAAACTCCGTTCTACGATGATATAGTATTTTATTTATAAGTATATTTGTAAGTATTAATTAGACATATAACATTTATCTAATCTACATTTATGTATAGTATTAAGATCCTAAATTCCATTAACATTCCAGAGCTATGGTTAAATATATTCATATTAACATCTTTCTTGAATATTGTATATTTAACTGGTTATCCCCGATCACGTTACATATTGGTGGAGGCCCAAAGCTTTTATATGGTTGAAATATCAAATATTTGGGATTGGTTTAGGTTTTTATTAATTTTTTAGTTATGTTAGTTTCAGTGAAATTTGAATGAGAATATTCAAAAGATATAATATACATTTAGACTTTATGAGAGTTATATGTATTGATAATAATCACAAAAAAAGTGTAGTAATATGAAGAATATATAGAGTTGATTTATTGAGAATTAATGCGAATCATGTATTCAAAATGTATATAAAATTGTAGTCTTTTGAAAAATACATACAGTTGATATATTAAGAAATAATGAGATTTCTATACTGAAAATAGCAGTGTTGAGAAATTAAAAGGTGTAAAATGATGGTCTTTTGGAGAATATATAAGTTGATTTATTGAAACTTATGCGAATCATCTATTAAAAATTAAAGTATAGGGAAATAAAATTGTAAAAGTGTTGTTGTGGAGAATATATAATGTTGTTATTTTGAAAATTTTTGAGATTTATGTACTTTAAATAATAGTGTAGGGAAATAAAAGGAAAACATGTAATCGTGTGCAGAGTATAAAGATTAATATATTGAACATATATGCAATTTAGGTGACAAGAATACTAATTGTGGAGAATTAATAGAATTAGATAATTAACGATTAATTTATATGACAAGGTTTAGTGCAGGGGTCTTCAACCCGTGGCCCGTTTTGTCATTAATTGCGACCCGCGATCACATTTGAAATATGGCCTGCAACTTTCTGTTTCGATCAAATTAAAACGGCCATGAGCCATCAATATTGAAAAAATTAGAAAAAATACGATAAAACAAATTAAATTACTTTCTTAAGTGTTGGCTGTTTTAATGATATTAATAATAGTTTGTTATTTAAAATTTAATCATAAAAATTGTTATAGTGAAACTGAATTTTAGCATTAAACACATGTTACACAGGCGCGTACACAAGGGGGGGGGGGTTAACCCGAAATTTCAGAGAAATTATTCAATTATTAACGAAATATAAGTGGTTTCTATCAATGTGGGAGATATTAGATACAAATATGTGGGTTTTATTACTATTTATTAGTTTCTTACTAATTTTTTATATTGACATTCTAATTTTTAAATTGATATGGTGAATACGCACAGACCGCAGTTATCGTAATATTAAAAAAAAAAAAACGAAAATAATGAGAAATACGTAATTTTCCATTGAAATTATGTAAAATTGTTTATATATAAATATGAAATTATACGACTTTAAACCCCCCCAAAAATATTTTTTGTGCACGCGCCTAATGTTACATTACTACGGACGCGGCCCGCAAGATTTGTAGAAAATGTGTAGCCCTCTCCATAAAAAGGTTGAAGACCCCTGATTTAGTGTGTAAGTAGAAAAATTTAAGATTATTAAGTAATCTTTCAAAAAATAGTAAAAATAAAAATTATTAATAGTTAAATAGGAGAAAATTCAAAAATTTCAAAAAAATAAACAAAGCTCAGAGGTGGTCCTTAATCAAATTATTCACAAACCCGATATTTTCCTAGAAAAAAGATTTGAAAACATAGATACATATATTAAAAATTTGAGCTATTGCCCATTGTGAAGTATGACAAAGACAACTCAGATTTAGAAACATTACAAAAAATAAAATTAAAACAAAGTTTAATAAAATATTCAGATTGTTTTACTCAACACAATTTTTGGATCAATTAATATAAATGATAATATAACAATACCTACCTGTATAATAGAACTATAGAAACTATAAAATATTAGGAACAAACCCCGAAAATTATTAGAGAAAAAGTACTTAAAAAATAAAAAACTTTGTCAGTTAAAAAAATATAAAGAACGTGATAAGCAGGGCTGGGGACTTAATGTATTCGCATATTTGTTCGGGACGTAAATAGAATAAATCTGATCCGGTACTTTGTGTTGTGGTGTTTGGAGTTAAAGTTTAAAAGTTTATTGTGCATATGTTTGCATATTTTTGAAATTTTTTTCTACAAATGCATATTTTTAAGAATTATTATTGATTTTTATTGCATATTTTAAAATAATTTTTCATTATTTACTCTTATGCGGCCCATAGACGTACAATAATATTGTACAATATTGGGAGTTGAGTAATAATATTGAACGTGTGGTTCTGGTATTTTTAAGATGGCGCAATATATTGAACGAAATCAAAAAAATTAGATATTTATTGTGCAATCTGGAAAAATATTGCACCGTCTATCGAGTGATATTGTGTAATGTCGCTTCTGTCGATGTCAAACACGTGTTCCAAACGCGTCACAATGGCTTCTAAAAATGCAGATAGGCAATTTATGCTCGAATTTATCTAAAATTCGCCCAAAAATATTCACAAACGGACTGGCAAAATATTGAATGTCTGTAACCAACATTGTATAATACTTTGCACAACCTTCAAATATCATCTTCACACGATTCAATATTATTGCACAAAATCGATCATTTTGCAATATTATTGTATGTCTATGGCCACCTTCAATTCGTTTGTTCAATCTATTTGCACAATATTATTATACGTCTATGGGCCCCTTTAAATCACGGTCTATGATTATAATGTTCTGGTATCGGAGCATTATCAAACCGAAATGACTAGACCACTGGGGAGTTTTCGGAAAACAGTGTCATCTATTATTAAATTTTAATGATTAACAATGCATAATACAAAATAAAAACATCGTAATATCACAGATTTTATTATATGGTCAGGTTTCATATAATCTGTGGTAATATTTTAATTTGATAAAGACTTTAGGTACAAACAAGCTTTGAACAAACTTCTGGTTTATCCAGTAAAATCTCTCTATAACGGAATCGTTTGGGACCAAGAGCGGGTTGCATAAACGTCCTGTAACTACTTTCAGATCTGTAAGTACGTTAACGGATCTGTAAATAAAATTAGGTGTTGCTTGAACGCTCGGTAAAGTTACCGGCTCTGTAAATTATCGACTACCCGACCTGTAAACTGCAGGTCCGATTTGGACTCTGTAACTAGTTACAGATCGGTTAAAATAATATAATATTATGATAAGATTGTTCGTATAGGTAAAATAGGTACGAATATGAAATAAATATTATAATAGGTATTATAATTATTAATTTAAATAATTTGTATTTACTATTTACTTTTATGAATTATGATAAGAATTGTTTGGTTTGGTTTTATCAAAAAAATATGGTTTAATTTATTTGGTAACCATGGTTATCAATAATTTAATATTTCTTTATGCAACCCGAAAATAGTTTACACAATCATTAAAAACCTTATAGAGTCGGTAAATTACAGGGCCGGTAACAAATTTTCAGACTGTTCTTTATGCAACCCGGCCCAAATATTTTTCCGTTTTAAAGAGTTTTCCGTCATAGAGAGGTACCTATTGTTTCATATATTATTTGCAACGGGACTATTGACATTTTCCGTTATAACGAGAATCCCGTTTAATAGAGGGTCCGTTATACAGAGTTTTTACTGTACTTCTGTACTATGACAGTAGTATATATATTATTAGTAGTACTATTACATTAAGTACCCATTACTGCTGTTTTGCAAATATCACAAGTTGAACTTTTGGTGAAATTTTTTGTTATATAATATATATCCACATTATATTTATATATTATGAAGAACACAATCTTTTATATCGTGCATAAAAACTAGATAGCGCTTGAGAACATAAAAACCCCATGTATCAAGAAAGATTCCAGACATTTGTGACCCGTTCCGCTATACACCCCTCATCATTTCGATATTATAGTCCATTATAATCATAATTCGTGCTTTAAATCAATTATTTAATAAATTAATTTTATCTACATGTTGTCTGCAACAATGCTGATAAGGCGATATAATCAATAGCGTTACGGGGAACCCATTTTATTTTTAGCTCTGAAGACAATATTATTTTTACTTATCGTGTTTTACACATAGAGTAATAATATATAGAGATGAACTATATTTCTGTTTGCTTCGTATTACAACGGCTATAGCGTCCCCCTGGTTTTACAGTATTAGGTATTTTGTTTGCCAGTACACAGGGATCGACGGACTACGATCGTTATCGTGTCAATGCATATATCGCCAATTGTTGTGATGTGTTCGTATTTGTATTCGTTATTCACAAATAATACCATGTACCTATATTATAATAATAATTGTATTTACTATATTATAATATTTCCATTATATTTAAATAATACAAAAACTAACTAATATAATTATTTATTATGTATTTTTAGTTCATGTATTAAAAATATTTTAACTAAAATTTTTTTAAACATGTGTTAAATTTCCAAACAATGTATTTAAAATACATTTTATGAAAAAAGAGAGGGGTAGTGTAACATTACATTTTTACAATGTGACATATATATATAATGTGTATTGTATTGGTATAATATCTATTGTAGCTGACTAGACTCCCCCCCACCAATCTATATTATGATTTTAAGGCCTACGGCCAGCTCCTACTATGTGAAATACGGCAGTTTTTTCATGATTACATTAATTAGTATTCATAGTACTTAATATACATCTAGTCATTAATTATGTGATAGGTATAATATTATAAAATATTATTTATTTGTATTTAATTTATTTTGTACTTCAATGGGAATCAATAATTGGTGGAAATTTCCATAAACAATGTCTTGAAATCAAAGTTTTGATATCAGTCTATACTTAAATGGTATAAAAATGACTTTTCTTTTTTTAATTACTTTATAACTAATTTAAAACTGAATAAATAATAGTATAAAAAATAAATACTATTTTACTTAAATCAATAATTTTTTTTCAAATATATTATTAAATTTGTATTTAATTAAAAAAATACGTAATACACCTACACATAAAATAGCGTTGATTTTTTTTTTTTTTTAGTTGCAAGCTTATCAATTGGTACTGGATGATATCATGGATTTATCTATTACTAGAAGAGGACGTCTGTGTTGGTATAGACTCAACGATAATGGTTTAATGGCAATAAATGATGGCATTCTTCTTGAACAGACCATTTATCAATTGCTTAAAAAACATTTTAAGGATAAGCCTTATTACACATCTATTCTGGAACTTTTTCACGATGTATGGGAAAACAGTAAAATGATTTGGTTTGAATTACAATATTATTAAAATAATTAATTTATTAATTTATTAAATTTTACTTTTGGAACATTACTAATAGTAATAAGATAAAAATATATAGTAATTTCCTGAATATATTAATTTTTTTATTTTTATTGAAATGACTGCACTTACTTGGTGACAGTGGTTGATAATTGCTATACATTCAATTTAGTTCCGATTATTCGTTCGTAGGTGATATGTAGATAGTATTAAGGGTACATATTAGGTATTTTAGCTATTAAGTCTGTGGCTTGGTGCAATGAGGGCCAATGTCATATTTGATAATGTTCAGGAATTGAAAATACAATGTTGGCCAATTTTTAAAATTTACATAAAAATCTTAAATTGTATGTAAGAACTCTAAAAATGCTGTTACTTTATTAAATTGTATTCTGTTTCTTTGCATTGTTCACATTTTGTTTTTAACTACAAATGATTTTAGTTTAACTACAAGAAGTTTTATTATGACATTGGCCATAAGTTATGACCACATGACATTACAAAAAAGATCATTTCATTCATAAAATAACTTTATTTTATTTATTTTTAAATCATCAATTCAAATTAGTCTTTTAGTATCAATCAAAATGAAATAGTAGATCATAACAATATTATGCACTGTAAGTCTTTCACTTATTTGTTTGTTCTACAGCATATTTTAAACTTGAAATAAAAAATTTAAATCACATTATATTTTGTATAAACTTAATTAAGAAAAATTTATAAAGCACCCTCACAAATGAAATTTTACAATATTAGTCATCATTTTCTTCTGAGTCTTCTGCATTTCCTTACTAAATTAGCTAAAAAACTGTTATAGTACTGTCTACTATTTGGATGAATATATGGTAACAATGAATGAAAGTCTTATTTTTTTAGCGGGTAATGGCAATGGAATGGTAGTTATTGGTTTAATAAGAAATTTGTTTCTGTTGATTTCCTTAAACTTTTTTTTTATTCAATTTTAGTCCTAAAAATTCATCTTCATTGAATGAATTCTTATAAGAAACAATACCAAGTAAATCTGCTTTATACTGCATCCATTTTATTTCGATCCATGATACAGGTTCATGTTTTGTATACATTTTTCAATGGACATATTAAGTCTTCAAAAGTTCTTTAAAATCCAAAAAGTCATTTTGAACTATTTTAGACACAATAATTGGTGGATCACAGTGAATCATTCTAATTAAATTTACCCAATCTCTTGGTACTTCAATGCTAGCAAGTGACTTGTTTTTAGATTTTTCACTTATAGCATGGATAGAATCTGCTTTCATGTGTGTACGTGGCCAGGTCGCAAAAAATATGATAATCATTTTTCTTCCTCGTGAATGAAATATTTTACTACTTGCAAAAAACATATTTGCCATGTATATATTGTAGTTTTGACCATAATGAGTTACTATATATATTACCAATCTCAGTTCCTTCTTTTAGTTCTTCAAAAAAGTGTTTAAAGAGGCGACATGTAATTTTTTGACCACCTCTAGAAACTATTGTTTCGTTCTATTATAGGTTACTAATAGGCCTGGACTGGTTTTCAGTTGTTTCATAAAGAGTCAAGTTGTAGGTCCACAGTTGTCTTTTGTAAAACGATACACCAATTAACAATAATCAGTATGAAAAAGGCTCAAGTCAGTTTGTACCAAATACCATTTTTTCAATTAAATACTAAATTGTTATCTGGCCAATGTAATTATAAGCCCTTTTTTCAAAATTGTAGTTATGTTTAATGAGAAAAATCAAAATGGGTCAATCATAACTGTCAGTTTGTCATACTACTTCTAGTACATTGGCCGTTTTATCAGAATAAAAAAACATAAAAGATTGGACCGTTAATCTAAATTTCGTCAAAATATGACATTGGCCCTTCTTGCACCAAGCCACAGAATTAATTATAGTAAGTAATTAATAAAACAAACTGTAAAAATCTGTTATTATGAATTCATTTAATATTACCTATACATGCTTAATGTTAATAACATAAAATATAAATCTTAAAGTATTTTACATCGATATATCGCAATGCGAAATCGCGAAAAACGATACTATATTGACATTGAAAATTATATCGTTGACCAACACTAGTTTCTATATTATTGTATTATTGACCTAAGCTTTGAAATATAATCAATATTGTTTCACCCACATAAAAACCATCTTTTGTGTGCAAAAATGCGTGTAAAAAAATGTATTGATATAACTATATTTAGTCTGTATTTTTTTAAGTTCGTTTTGTATCTATGACTGGTTTTGATTTCAAATACCATAATTGGAAAGAACAAATTGAAATATTAATGTTGATTCAAAACAATACATATTTAGACTATTTTCTGAAGAGTATATGGCCTATAAACACAAGACATTGTTTAAACAAATATTATTAGTAGACATTGGTTAGAAAAATTTATGTTAAGAAGTACATTGGTATTTAATTATAATAAAATATAATTTTTTAAATTAGTTAGATGTAATAATGTTATATTTCCAATTATTATTCTTTATTTCATTTGTAGAAGCAATTCTCCCAGTACAGAATTTATGTAAACATAATTTGTATAGTTATTTAAAACTTCAATAACTTAATAGAAATTAAATTATAAATTTGATTAATTTTTACTTTGTTCTCTCTGGTTATGAAAATATATGCTAAAAACAAAACAAAACTAAAATACTCAAATATCAACTTAATTGTTTTCTTTTATAGACATATGTTTGTCTTCATTAAGTAGTTTTTAATTAAATTATACATATTTTAATCTTTTCAATGTAATTAGATTGCAATGAAATCATCAATGGGACAGTGCCTGGATATGTTTATCGCAAACAGTTTTAATTTCAAAAAATTTGAAAACTTTACCATGAAAAATTATGATGCTATTGTAAAGTATAAGACAGCATATTACACATTTGTCCTACCTGTGTGCCTTGCCATGCATATGGTAAAATTTAATTATAACATAAACTAGTATTTAAATTCACTTAACTAATAAAATTTGCAGGCAAATATGGATGAAATTTCTCAGCAAGAAAAGACCATATTGCTCAAAATGGGACATTTATACCAAATTCAAGTACATTTACATCACTCATAAATTAAATTACCTATCTGAATTATTTCAATTGATTTTTATATTAGGATGACTTTTTGGATTGCTTTGGAAGTCCTGGTGTGACTGGTAAAATTGGAAGAGATATTGCAGATGGAAAGTGTTCTTGGTTAGCTGTAGTTGCATTACAAAAAGCCAATCCTGAACAAAAACTCTTGATGGAGGTAAACAACTAATATTATACTTATTTATTCAATATTGGACTGTTAATACATTATCAGGTAATGTTATAGGAGAACTTTAACATTGATAATCCTGACAACGTTGAAGTTATCAAAAATTTGTATGAGCAGCTTCAGCTACCAAGTACTTATCACCTGTATGAAGCTGAAAATTATTACATCATTTATAATCTTATTCAACAATTGTCTGAGGGTTCAAAACAAGATTTGTTTTATACATTTTTGAAAAAACTACCTAAAAGAAAATTTTAATACATAATATTTATTATAATGCACTAACAAGTATTTGGGTACAAAATATACCAAATAAGTTAAATTAATGACTGGAAAATTTCATCATTATATTGAGCTAAACTTAAGTATACATCTGTAAATTTTATATCACAAATATTTTTGTAATACCTGTCAATTTTTATAAGATTTTTTTTATCAATAAAATAGAATTTTAACTAAGGTGGTGTGTACAAATTATCTCTCTTTCATCAAATTTTCCGTATCCCTTGGCTTTTGCCTATAAGTTATAACCTACCTTGTATTGATTGTATAGTTGAAATTTCTCAACATGAAAAGTCCACATTGCTCAAAATGGGACATTTATTCCTAGTTCAAGTACATATGCATCACTCATAAATGAGTTATTAGGTTACAATGATATTTTGGATAACATTGGTGGGCTTTCTGGTGTTACAGTAAACATGGATGGGATATTGCAGATGGAATATTTTCATTTTTAACTGAAGGTACATTACAAAAAGCCAATCCCGATAAAAAACTCTTGTTTAAGGTAAACAATTAATATTATAATATTTTCTAGAATCTTGGGCTGTAAATACATTATTTGGTATGTTATACGAGAACATTGACATTGATAATCCTGACAACGTTGAAGTTTACGGAAATTTGTACAAGCAGCTGTTATATAGTAAAAAGGTATATTAATGAAAATTTCATTGTTGGTGTGTACTTATTATCCCTCTGTAATCAAACGTTTCGTATCCACTGGCTTTTTGCTATAAAATATAACCTACATTGTATTGATTAATTTTAACAAGAACTTAATTCATGATTTCAAAATAGTCCAGAGAAAGTTTAAATTTAGATTTTCTGTATATTTTCACAAAATCCAAATGAATAACATTGCCCATTACATAATGTGACTACAGTTCAATTTTAAAGATTCAACGATAAAAATATATTTTAATTAGTACATTGGTTATTAATCATAATAAAATACAATATTCAAAATTTAATAGGTTTAGTTATGTTATTCATCAAATTATTTGTCTTTATTACATTTTGTAGAATCAAAATCCAGTATATAATTAATGTGAAAAGGGTTTGTGAAGGTATGGAATACTTCTGTATGATTTATGTTATTTTAATTAAAATTTTGATTTTTTTCTCACTAATTGAATAATTTTGAAATAATGGTGGACAAAAAAACACAATTTCCTCAAATACTGTTGGTGGTAAACATCAACTTAATTGTTTTCTTTTTATACATACTTAATCACATATTGTTTTGTTGAATAGTTTTTAATTTATTTACAAATATTGTATTCTTTTCAATTAAAATTTTAGATTGCTATGGAATATTCAATGTGTCAGTGCATGGATGTGTTTGTTGCAATCATTTTTGGTTTCAAACAATTCAAAAACTTTACCATGGAAAAATATGCTGCTTTTGTGAAACAGTACATGGAATGTCATTTACTTGTCCTACCTGTGTTCCTTGTCATGCATACGGTAAGAATAAAGTTATAAAATTTACTATTTTTTTATTCACTAAATAAATTCATTTTGCAGGCAAGTATGGTTGAAATTTCTCAACTTGAAAAGTCCACAATGCTCAAAACTTTACCTTTATTCCTAGTTAAGTACATATGCAACACTCATAAATGAATAATTATGTTACGATGACATTTTGGATCACGTTGGTGGGCTTCCTGGTGTTACAGTTAACTTGGATGGGAAATTGCTGATGGAAGATTTTCATTGTTAACTGATGGTACATTACAAAAAGCCAATCCTGATTAAACCCTCTTGATGGAGGTAAACAATTAATATTATAATATTTTCTTGAATCTTGGGCTGTAAATACATTATTTGTTATGTTATAGGAGAACATTGACATTGATAATCCTGACAACGTTGAAGTTTACGGAAATTTGTACAAGCAGCTGTTATATAGTAAAAAGGTATATTAATGAAAATTTCATTGTTGGTGTGTACTTATTATCCCTCTGTAATCAAACGTTTCGTATCCACTGGCTTTTTGCTATAAAATATAACCTACATTGTATTGATTAATTTTAACAAGAACTTAATTCATGATTTCAAAATAGTCCAGAGAAAGTTTAAATTTAGATTTTCTGTATATTTTCACAAAATCCAAATGAATAACATTGCCCATTACATAATGTGACTACAGTTCAATTTTAAAGATTCAACGATAAAAATATATTTTAATTAGTACATTGGTTATTAATCATAATAAAATACAATATTCAAAATTTAATAGGTTTAGTTATGTTATTCATCAAATTATTTGTCTTTATTACATTTTGTAGAATCAAAATCCAGTATATAATTAATGTGAAAAGGGTTTGTGAAGGTATGGAATACTTCTGTATGATTTATGTTATTTTAATTAAAATTTTGATTTTTTTCTCACTAATTGAATAATTTTGAAATAATGGTGGACAAAAAAACACAATTTCCTCAAATACTGTTGGTGGTAAACATCAACTTAATTGTTTTCTTTTTATACATACTTAATCACATATTGTTTTGTTGAATAGTTTTTAATTTATTTACAAATATTGTATTCTTTTCAATTAAAATTTTAGATTGCTATGGAATATTCAATGTGTCAGTGCATGGATGTGTTTGTTGCAATCATTTTTGGTTTCAAACAATTCAAAAACTTTACCATGGAAAAATATGCTGCTTTTGTGAAACAGTACATGGAATGTCATTTACTTGTCCTACCTGTGTTCCTTGTCATGCATACGGTAAGAATAAAGTTATAAAATTTACTAGATTTTTTTATTCACTAAATAAATTCATTTTGCAGGCAAGTATGGTTGAAATTTCTCAACTTGAAAAGTCCACAATGCTCAAAACTTTACCTTTATTCCTAGTTAAGTACATATGCAACACTCATAAATGAATAATTATGTTACGATGACATTTTGGATCACGTTGGTGGGCTTCCTGGTGTTACAGTTAACTTGGATGGGAAATTGCTGATGGAAGATTTTCATTGTTAACTGATGGTACATTACAAAAAGCCAATCCTGATTAAACCCTCTTGATGGAGGTAAACAATTAATATTATAATATTTTCTTGAATCTTGGGCTGTAAATACATTATTTGTTATGTTATAGGAGAACATTGACATTGATAATCCTGACAACGTTGAAGTTTACGGAAATTTGTACAAGCAGCTGTTATATAGTAAAAAGGTATATTAATGAAAATTTCATTGTTGGTGTGTACTTATTATCCCTCTGTAATCAAACGTTTCGTATCCACTGGCTTTTTGCTATAAAATATAACCTACATTGTATTGATTAATTTTAACAAGAACTTAATTCATGATTTCAAAATAGTCCAGAGAAAGTTTAAATTTAGATTTTCTGTATATTTTCACAAAATCCAAATGAATAACATTGCCCATTACATAATGTGACTACAGTTCAATTTTAAAGATTCAACGATAAAAATATATTTTAATTAGTACATTGGTTATTAATCATAATAAAATACAATATTCAAAATTTAATAGGTTTAGTTATGTTATTCATCAAATTATTTGTCTTTATTACATTTTGTAGAATCAAAATCCAGTATATAATTAATGTGAAAAGGGTTTGTGAAGGTATGGAATACTTCTGTATGATTTATGTTATTTTAATTAAAATTTTGATTTTTTTCTCACTAATTGAATAATTTTGAAATAATGGTGGACAAAAAAACACAATTTCCTCAAATACTGTTGGTGGTAAACATCAACTTAATTGTTTTCTTTTTATACATACTTAATCACATATTGTTTTGTTGAATAGTTTTTAATTTATTTACAAATATTGTATTCTTTTCAATTAAAATTTTAGATTGCTATGGAATATTCAATGTGTCAGTGCATGGATGTGTTTGTTGCAATCATTTTTGGTTTCAAACAATTCAAAAACTTTACCATGGAAAAATATGCTGCTTTTGTGAAACAGTACATGGAATGTCATTTACTTGTCCTACCTGTGTTCCTTGTCATGCATACGGTAAGAATAAAGTTATAAAATTTACTAGATTTTTTTATTCACTAAATAAATTCATTTTGCAGGCAAGTATGGTTGAAATTTCTCAACTTGAAAAGTCCACAATGCTCAAAACTTTACCTTTATTCCTAGTTAAGTACATATGCAACACTCATAAATGAATAATTATGTTACGATGACATTTTGGATCACGTTGGTGGGCTTCCTGGTGTTACAGTTAACTTGGATGGGAAATTGCTGATGGAAGATTTTCATTGTTAACTGATGGTACATTACAAAAAGCCAATCCTGATTAAACCCTCTTGATGGAGGTAAACAATTAATATTATAATATTTTCTTGAATCTTGGGCTGTAAATACATTATTTGTTATGTTATAGGAGAACATTGACATTGATAATCCTGACAACGTTGAAGTTTACGGAAATTTGTACAAGCAGCTGTTATATAGTAAAAAGGTATATTAATGAAAATTTCATTGTTGGTGTGTACTTATTATCCCTCTGTAATCAAACGTTTCGTATCCACTGGCTTTTTGCTATAAAATATAACCTACATTGTATTGATTAATTTTAACAAGAACTTAATTCATGATTTCAAAATAGTCCAGAGAAAGTTTAAATTTAGATTTTCTGTATATTTTCACAAAATCCAAATGAATAACATTGCCCATTACATAATGTGACTACAGTTCAATTTTAAAGATTCAACGATAAAAATATATTTTAATTAGTACATTGGTTATTAATCATAATAAAATACAATATTCAAAATTTAATAGGTTTAGTTATGTTATTCATCAAATTATTTGTCTTTATTACATTTTGTAGAATCAAAATCCAGTATATAATTAATGTGAAAAGGGTTTGTGAAGGTATGGAATACTTCTGTATGATTTATGTTATTTTAATTAAAATTTTGATTTTTTTCTCACTAATTGAATAATTTTGAAATAATGGTGGACAAAAAAACACAATTTCCTCAAATACTGTTGGTGGTAAACATCAACTTAATTGTTTTCTTTTTATACATACTTAATCACATATTGTTTTGTTGAATAGTTTTTAATTTATTTACAAATATTGTATTCTTTTCAATTAAAATTTTAGATTGCTATGGAATATTCAATGTGTCAGTGCATGGATGTGTTTGTTGCAATCATTTTTGGTTTCAAACAATTCAAAAACTTTACCATGGAAAAATATGCTGCTTTTGTGAAACAGTACATGGAATGTCATTTACTTGTCCTACCTGTGTTCCTTGTCATGCATACGGTAAGAATAAAGTTATAAAATTTACTATTTTTTTATTCACTAAATAAATTCATTTTGCAGGCAAGTATGGTTGAAATTTCTCAACTTGAAAAGTCCACAATGCTCAAAACTTTACCTTTATTCCTAGTTAAGTACATATGCAACACTCATAAATGAATAATTATGTTACGATGACATTTTGGATCACGTTGGTGGGCTTCCTGGTGTTACAGTTAACTTGGATGGGAAATTGCTGATGGAAGATTTTCATTGTTAACTGATGGTACATTACAAAAAGCCAATCCTGATTAAACCCTCTTGATGGAGGTAAACAATTAATATTATAATATTTTCTTGAATCTTGGGCTGTAAATACATTATTTGTTATGTTATAGGAGAACATTGACATTGATAATCCTGACAACGTTGAAGTTTACGGAAATTTGTACAAGCAGCTGTTATATAGTAAAAAGGTATATTAATGAAAATTTCATTGTTGGTGTGTACTTATTATCCCTCTGTAATCAAACGTTTCGTATCCACTGGCTTTTTGCTATAAAATATAACCTACATTGTATTGATTAATTTTAACAAGAACTTAATTCATGATTTCAAAATAGTCCAGAGAAAGTTTAAATTTAGATTTTCTGTATATTTTCACAAAATCCAAATGAATAACATTGCCCATTACATAATGTGACTACAGTTCAATTTTAAAGATTCAACGATAAAAATATATTTTAATTAGTACATTGGTTATTAATCATAATAAAATACAATATTCAAAATTTAATAGGTTTAGTTATGTTATTCATCAAATTATTTGTCTTTATTACATTTTGTAGAATCAAAATCCAGTATATAATTAATGTGAAAAGGGTTTGTGAAGGTATGGAATACTTCTGTATGATTTATGTTATTTTAATTAAAATTTTGATTTTTTTCTCACTAATTGAATAATTTTGAAATAATGGTGGACAAAAAAACACAATTTCCTCAAATACTGTTGGTGGTAAACATCAACTTAATTGTTTTCTTTTTATACATACTTAATCACATATTGTTTTGTTGAATAGTTTTTAATTTATTTACAAATATTGTATTCTTTTCAATTAAAATTTTAGATTGCTATGGATTATTCAATGTGTCAGTGCATGGATGTGTTTGTTGCAATCATTTTTGGTTTCAAACAATTCAAAAACTTTACCATGGAAAAATATGCTGCTTTTGTGAAACAGTACATGGAATGTCATTTACTTGTCCTACCTGTGTTCCTTGTCATGCATACGGTAAGAATAAAGTTATAAAATTTACTAGATTTTTTTATTCACTAAATAAATTCATTTTGCAGGCAAGTATGGTTGAAATTTCTCAACTTGAAAAGTCCACAATGCTCAAAACTTTACCTTTATTCCTAGTTAAGTACATATGCAACACTCATAAATGAATAATTATGTTACGATGACATTTTGGATCACGTTGGTGGGCTTCCTGGTGTTACAGTTAACTTGGATGGGAAATTGCTGATGGAAGATTTTCATTGTTAACTGATGGTACATTACAAAAAGCCAATCCTGATTAAACCCTCTTGATGGAGGTAAACAATTAATATTATAATATTTTCTTGAATCTTGGGCTGTAAATACATTATTTGTTATGTTATAGGAGAACATTGACATTGATAATCCTGACAACGTTGAAGTTTACGTAAATTTGTACAAGCAGCTGTTATATAGTAAAAAGGTATATTAATGAAAATTTCATTGTTGGTGTGTACTTATTATCCCTCTGTAATCAAACGTTTCGTATCCACTGGCTTTTTGCTATAAAATATAACCTACATTGTATTGATTAATTTTAACAAGAACTTAATTCATGATTTCAAAATAGTCCAGAGAAAGTTTAAATTTAGATTTTCTGTATATTTTCACAAAATCCAAATGAATAACATTGCCCATTACATAATGTGACTACAGTTCAATTTTAAAGATTCAACGATAAAAATATATTTTAATTAGTACATTGGTTATTAATCATAATAAAATACAATATTCAAAATTTAATAGGTTTAGTTATGTTATTCATCAAATTATTTGTCTTTATTACATTTTGTAGAATCAAAATCCAGTATATAATTAATGTGAAAAGGGTTTGTGAAGGTATGGAATACTTCTGTATGATTTATGTTATTTTAATTAAAATTTTGATTTTTTTCTCACTAATTGAATAATTTTGAAATAATGGTGGACAAAAAAACACAATTTCCTCAAATACTGTTGGTGGTAAACATCAACTTAATTGTTTTCTTTTTATACATACTTAATCACATATTGTTTTGTTGAATAGTTTTTAATTTATTTACAAATATTGTATTCTTTTCAATTAAAATTTTAGATTGCTATGGAATATTCAATGTGTCAGTGCATGGATGTGTTTGTTGCAATCATTTTTGGTTTCAAACAATTCAAAAACTTTACCATGGAAAAATATGCTGCTTTTGTGAAACAGTACATGGAATGTCATTTACTTGTCCTACCTGTGTTCCTTGTCATGCATACGGTAAGAATAAAGTTATAAAATTTACTAGATTTTTTTATTCACTAAATAAATTCATTTTGCAGGCAAGTATGGTTGAAATTTCTCAACTTGAAAAGTCCACAATGCTCAAAACTTTACCTTTATTCCTAGTTAAGTACATATGCAACACTCATAAATGAATAATTATGTTACGATGACATTTTGGATCACGTTGGTGGGCTTCCTGGTGTTACAGTTAACTTGGATGGGAAATTGCTGATGGAAGATTTTCATTGTTAACTGATGGTACATTACAAAAAGCCAATCCTGATTAAACCCTCTTGATGGAGGTAAACAATTAATATTATAATATTTTCTTGAATCTTGGGCTGTAAATACATTATTTGTTATGTTATAGGAGAACATTGACATTGATAATCCTGACAACGTTGAAGTTTACGGAAATTTGTACAAGCAGCTGTTATATAGTAAAAAGGTATATTAATGAAAATTTCATTGTTGGTGTGTACTTATTATCCCTCTGTAATCAAACGTTTCGTATCCACTGGCTTTTTGCTATAAAATATAACCTACATTGTATTGATTAATTTTAACAAGAACTTAATTCATGATTTCAAAATAGTCCAGAGAAAGTTTAAATTTAGATTTTCTGTATATTTTCACAAAATCCAAATGAATAACATTGCCCATTACATAATGTGACTACAGTTCAATTTTAAAGATTCAACGATAAAAATATATTTTAAGAAGTACATTGGTTATTAATCATAATAAAATACAATATTCAAAATTTAATAGGTTTAGTTATGTTATTCATCAAATTATTTGTCTTTATTACATTTTGTAGAATCAAAATCCAGTATATAATTAATGTGAAAAGGGTTTGTGAAGGTATGGAATACTTCTGTATGATTTATGTTATTTTAATTAAAATTTTGATTTTTTTCTCACTAATTGAATAATTTTGAAATAATGGTGGACAAAAAAACACAATTTCCTCAAATACTGTTGGTGGTAAACATCAACTTAATTGTTTTCTTTTTATACATACTTAATCACATATTGTTTTGTTGAATAGTTTTTAATTTATTTACAAATATTGTATTCTTTTCAATTAAAATTTTAGATTGCTATGGAATATTCAATGTGTCAGTGCATGGATGTGTTTGTTGCAATCATTTTTGGTTTCAAACAATTCAAAAACTTTACCATGGAAAAATATGCTGCTTTTGTGAAACAGTACATGGAATGTCATTTACTTGTCCTACCTGTGTTCCTTGTCATGCATACGGTAAGAATAAAGTTATAAAATTTACTAGATTTTTTTATTCACTAAATAAATTCATTTTGCAGGCAAGTATGGTTGAAATTTCTCAACTTGAAAAGTCCACAATGCTCAAAACTTTACCTTTATTCCTAGTTAAGTACATATGCAACACTCATAAATGAATAATTATGTTACGATGACATTTTGGATCACGTTGGTGGGCTTCCTGGTGTTACAGTTAACTTGGATGGGAAATTGCTGATGGAAGATTTTCATTGTTAACTGATGGTACATTACAAAAAGCCAATCCTGATTAAACCCTCTTGATGGAGGTAAACAATTAATATTATAATATTTTCTTGAATCTTGGGCTGTAAATACATTATTTGTTATGTTATAGGAGAACATTGACATTGATAATCCTGACAACGTTGAAGTTTACGGAAATTTGTACAAGCAGCTGTTATATAGTAAAAAGGTATATTAATGAAAATTTCATTGTTGGTGTGTACTTATTATCCCTCTGTAATCAAACGTTTCGTATCCACTGGCTTTTTGCTATAAAATATAACCTACATTGTATTGATTAATTTTAACAAGAACTTAATTCATGATTTCAAAATAGTCCAGAGAAAGTTTAAATTTAGATTTTCTGTATATTTTCACAAAATCCAAATGAATAACATTGCCCATTACATAATGTGACTACAGTTCAATTTTAAAGATTCAACGATAAAAATATATTTTAAGAAGTACATTGGTTATTAATCATAATAAAATACAATATTCAAAATTTAATAGGTTTAGTTATGTTATTCATCAAATTATTTGTCTTTATTACATTTTGTAGAATCAAAATCCAGTATATAATTAATGTGAAAAGGGTTTGTGAAGGTATGGAATACTTCTGTATGATTTATGTTATTTTAATTAAAATTTTGATTTTTTTCTCACTAATTGAATAATTTTGAAATAATGGTGGACAAAAAAACACAATTTCCTCAAATACTGTTGGTGGTAAACATCAACTTAATTGTTTTCTTTTTATACATACTTAATCACATATTGTTTTGTTGAATAGTTTTTAATTTATTTACAAATATTGTATTCTTTTCAATTAAAATTTTAGATTGCTATGGAATATTCAATGTGTCAGTGCATGGATGTGTTTGTTGCAATCATTTTTGGTTTCAAACAATTCAAAAACTTTACCATGGAAAAATATGCTGCTTTTGTGAAACAGTACATGGAATGTCATTTACTTGTCCTACCTGTGTTCCTTGTCATGCATACGGTAAGAATAAAGTTATAAAATTTACTAGATTTTTTTATTCACTAAATAAATTCATTTTGCAGGCAAGTATGGTTGAAATTTCTCAACTTGAAAAGTCCACAATGCTCAAAACTTTACCTTTATTCCTAGTTAAGTACATATGCAACACTCATAAATGAATAATTATGTTACGATGACATTTTGGATCACGTTGGTGGGCTTCCTGGTGTTACAGTTAACTTGGATGGGAAATTGCTGATGGAAGATTTTCATTGTTAACTGATGGTACATTACAAAAAGCCAATCCTGATTAAACCCTCTTGATGGAGGTAAACAATTAATATTATAATATTTTCTTGAATCTTGGGCTGTAAATACATTATTTGTTATGTTATAGGAGAACATTGACATTGATAATCCTGACAACGTTGAAGTTTACGGAAATTTGTACAAGCAGCTGTTATATAGTAAAAAGGTATATTAATGAAAATTTCATTGTTGGTGTGTACTTATTATCCCTCTGTAATCAAACGTTTCGTATCCACTGGCTTTTTGCTATAAAATATAACCTACATTGTATTGATTAATTTTAACAAGAACTTAATTCATGATTTCAAAATAGTCCAGAGAAAGTTTAAATTTAGATTTTCTGTATATTTTCACAAAATCCAAATGAATAACATTGCCCATTACATAATGTGACTACAGTTCAATTTTAAAGATTCAACGATAAAAATATATTTTAAGAAGTACATTGGTTATTAATCATAATAAAATACAATATTCAAAATTTAATAGGTTTAGTTATGTTATTCATCAAATTATTTGTCTTTATTACATTTTGTAGAATCAAAATCCAGTATATAATTAATGTGAAAAGGGTTTGTGAAGGTATGGAATACTTCTGTATGATTTATGTTATTTTAATTAAAATTTTGATTTTTTTCTCACTAATTGAATAATTTTGAAATAATGGTGGACAAAAAAACACAATTTCCTCAAATACTGTTGGTGGTAAACATCAACTTAATTGTTTTCTTTTTATACATACTTAATCACATATTGTTTTGTTGAATAGTTTTTAATTTATTTACAAATATTGTATTCTTTTCAATTAAAATTTTAGATTGCTATGGAATATTCAATGTGTCAGTGCATGGATGTGTTTGTTGCAATCATTTTTGGTTTCAAACAATTCAAAAACTTTACCATGGAAAAATATGCTGCTTTTGTGAAACAGTACATGGAATGTCATTTACTTGTCCTACCTGTGTTCCTTGTCATGCATACGGTAAGAATAAAGTTATAAAATTTACTATTTTTTTATTCACTAAATAAATTCATTTTGCAGGCAAGTATGGTTGAAATTTCTCAACTTGAAAAGTCCACAATGCTCAAAACTTTACCTTTATTCCTAGTTAAGTACATATGCAACACTCATAAATGAATAATTATGTTACGATGACATTTTGGATCACGTTGGTGGGCTTCCTGGTGTTACAGTTAACTTGGATGGGAAATTGCTGATGGAAGATTTTCATTGTTAACTGATGGTACATTACAAAAAGCCAATCCTGATTAAACCCTCTTGATGGAGGTAAACAATTAATATTATAATATTTTCTTGAATCTTGGGCTGTAAATACATTATTTGTTATGTTATAGGAGAACATTGACATTGATAATCCTGACAACGTTGAAGTTTACGGAAATTTGTACAAGCAGCTGTTATATAGTAAAAAGGTATATTAATGAAAATTTCATTGTTGGTGTGTACTTATTATCCCTCTGTAATCAAACGTTTCGTATCCACTGGCTTTTTGCTATAAAATATAACCTACATTGTATTGATTAATTTTAACAAGAACTTAATTCATGATTTCAAAATAGTCCAGAGAAAGTTTAAATTTAGATTTTCTGTATATTTTCACAAAATCCAAATGAATAACATTGCCCATTACATAATGTGACTACAGTTCAATTTTAAAGATTCAACGATAAAAATATATTTTAAGAAGTACATTGGTTATTAATCATAATAAAATACAATATTCAAAATTTAATAGGTTTAGTTATGTTATTCATCAAATTATTTGTCTTTATTACATTTTGTAGAATCAAAATCCAGTATATAATTAATGTGAAAAGGGTTTGTGAAGGTATGGAATACTTCTGTATGATTTATGTTATTTTAATTAAAATTTTGATTTTTTTCTCACTAATTGAATAATTTTGAAATAATGGTGGACAAAAAAACACAATTTCCTCAAATACTGTTGGTGGTAAACATCAACTTAATTGTTTTCTTTTTATACATACTTAATCACATATTGTTTTGTTGAATAGTTTTTAATTTATTTACAAATATTGTATTCTTTTCAATTAAAATTTTAGATTGCTATGGAATATTCAATGTGTCAGTGCATGGATGTGTTTGTTGCAATCATTTTTGGTTTCAAACAATTCAAAAACTTTACCATGGAAAAATATGCTGCTTTTGTGAAACAGTACATGGAATGTCATTTACTTGTCCTACCTGTGTTCCTTGTCATGCATACGGTAAGAATAAAGTTATAAAATTTACTAGATTTTTTTATTCACTAAATAAATTCATTTTGCAGGCAAGTATGGTTGAAATTTCTCAACTTGAAAAGTCCACAATGCTCAAAACTTTACCTTTATTCCTAGTTAAGTACATATGCAACACTCATAAATGAATAATTATGTTACGATGACATTTTGGATCACGTTGGTGGGCTTCCTGGTGTTACAGTTAACTTGGATGGGAAATTGCTGATGGAAGATTTTCATTGTTAACTGATGGTACATTACAAAAAGCCAATCCTGATTAAACCCTCTTGATGGAGGTAAACAATTAATATTATAATATTTTCTTGAATCTTGGGCTGTAAATACATTATTTGTTATGTTATAGGAGAACATTGACATTGATAATCCTGACAACGTTGAAGTTTACGGAAATTTGTACAAGCAGCTGTTATATAGTAAAAAGGTATATTAATGAAAATTTCATTGTTGGTGTGTACTTATTATCCCTCTGTAATCAAACGTTTCGTATCCACTGGCTTTTTGCTATAAAATATAACCTACATTGTATTGATTAATTTTAACAAGAACTTAATTCATGATTTCAAAATAGTCCAGAGAAAGTTTAAATTTAGATTTTCTGTATATTTTCACAAAATCCAAATGAATAACATTGCCCATTACATAATGTGACTACAGTTCAATTTTAAAGATTCAACGATAAAAATATATTTTAAGAAGTACATTGGTTATTAATCATAATAAAATACAATATTCAAAATTTAATAGGTTTAGTTATGTTATTCATCAAATTATTTGTCTTTATTACATTTTGTAGAATCAAAATCCAGTATATAATTAATGTGAAAAGGGTTTGTGAAGGTATGGAATACTTCTGTATGATTTATGTTATTTTAATTAAAATTTTGATTTTTTTCTCACTAATTGAATAATTTTGAAATAATGGTGGACAAAAAAACACAATTTCCTCAAATACTGTTGGTGGTAAACATCAACTTAATTGTTTTCTTTTTATACATACTTAATCACATATTGTTTTGTTGAATAGTTTTTAATTTATTTACAAATATTGTATTCTTTTCAATTAAAATTTTAGATTGCTATGGAATATTCAATGTGTCAGTGCATGGATGTGTTTGTTGCAATCATTTTTGGTTTCAAACAATTCAAAAACTTTACCATGGAAAAATATGCTGCTTTTGTGAAACAGTACATGGAATGTCATTTACTTGTCCTACCTGTGTTCCTTGTCATGCATACGGTAAGAATAAAGTTATAAAATTTACTAGATTTTTTTATTCACTAAATAAATTCATTTTGCAGGCAAGTATGGTTGAAATTTCTCAACTTGAAAAGTCCACAATGCTCAAAACTTTACCTTTATTCCTAGTTAAGTACATATGCAACACTCATAAATGAATAATTATGTTACGATGACATTTTGGATCACGTTGGTGGGCTTCCTGGTGTTACAGTTAACTTGGATGGGAAATTGCTGATGGAAGATTTTCATTGTTAACTGATGGTACATTACAAAAAGCCAATCCTGATTAAACCCTCTTGATGGAGGTAAACAATTAATATTATAATATTTTCTTGAATCTTGGGCTGTAAATACATTATTTGTTATGTTATAGGAGAACATTGACATTGATAATCCTGACAACGTTGAAGTTTACGGAAATTTGTACAAGCAGCTGTTATATAGTAAAAAGGTATATTAATGAAAATTTCATTGTTGGTGTGTACTTATTATCCCTCTGTAATCAAACGTTTCGTATCCACTGGCTTTTTGCTATAAAATATAACCTACATTGTATTGATTAATTTTAACAAGAACTTAATTCATGATTTCAAAATAGTCCAGAGAAAGTTTAAATTTAGACTTTCTGTATATTTTCACAAAATCCAAATGAATAACATTGCCCATTACATAATGTGACTAAAGTTCAATTTTAAAGATTCAACGATAAAAATATATTTTAAAAAGTACATTGGTTATTAATCATAATAAAATACAATATTCAAAATTTAATAGGTTTAGTTATGTTATTCATCAAATTATTTGTCTTTATTACATTTTGTAGAATCAAAATCCAGTATATAATTAATGTGAAAAGGGTTTGTGAAGGTATGGAATACTTCTGTATGATTTATGTTATTTTAATTAAAATTTTGATTTTTTTCTCACTAATTGAATAATTTTGAAATAATGGTGGACAAAAAAACACAATTTCCTCAAATACTGTTGGTGGTAAACATCAACTTAATTGTTTTCTTTTTATACATACTTAATCACATATTGTTTTGTTGAATAGTTTTTAATTTATTTACAAATATTGTATTCTTTTCAATTAAAATTTTAGATTGCTATGGAATATTCAATGTGTCAGTGCATGGATGTGTTTGTTGCAATCATTTTTGGTTTCAAACAATTCAAAAACTTTACCATGGAAAAATATGCTGCTTTTGTGAAACAGTACATGGAATGTCATTTACTTGTCCTACCTGTGTTCCTTGTCATGCATACGGTAAGAATAAAGTTATAAAATTTACTAGATTTTTTTATTCACTAAATAAATTCATTTTGCAGGCAAGTATGGTTGAAATTTCTCAACTTGAAAAGTCCACAATGCTCAAAACTTTACCTTTATTCCTAGTTAAGTACATATGCAACACTCATAAATGAATAATTATGTTACGATGACATTTTGGATCACGTTGGTGGGCTTCCTGGTGTTACAGTTAACTTGGATGGGAAATTGCTGATGGAAGATTTTCATTGTTAACTGATGGTACATTACAAAAAGCCAATCCTGATTAAACCCTCTTGATGGAGGTAAACAATTAATATTATAATATTTTCTTGAATCTTGGGCTGTAAATACATTATTTGTTATGTTATAGGAGAACATTGACATTGATAATCCTGACAACGTTGAAGTTTACGGAAATTTGTACAAGCAGCTGTTATATAGTAAAAAGGTATATTAATGAAAATTTCATTGTTGGTGTGTACTTATTATCCCTCTGTAATCAAACGTTTCGTATCCACTGGCTTTTTGCTATAAAATATAACCTACATTGTATTGATTAATTTTAACAAGAACTTAATTCATGATTTCAAAATAGTCCAGAGAAAGTTTAAATTTAGATTTTCTGTATATTTTCACAAAATCCAAATGAATAACATTGCCCATTACATAATGTGACTACAGTTCAATTTTAAAGATTCAACGATAAAAATATATTTTAAGAAGTACATTGGTTATTAATCATAATAAAATACAATATTCAAAATTTAATAGGTTTAGTTATGTTATTCATCAAATTATTTGTCTTTATTACATTTTGTAGAATCAAAATCCAGTATATAATTAATGTGAAAAGGGTTTGTGAAGGTATGGAATACTTCTGTATGATTTATGTTATTTTAATTAAAATTTTGATTTTTTTCTCACTAATTGAATAATTTTGAAATAATGGTGGACAAAAAAACACAATTTCCTCAAATACTGTTGGTGGTAAACATCAACTTAAATGTTTTCTTTTTGTACATACTTAATCACATATTGTTTTGTTGAATAGTTTTTAATTTATTTACACATATTGTATTCTTTTCAATTAAAATTTTAGATTGCTATGGAATATTCAATGTGTCAGTGCATGGATGTGTTTGTTGCAATCATTTTTGGTTTCAAACAATTCAAAAACTTTACCATGGAAAAATATGCTGCTTTTGTGAAACAGTACATGGAATGTCATTTACTTGTCCTACCTGTGTTCCTTGTCATGCATACGGTAAGAATATAGTTATAAAATTTACTAGATTTTTTTATTCACTAAATAAATTCATTTTGCAGGCAAGTATGGTTGAAATTTCTCAACTTGAAAAGTCCACAATGCTCAAAACTTTACCTTTATTCCTAGTTAAGTACATATGCAACACTCATAAATGAATAATTATGTTACGATGACATTTTGGATCACGTTGGTGGGCTTCCTGGTGTTACAGTTAACTTGGATGGGAAATTGCTGATGGAAGATTTTCATTGTTAACTGATGGTACATTACAAAAAGCCAATCCTGATTAAACCCTCTTGATGGAGGTAAACAATTAATATTATAATATTTTCTTGAATCTTGGGCTGTAAATGTAACAACTCATTTCATAATTTTTTTATAAATCTTGGATTTTTTTATTTTTTTTTTATTTTTAATTATCAGTTCTGTTATAGGAGAAAATGTATATCGTTACTACTGACAACGTCGAAGTGAACGCAAATTTGTAAGAGCTGCTGTTTCATAATAAATAGTCAAGTAAATAACTGTTTAATTTCAACAAAATAATTTGGAACTAATCTTATGTATGCAGCTGTAAATTGTTTATTACTTTTATTATCTGTTATAACTTTCAATTATTCATTATTATATTATACATTAATACTTAATTAATGTTTTTTTTGTTAACTTTTTTTTTTTTATTATTTGTTTTTTTGCAACTGTTCTGACAAATTTATGAATGTATACTAAAAGTTAATAAAGGATATGTAAAATATTGTTCACAGTCGCACCGTATAAAATATTTGCTGTTCGGTACCACTGTCGTTAGGATTTGATTTTCATGCATTTGTTTCGTTGCTCATGTTTTTTTTCTAACTCATGGAAAAAAAGTAAATAAAAAGTAATATTTATGTGAAGAATATTTTTATTGAAATGTTTTTTGTTTTATTTGTCTTATAATTTTTGTAATCTATTAAGTTGAAAATGATAAATTTAAATAGTTTTTTAAACTATATTATATTTTACCTGAGAGTTCCTAGCTCTTTCTTTTTAAGGCAAATACATTTATTATCTCTTGAAAACATCTAGTAAACTTTTTAAGATAGATCATTGCATTTAATATGATAAAAATTTAGAACAAAGTATCAAAATGTATGTTAATAAGTTAATTGGTTGATAAAATTATTTTAAAATCATAAATAATCATATAATGTAAGATTCATAAAGAAATTATTTTTATTTCAAAATTTTTCAAATATTCTTAGTTGACATTGACTTGAAAAATGCATGTTAAGAAATACAGTGGTAATTAATCATAATTAATTATAATTTTTAAAATTTGTTAGATGTAGTTATGTTATACTTTAAATTTTTTGTCTGTATTTCATTATGTTGAAGCAATTCTTCCAGTACTCAATTAGTGTAAATATTGTTTTTGTAGGTATATAATGCTTTCTATACCTGTATTAAAATCATAAGGAATCAACGCCCTGTTATATGCGTTGCACTCACAATACACGTTTCACAGATTTTTCAAATGTATAATGATTATAACTGCTATATTAATGAGTACTGCACTGCACTGCTAATACTGTCAACGTAACCGTTAAATGTGGATGTATAAGTCAATACAAAATTCAATTTGAACTCTTTATAAATAATCAAGAGATGTCATTTTTAAATATTTCTTTTCGATGATAAGGCATTATTGAATATAGATATTATTTATTATGTTTTATGACATTGTATTTACAAATTATAGTCAATGTTGGGAAAAAATTGTTGAAAACCGGTTTAACGTTTTTAATGAATCCATTTTATATAGCATTTAGTTTGATTGAATTATTATAAAATCATAAATATTTATTTAGTGTATGAATGGTGTAGATAGTTTTTTTACTGTTATTGTTTAAAACAACAGATTTTCACTATAACTTCCCTTGCTCAAGTGTAAATACTTTTTTCTATAAGCTTTCAAAGTTGAACTTTTGTTGATAATTATCAAAAACTCACCCAGATATTCAATGCTGCTCTAATAATAAATAAATATTGTTTTTATCTATGATTATAGTCAATTTCGGCTCATTTATATTGGACTACCTACTGTGTAATAATAATAAACTTAATTAATGTATCCATATAAGTATACTTACCTTGATATGTCATGGATATCATATAATATCTACTATTGAAGTCAAAGTGTTGTTTGTTGTAATTATACTTACTGTTGTTGCCTAAACATTTCTCAAAGTTCAAATGTTAATCGATTTACAGATTTTCAGTTTGTAACAAAACTATCAGTATCAAGTTCTCCGTACAAAATATTTCAAGTATTTTTAACCGACCTAGATAAATTTTGAAAATATTTTTGCTTGTACAGTGACAAGTACAGTATACGTTTTATTCGTCGGTGGCTGGTGAATGAAGAAAAAAAAAACCCGGTCGTTTGCGTACCCTCATTATTAACCATTTAACCGTATGTCTCATTTGCAATACCTTGCGAAATCCGCACGAATATAACAGGATACCTGATGTTATAATACCTACCTGATGACCTGTCCGAGGCGTGTCAAAAATCGTTACTTACACCGAAGAATATAAACGAAAACAATAGAACAGATGCTCTAGTGTATAGTTTTCATTGTTAAAAATACCTCCGCAACACACATAATAATTAAGTATTTAAAGGCTTAGATCAGTGTTAAAAAAAAACACAAGATATGTATAGTGTAATAACTTACTCCCAGGCGTTTATTATTGTTTAAACTAGTAAAATATAAATTGATTATAAATGGATTAAACTTATCTAATGCATTTTAAGTGACAATAAGTACACTTCAATAATAATGAAAAAAAAAAATAAAAAATAAATACAATTTTTTAACTTAATGCTAATTTTTCTTAATAAGTAGTTCTCATCACGGAGAAAGTGTTAGATTAAAATCATTGTTTCGCAATCATTCATAATAAACATTTATAGTAATTAGGAGTAGTTATATAACCTATAGGCCTAGTGCTTATGGCCTTCGTGGTTATGACCTTCGTGGATGTGGCCTTCCTGTCCGTGATGATGGTCGTCATGGCCGTGATGTTGGTCGTCATGGCCGTGATGATGGTCGTGGTGGTGGTCCTCGTGGCCCTTGTGGTCCCCGCCTGAACCCTGGAACCTCGGAGGAACGGTGCGGACGGTGGTGGAGTTCAATGCGATGGAGCTAGGTTTACTGGCGCGGGGTGCAGCGGCTTTCGTCCTGTTTGTACCGACCTTACCGTGCTTGTGGCTCGAATGGTCGTGTCCAGAGTGACCGTGGTCGTGGCCGGAATGGTCATGGTCGTGGCCAGAACGGTCGTGGCTGTGGGCGGAATGGTCGTGTCCGTGGCCGGAATGGCTGTGGTCGTGTTGATGACTTGAATGGTTACAGTTTACTGGGTCATGGTCGTGGTCCCATTTCTTTTCGCCGACTTGGTGACAGTCGTGAATGAAGAATTGCTGAAGCATCACTGCCAACCCTACGGCGAAGACGATCTGAAAAAGTCAAACACACGAATTATTCATAGGTTAGGTTCGTATGATTTGAACGCGGTCCCCCCCTCCACCCCCAAACGCCATCAAATCGTGTTGTGTTTACGATGTAGTGAAAAGAAAAGAAAAAATATTTTTGTCGCTTACAATAATATTTCATTATTGACGAAAACAATATAGGTATTATAGTCGTTGATGATTGAATGTTTTAAGCGACGCGAAAGGCTCGGGCAGAAATATGAAAATCTTACGAGTGTAGTGATTGGATTGCAAAAAAAAAAAAGAAAAGAAAATCGAATAAACGCGTATAAAATCGAATCGGAAATTCGAAAAACACAACAGCTTACCGAGTAATTCATGGTGTCGCGTTTCAGAGTGCAAAACGAGAAATTCTGGAAATCTCCGGACTTCGGACTAGTGCTGCGTGACCGGACTGGTGGACTGCGTGAGACGTACTATGCGGGCGCGCCGCCACCACAGACTTATTTATGCGGTCGTCGGGCGGCGGCGGCGGCGGCGGACCGGTTCACCCTTTGATCCCGTCGTGTGGTGTCGTCCGTGTGGCCGGGGATCGAAGGCGCCACGACGCCAAAGCGCCATTGTACGGCCGCGAAGGGGATGCCGGGCGAGCCGTAAAGGGTCGCGTCGCCGAGTGGGACGGGCGGAGTGTGTCGCATATGCGTGCCCGGGCACACCTTCGTGAGAAAACGGTTTTTATTCTTTTTTTTTTTTTTTTTTTGTCAGCTCTTAAATCGTCAAAATCTCTCTCGGAAATCGGATATAATACCAATAATGGTAGGACGGCTGGGACGTGACTGTCAGTACCCTCGAACGGATTATCGTCGACTTTGAGTGACAATTATCATCGCGTGGCGACGGTCGTTTGTAGAATTCGAAAAGACGTCGCACTTTTGAGAAACGATTATTGTCGTAGAAAATCCGGTCACTATTAGGCCGTGTGGGCGGTTTGCGTTCGGGCGAATTGCCTTTTTACCCGTACAATAAAAGTAATGTGTTTGGGCGAGTTAACCGAGTTTCTTATAACGTGTTTGGGCGAGACGATATACATTTTTTATTCCTAAATTTTGTGATCGGGATTATCGTTATTATTAAACAAGTGATGACGTGCAGTGAGGACGGTGTGACACAACATAAAAGATAAAATTGTAATGATTATAAGACAAAAATATTATTCTATAGGGCATTTTATATCGACCTAGATATGGCTCAGTCTTATTGCACAGGTCGGCAGTATATATCGTATTTTCAAATATCAGTTCACTTTGGACTTTGAAAACGTTTGTATAACTTTTATTATATAGTTTAAAATACGGATCTTAAAATCGATTATATTTTCGATAGGTACGAAAAGAAATAAACGTTGCATTTCAATTGAAAATTATACTTTTAGTGAATCTAACCACTTGAAAAACGGGTCTTTTCGTTTTCGGTGCACTAACAAAAAATGTGCTGATAGTGTTTTAGTGAATTCTACCATCGATAAAATACTAGATTTTCCAAATAATAATACACATAATCACGAATCAACTACTGATCATAATTTAGCCGTTCAGTGTGTTCGTACTGCCGTCAACAGGAAAGCCGAAAAAGACTTACATGCAAGACCAAATTAGATAATACGTAAAGAAATTCAAGACACTAATCTCGTTTTTTAAAGAACTCGTCCCAAGTGTGTCAAAATGAGAGGGAAAATGGATTGATAAAATACAGCATCCCGGGGTATTAAAAATAAATAATAAAAAAATGGTCGCCCAAACGCATTATGCTAAATTGCCCAAACACATTGGAATTTTTAAAAATCCGCCCAAACGCATGACGCTCCACTGGTGTGCATCGTATATCTGCACGATGACTTTGTTTAAGGCCGTGTACAGGTTTACTCGGGAAAACAATTAACCGTTTTTCGGACGAATTTGTTGGCTATTACAACAATATTTTAAATCGCTGTAAAATCCTTATTCCATATAAATATATATTTATATACACATATGTATACGGTGAAACCTCTTTAAGGCGGAACCGCTCAGAACCAACAAATGTTTCCATTGTAAAGAGTTTTCCATCGTAGAGAGGTAGAAAAAGAAGAAGTTGACCGACCGGGGGCTATTGAGGTTTTCCGTTATAAAGAGGATTCCGTCTAGTAGAGTGTCCGTTATAGAGAGGTTTCACTGTATGTATATATATATATATATATATATATATATATATATATGTTACGGGTAATGTTAACATTTGGATAATGTCGACATTATCCGGCTAATGTTGACACTAGCTATGCGTTTTGGTTAATGTGTAATTTTTCGTTTATATTAATGAAATATTAACATTATCCGGATAATGTCGACATTAGCCAGTCGACATTGGATAATGTTAAAAGTTAAAACTTAATCCTATTAATTAATAATAGTTAATATTATAAACTTGGCAATAAATATGGTACTTTGCCACAATTATACACCAGAAATCAGTTTGGTGTTTGTCCGTTGTCTTTAATACCGCTTGATGAGGTGGTACATGTAGAAAAATCATTGAGGGAAATTGCGAGTAAAATGTCAGATGATGGTGGTGAAGAATATAAAAGGTGTTCATGTCAGGGGAAATGTGACACCAATCGGTGTAAATGTAAAGCATCTAGCATTTTGTGTTATTCAATATGTCACGGAAGCATGCCGTGTAATAATAAAGAATAATACATTATGTACCTATCATTAGGAGTTTAGGTTGTTAAAAATTAAAATTATACTCATATTATTAATATTATGTATTTTATGGTTGTTGTCTTAAATGTAATTAATATTTTTAATAATTTAAATTATTGCATCTCATGTATGATACATTTTTATGATTGTTAAGACATTATCCGGAAGTTCTTGGCTAATGTAATATAACCCGGTTAATGTTAACATCAGCCAATATTCATGGCGGCTTATGATGACAGTTGGCTAATGTTTCATTAGCCGGATAATGTCAACATTATCCTTATGTTAACATTACCCGTAACACACACACACACACACACACACACACACACACACACACACACACACACACACACACACATATATATATATATACCTATATATATATATATATATATATATATATATATATATATATATATATATATATATGAGAACAGGCCATTTTATGTACTACGTTTCTCAAACAATAATTCATTTTTTCGAGCATTTAAATGTATTTTTTTTTTCGAAAAGTTTATTCGAAATGCCCTATGTTTAGGGCTAAAATATAGTTTATTGTTATTGTGTTTGGAAAACGGTTTGATTACGACGGCGTGGTCGGTATAGAAAATGTGTTTTAAAGTAATACATTATATTTACTATAAAATATAACAAAGAGAAAACAAACTGTATTTTAATAATAACATTGTTTTTACGATTAAAATCAACGTAGAAACGTTTTTGGGAAAGTAGTTTTAATTTATGTTCATGGCAGTTGAACGGGCCGGGAGCGTATAATAGCGTTAATACGCGCGCACCGGACACCTAATTTCGTGCGCCGTGCGTCGTTACGATCGTCACGCGGCCGGTACACTGTGTGTATGTGTGTGAATAGATCGGACAGCAGTGGTTAGGATCGCCGCGCAAGTACTGTCCGACTATGTGGTGTGGTGATGTGTGTAAGTGTGTATACGTGTGTGTGTGTGTGTGTGTGTGTGTGTGTGTGTGTGTGTGTGTGTGTGTGTGTGTGTGTGTGTGCTTAAAACTATAGGAAAAAAGGGTAACTTAATATAAAATATTCTTAATATATTTGAAGAAAATGCCATTTTTAATTAATATTGTAAATAAATGTTTGATATTTGAAAAAAAAAATGTAATAATATAAATGTTTGTATACAAAGATTCAGTTTTTTTAAAACAATTTATCTAAAATAGTACTCTTGGAGTCTGGGTATTTATTGCGATAGTAACATAGAAATTGGAGCAAATATTGTTTTTGAATTTCATTATTGGTAATTTTCGTATTGTATTCTTCTATAAGTTTAACTCCTCTTTCAGCTATATCGTTGAATACATTTAAATTAGTAACAATGGCGGAAGATTTTTTTAAATTCTCATCGTCGTCCCATTTTGGTGGATCAGTAGTAAGAAAGTCAGTATTCATTTTGAAACGTCTAAAGAATCGCATTGAGCTCACACATATAAAATATTCAAGGCCTTTATTTAATATCCCAAAAGACTTTTGGGTTCAAAACATATCGGTTTATATTATCTTCTTCTGTATCCATCTTAAGAGCTGCTAGCATTTTTCTTTTTGTATCTACTGCAGGTACGTGTGGATCGAAAAATGACAACGCAGCTGCCTCGGCTGATATACACTGCGTATTATTTATACTATAATGTACCTACCTATTATTCAGTTATAAATATAGAAAGAAACTTGTACGGTCATCCTTTTCGATCTTAATCTTTGTCTCGGGCATTATTCTATATTATACGTGTGTTCGTGTAGTGTGTGTGTGTGTGTGTGTGTGTGTGTGTGTGTGTGTGTGTGTGTGTGTGTGTGTGTGTGTGTGTGTGTGTGTGTGTGTGTGTGTTTGTGTGTGTTGTACGTGTCTGTTGGAAAATTCCGAGTATATTATTCGTTATGCATTATGTCTCGGGTTTCGTCGGACTCGAGCCCAAATACTTTGTTGTCAAACACGTCGTAGGAACCGCTTTGTCACGGACTTCTCGTGACAGTGATTCGACCGGCGCGACGATCTTTTTGATCCTCAGGACCGATCGCTGCAGGTGTCGGGAACGAACGAACGAGCGTCTGCATCTTCTCACGCTGACGCCCGTATAACACGCCATAACGTTTACCTGTACGCTGTACAACGTGTAAGCCTATACGCCGAAGTGTAATTTATTCTTGTTGTGTTTGAAAAGTGGTTTTATTACGGCCGCTCCGACGGTACAGAAGACGTGGTATAATGTTTAATATAGGACTTGTATGGAAAAAAAAAAACAAAAACGAATACTCCTCATGAATATTTCATTACGGTCCACACGCAACGATCGTTTTTTTCCATTAAAATCATTGCAGGGCCGCATTCTCGAAAAGTCTTTTTATTTACATTCATAGCAGTGAACGTCTCGACTCGTTTAAGAGCTACCTATAAGTTATGTATATCTTAAGTAAATGCACGTACGAGTATACATAAATATGTGTGTGTGTGTGTGTGTGTGTGTGTGTGTGTGTGTGTGTGTATTATATGTATATGTATCTGAGAGAAAAAAAACGAATCCTCGTGAACACATGCTCAATCATGTATATAATCAAGAAATCTGTATTGCTTGAAGCCACCATTCTAATCCACTTGGATAGGCGATGGACAATAATATTGTGAGACGTGTTCTTCCACTTGTATATGAAAACAGTAATATAAAAATATTAAATGCGTGACTTGTGTTTCTTATGCGTGCGTGTGTGTGTGTGTGCGTCGTGCGTGTAAGTGTCATTACAAATATTGTAACAAATGCTTGAGATCGTTTTTTTCAAAGTGTACACCTGTGTTGTCAATATAAAACAAGTGATGGTGTGGTAAAAAGCAAAATGTCTTTGGCTTTACAAAATATGAAACTATCAATTTAAGTTGTTTAATGGACGAGAAATATCGCGAATAACGTAACAAAAAAATATTATTTTCAATCACAAAACACCACCGGGTCAAGTTCCTTCAAATATTCTGTATAATATATATAAATATATATATATATATGTAAATTAAAATGTATATGTATAATATGTAAACGGACACTCACGAGATAAGAATAGGCTCGGAAGCTGCATGACCATAAACGGAAATCATACACGTGTCGGAAACTTATTAATATATTTAGATCTGATAATTGTATCATGACAGTTTTATTCTGAGAAACCGTGTGACCATAAACGGAAGTCTCACACGAGCCGCCAAAATCCGCAGATACAGAAATACAGATTGACGCCTTCCACATCCGACCAAAATAGCAGATATTACCGAATCGAGGTCAACGTCGACCATAAAACAGGCCTAAAATCCAGCCACTATTCAGACGTATTCAGTTACCCGGTTCAAGTCACTTCACGTCACTCGACATCGAAATATGTTTGTATTAAATAATTGTCAACTGTCGTACTACATGTTATAATCGTGTTTCATTTTATGTTGATAATTAAATTAAATCAAATTAAACATCCGATTTATTATTTGAATTCCTGGAGCGAGCACTGTTATTGTAGTCATTACGTACACCGTGTCAACATCGAAATCGTTGGCAGAGGCGCTAACTAGTTGGAATTATGGGGGGGGGGGGCAAAATAAAAATATAAAATACCCACCAATGAAAAAATTGCTCGCTTCGTTCGCACTATATACACTCATTAATAATTACTTGAAAAATAAAATCATATTAACTGGAATAAAAATAATGAATTCAATTTAACTCTGTCCATAGTAGCCCCTCCCAAAAATATTTTCTATATACGCCACTGTGTGTATATATATATATATATATATATATATATATATATATATATATATATATATATATATATATATATATATATACACGTACGCATGTATGAATACCCTAAAACGACCATTCGTTTCGGATCATCAATATAAATCATGATATATATATGAGAGTTCTTTTACCATTAAAATAACAACTACTTATATAATAAACGTGCGAATTTTGTGAGTTTTTCTGTGCGTGCGTCATACGTTGGGAGTTTTGACCCAGATTTTGTTGGACAATAATGGTTATTCGAAAAACGAGGGTGTGTTTCCGGGGCAACACACAGTGAGAATCGAGATCCCCGATAGCCATTTACGCGTAAATAATATATCATACCATAGGCATATTGTACGTTTTTCGACACATCTGCAGGCCATTGTTGCGATGGAACGATTTATATATAAAACTTTCCCACGACTTTGGTGGTCCCGTCACGGTGACACACGACATTAGATAACGACAGATTTCTATTTGTACGCTTTAAACGTACAGTGTTACTGTTTTGTTGTGATATTTTATTCTAGTAAATCCGACATAGAAAAACGCCATGAGTATAGTACATATCGTTAATAACAATGTTAATATTAATAATAATAATAATAATATAAAAATAATAATTAATAATATGAATCGGAGAAGTTTTGTACGAATTTCGTTGTCTACGCCAAGATTTTAACTGTACTAATAATCTACAATCATCAATAACAGCAATGATTAAACAATATCAAAAAATGTTCATTTCTTCTTGTCTCCTCACTAAACCTTACTGTGATATGCATAGGAATTTTATGCGTGTGTGTGTGTGTGTGTGTGTGTGTGTGTGTGTGTGTGTGTGTGTGTGTGTGTGTGTGTGTGTGTGTGTGTGTGTGTGTGTGTGTGTGCATGTGTGTGTGTGACTGTGTACAACGTTACTGACGAATGATGATTTCATTAAATATGAAAATGAATATCTTTAAAAAATTATCAAACATTTTTTTTTGTACTTGAATGATTTGAAAAAACGTACGTAGATATGTAATTATCATATAGATTATATAAACGACACCGATTTAGCGTCACGTTCACGAGTTGAAACGTCGACGTTCTAGCCGGAATATAATATATATAATATCGGACCATATATAACACGACATACCGCACAGAATGAAAAATAATATTTGTAATAATATTGTTTCACAACCGGTCGTTTATGATTGGCCCATTTCAAATTGCGCGCGTAAAATTATAACTTTGATTATGATTTATAAATTTATTATAAAATAATCACTGTCACATTATCGCGAGTCGCGATATTAATAATTATTAACACCACCTGATAACCTAATAATAATATATAATTATATTATTCAATGAATATTATTATTTTTAATTGTTTTATTAATTCCAATATTAATTGTAAATATTTATATTGAAAAATTATACTTCCGAATTGCTTTAAGTATATAGTGAGTGAAGAAAACTTGAATTATATCGCGGAGTCCGTAGTAATTTAAAAACAATCGACGATATAAATCAATGAGTTAAGGAGTTTGGAATTTTAACAAACACTCAATGGATTGCAAGGAACTCAAATCCATCCGGAAGAAAAATAATGTGTTCGATAGTATGATTAATTATTATAATGTATTAATGTTCATGGTAAATCTGTAAAATAATGATGCATATTTTTAGTTGATTTTGTTTCTAGTTTAAATATTTAGACATTTTTGTGATTTGTTGTTCTATGGTAGTCAATATTTTATGATTATAATCTTAATTATAATATTTTTGCGCGCGCAATTTGAAATGGGCCAATCATAAACGACCGGTTGTGAAACAACGTATTGTATGTTTAAATGCTTCCGGGAGACTTATCCTTCACGCGCTCGACCGTCGTCGTTATGTAAACGAGGCGTCGTGCGACGGCGGTCATGGACGACCACCACACGACGCGCGGAACGAGCCGAACGTAATGTTTTCTTCCTCTCTCTCTCACACACACACTCTTTCTCTCTCTCTCTCTCTCTCGTTTTATTATTTCGTTCGTCTAACCTCTAAGGCCAGTCGCACACACATCGATTTTTTCCGTACGGCAAAATATCGTACGATCATAATTTTTAATGAAACAAGGAAACCTATGAGGGCTTGCATACATAGGCGCCCGAGGAGGGGGGCAAGATGGGGAATTTGCCCCCCCCTGGAATTTTAAAAACCAAATATGAGCCATCAACATAAGGTAATATTTTAAATTGGAATTCATTACATGAACAATTTTAAAAGTAATGAGTTTTATCATTACTTTTTACCTTAGTCGACTTTGTTATGACATTAAAACTTTTTTCTACTCATCCGTTTGTGAACAGGATAATAAGAATTATTTGGATCTATTACACTAGATATATTACATAATATGCGATTTTTGAGTTTTGGTTTTAAATGCCTTTCAAAATATGAATTAATGACCCGAAAGCTACAAAACAATTGATAAGATGTAGACAGTTTTCAAAAATTAATTCACGACTATTAATTTAATTTTTAATTTCCAAATTAGTATGACTTATAAATAAATTCGGGTATTGTTTTATTTTAAAACCTGATGATCTAATGTTCTTATAGTGTAAAATTATTAGATACTAATAAATTATGTTTAATAAATATTGTTGGTATTTCAATCTTAAGTCGTCTCTTTTTTTTTTTTTTTGTAATGTTACTAAAATAGGTTAAAAATTTTGAAAACGCGTTAGTTATCACCAAAAATGCATAGATGAATATATCCCAAAACAATATCCTGATAGCAATAATATTTGTTTACTTGAAACTGCTGAAAACACATTTATATCTTGTAAAGTACCTACCTTGCATTGGATCAAGCATTTTAAAAACAAATGCATTGAAATTTGAATTACCTACCATAAACATTTTATAGTAAATACCACATTTCCTAGTAGTGTTTTGAATTTTTGGCCCTCCTGGAAAAAATTCTGCGTGCGCCTATGGTAGGTTATATTATGGTGATAGTGTCCGACGCGCTTCCGGGAGACTTGTCCTTGGCGCGCTCGACTGCCGTTATTGAAACGAGGCGTCCGTGCGACGGCGGTCACGGACGACCACCACACGACGTGCAAAACGAGCCGAACGTTCTGTTTTCTTTCTCTCTCTCTCGTTCTGTTTTTTCGTTCGTAACACCGAAAACGGGTCTGGTTCGGGCAGGGCTGGAGGGAAGTGGGGTATTGGGGGTCATGACGACCCGTCATCGTAATAATAGTGGGCACTTGGGCAGTCAGATTTATATTGACAAAATTACCTATTTACTGTATTTAAATAAAAAAATTTAATTTAATTTAAATGGAAATTAATTTATTAAATATTTCATAATTGTCACACACACACACACACACACACAAGAAATTTTAAAATAGTCCCGACTTCCAATATCAGTGGGCGATCGATTATGGATAAAAATAAATGTATATTTAGAATACCACAGAATAAATTAAATAAGAATAGGTACTGTCTACCGATGTCTATTTTTAGAACTTCTAATAAAACTGATCTTATGGTACTGAACTCGTCTAAGGACATTTTGAATGAGATTGACTTGACTTCAATGATTGAAAATTGGGCAACTCTTAAAGAATTCCGTATAAGTATATAATCCACAATATTATTGTATAAACATTTTTTTATTATTTTATAATTTAAATTTGTAATATATAAGAATGAATTAAAATTACATTGAAAATATTAGTTTAATTTTTTTTAATTTTTTCATCTACCTATCTACTTTTATGAGTTTTACTTATTTTAATAAATAATTTACCCAATTGATAAATTTAATAATATAAACATCTTATAGGTACAAAAGTTCATTTGGTTTTTTGATTTGACTAACATAATATGTATTTGATTTGTAGAAAAATGTTATTTTAAAATGTCATCCGTTATTATTGCTTTGATTATAATAATTATTTTTTTTTTCATAAGGTTTATGATAAGAATTATCATGACCTATTTTCCGCGCAAGATGAGACAAACATTTTCTGCGAATAAGCGATTGTTGTGATATTTTCATTATTTTACTGAGTGTTTTGCCAACACAATGCCTCTAACTGTTTATTTAGATAGTCTATTTTGTTCTGATAATGGTCTAAATCAATAAAAATAATCTTTAAAGACCAATCTTCAGTATAATAATATTAACAATAATAATAATAATATGCGTTACGATGAAAAACGCGTCGATAACGTTCAAAACAGGTTTGGCTCAATCAAATATTGATTTAGATAAAAAAGAAAGTTTAGGAATTCTGATCAACTGTTTGTATTATTTGTAATAATGACCTCAATGATATAGGTATTTAATATTTTAAAGACCAATCTTCTATGTAATAACAATAATAATAATAATATGCGTAAGGTACGACGAAAAACGTGACGATAACATAACGTCTAGGAAAAAATTGTCTTACTCGATTGTTAATATAAAAAAAAAAGGTTTAGGAATTCTTTATTTTATTATTAAATGATTTTTTTTTCTTATCTAAATGTTACTTTACTAGATTTAACTCGGAATCGATTACAATGAATATACGATATGACTGGATTCCAGTGTGCGTGCGTGCGTGCGTGCGTGCGTGCGTGCGTGCGTGCGTGCGTGTGTGTGTGTGTGTGTGTGTGTGTGTGTGTGTGTGTGTGTGTGTGTGTGTGTGTGTGTGTGTGTGTGTGTGTGTGTGTGTGTGTGTATGTGTGTGTGTGTGTGTGTGTGTGGTGTGTGTGTATGTGTGTGTGTGTGTTAAAAAGTGTCGCAACGCCGACCATAACGTGAGAGAACTCCCTGTAAAAAATTTTATAAAAAAAAAAACACTTTTTAAAACCAATAGATATCCTGTTTTACTCAGAATCTAAAAGCTCTGTGCATCTTGTACACATTTTTATATAATTATGCATTACAAATTATAATAGTCCTTTGATATAATATTATATACATACGATTTCAATATATTTTATAAATTATGAATTAAATAGTGTGAAACAATAATATTAAATATTATAATATAATATACAATGCTGAATGCATATATTCAGATATTCTTCTTCTTATTATGATTATTATTATTATTATATGATTTTTATTAATATGATAAATATGCTTAATAAATATAAAAGACGATTTATTTCCCAGATAGATAAAATTCACAATTTCTTTTGAATGATATTTTATGTTTACGTAAATATTAATTACAAAAAAAAAAAAAAAAAAAATCATAACAATATCGTAATTTGTGGTGTAAATCATTACGATTAATTTCGATTGTGACGAGTACGAGGTTTCTAAAGGACGACGTTTTAAAATCTGCCCCCGGCGGTAGGTATATTCTTTAATCCGGCACTGTCTACGTATATACGTTACTATATAATATAAATATACGGTGGGCGCAGGGTGCGGCGTAATGGACTCCCACATTTTCGAGGTGAATTTAAAAAAAAAACCATACAAGATATGGACATTTCTTTTTTATTTATTAAAACTACATTAAATAAGGTTTTTTTTTTAAAGTTGTTTGTTTTAAAATAATATTGTCCAAATGATTGCCTTTTCAATTGACGCACATTTGGAGCCGTTCTAGAAAATAATCCGTAATGGACTACAATATTTCAAAACATCATTAGCACGTACTTAAACTGATCAGATAAAAGCGGTTTGTTTCACTGGGTTAGGTCATTAATACGATTTTTAGTCGTCACTGCAATGTCGTGGTCAGGTGAACAACGTGGTTTCGTTATCGAGGCGTTTTTCAAAAACGCCGAATGTGTGACAAAACATTACATGGCCTTCTCGCCTCCCTGATTTGAGTCCATGTGACTATTTCTTATGGGGATACCTCAAAGCTGAAGTTTTCAAACATCGACCTAGAACCATCGAAGAACTCAAAGAGGCCATCCGTCAAAAAATCTCCGCGATTCCTGCACTCGATATGCTGGCGAGAGTGATGGAAAACTTTCGACAACGGCTCCATATGTGCGTTGCTCGTCAAGGCAATCAATTAGAAAACATTATTTTAAAAAAATAACTTTAAAAAAACCTTATTTAATGTAGTTTTAATAAATAAAAAAAAAATTCCATATCTTGTATAGTTTTTTTTTTTTTTTTAATTCACCTCGGAAATGTGGGAGTCCATTATGCCGCACCCTGTATATGCGTGGCGGTGTTTCTTTATAAAAACCGATTGCAAACGCACCAGAGTCCCATGCGGCGGCAGCCGGTTTGAACAGTTCGAGACGGCAGTGGCCGAGAGACGGAAACGCTACGCCGCGGCGTATACACGACGAACGGTTACTATTCGTCCGATATTATAATACGCGTATAGATATCCCGAGAATCGACTTCAAAACATACGAAATAAATGTGGCGAATTCAAAAATACGAGTGAAAGAATAATCGCACGGTACCTATTAATAATTACAGATATTTCAATGTTTTTATTGAAATATATTGCCAACTGACGTGTAATTTTGACGATTTTCGTAAAAGTTCTAACGTTAAACGCGTAGAAAAGAAAATCCCGACCAACGTTTATGTACACGAAATAAAATAAGACTTCACGTACCGTACACGTAATTTACAGCATACGGTCGAATCCCCGCCTATAACGATACCGTATGTAACAACGATATTCCGGGTAAAACGATCGTCAGCCATGTATTTGGTTGGTTTTACATCTCATGAGCAGTAATTTCGTTCGCATATTACGATATCACTTTCTGCCGTACGGCCGAACAATCAACACATGTTTTTGTCACGCTCTTGCATTATTACGTATAAAGTTAACTTAAAACCAGTAAAAAATTTTTCGTCTGATACGCCCGCATTCGTGAGATTACGCCGGAAGCGATTCTGTGAGTATTACAGCCCGTTAGGGCACCTCGGGCCCAAAAGCACCCAAAAACACCGCTTCTTAATTAGTCCCACTAATTACCATCGCGATGAATAACAATGCACCTTCACCGAGAAAAAGCGATAAACAAAAGCCATTGGTGCCACCGATAACAATAATCAACCAAAACTCTATACAATCGAAAGCCGGGCCACCTTCAGGTACCCTCTCTACCAGTGATGATGATAATATTTTTGACTGGTCTACACCCTGCTCAAAAAAGTCAGACAAGAGAAAAAATAAACAAAATTCTCCAACGGGTACCTCTCCAAATCCTAAACAATCTAACTCTACGTATACTTCTAAAAACAGATACTCTCCACTTGCTCAAAGCAATGACGTCGTTCAGATGGAAACAGATACCTCATCAAATATACCGCAGTTAAAACTCCCATTGCCACCACCTATATTTATTAAAACCGATATTGTACAGTTTAATCTTTTCTGTGAATCCATTAAACAGTTGACTAAACCCGATGGTTTTCTATGCAAATCTTCCGTAAATGGTTTAAAATTAAATACATATACAGCCGACTCATATCGCAAAACTGTAAAATTCTTGAAAGAAAAAAAAGTCAACTTTCACACATATCAACTCAAAGACGAAAAATCATATAGAGTGGTAATAAGGCACCTCCATCATTCTACGCCTCTCGACGCTATAAAAGAGGAATTAAATTCCAAAGGTTTCACTGTCAGGAATATCATAAACGTTCTGCATTATCAAACTAAAAAACCCCTCCCACTCTTTTTCGTGGACTTGGAGCCTTCACCATCAAACAAAGATATTTTTGCAATAGAAACACTCTAACACAAAAATAAAAATTGAAGAGCCTGTGTTTTTAGTATTCAGTGTGATATAATGAAATTATATAGTACACACACACACACACACACACACACACACACACACACACACACACACACACACACACACACACACACACACACACACACACACACACACACACACACACACACACACACAAATACACACACACACACACATGCACACCATAGCCCGATATTTGGTTAAATCTGTGGGTACACTCATTGCATTATTAATATTGTCTATTACGAATTATTGACTTTGTAAACATTTTTATATGTATATTTGATTGAATAGTGCAAATATACAGTGTGTTTCAGATCTATTTGACAAATGGTTATGCAATAACTTAAATTTTATTCGTTGTTTTTAGTATTTTTTCGTTTAATTAATTCAGTATTACAATTTTATGGGGAAAAAATAGTTTTTTAATTATTTTCATCTTTGTGTTGTCACAAGTTTTTATTTTTCTCAAACGATTAGTGATGATTATCATTTAGAATAGGTACAGTGTCAAAAAAAAAAAAAATACTGACTCTTAAACATTTCTATGTTACAGTTGGTATTGAAGTAGGTAGTTATGTTTCGAGAGGTGGACAACTGCAGACATCACGTTTTTGCGGGACACGTGTTGAAAACGTATACCTACGTCTTACACACGGGGTAGGTAATAAAATACAATAAGAAATATTTGTGTTATACTCTGGGTAGCAAACGAGTCACGTAGTTATACACAAACTGCTGCAATGAAATACGAACGTAAAACGAGCCGGTTTCCTTACCCGAATAGTACCTACAGGTAGAAAACGATTCCCCGAACGTTAGTATTGTTCGATATTACCTTTTTTTGGACCCCATTTCCAATTGTGATCGAAGGCGACGTTGCCATTTTAGGAATGCGAGATTCCTATGTTGTTTTCGAGCAGCATGATTCCGAATATCCCCTTGTTAAAACGACGCGACTGGTGCATATAATATTGTGTAGGTGCCTACACAAAATATATTGTTCGGTGTCCACCCGTTTACCACGATATTTTTTAATTTAAAATTAATTAAAACACAAGAAAACTCGGGTCTTTTGATAAAGCTAATAATGTGTAATAAACTACACGTGTTGCTCGTGAGTCATGAATACCTATGCAATACGTTTTACTCACATAACCATGGTGTATTAAATTGCGTACACTCAAATTGACACCTACTGACCGTTACAGAATACGGTGTGCTGTTAAAATTCATATTTTTTCGTGTTTTCAACATTATCGATTTACATACTATAGTCGTGGTGTCAATGTTCTCGATTATAATATGACATCACATTATTGGATATTTTTACACATAATATGATGTGTGCTGTCCGATCTGTGATACATTACAGTCGCCAGAGTGCGATATGTCGCACGGTACGAAACTATAATAGTTTAAGTATATTGGGATTTGTTATACATCTATATCCATGTTATGTCATAATTACTTATATCACATATCAGTCGTATTATAATGTTTTAAATTTGTTTATTTCTGTGTTACATTTTTTGACAACGTAACACACACGGAATCGCAATGTATATTTCAATAAATCGTGCAGAAACGTATTCGAAAAAAAAAGTGCGGAATCGTTTTACTCCCAACGATACTCCCTATAAAATTCTACCTGAAGCGATGTGTTCAATTATTATATACCACGGTAGAGTAAAAATTCTGAACGATGTCACATACCTATTTCTGGAAAAGTCCAACGTACGACTCTGTGGTTATGATATTAATTTTTGAAATCTATTTATAAATAATTATAAATCATTAAGATGTTTATTTAAACAAAAAAGAACAAAAATGTTGAATAGGATGCTCTGAATTTGAACGTCGTATTTGCCATATACGATTTTTTAACCATGTTTAAATACAACTGGCAATTGGAATAATCCTACATTACGTACTATTTACTCATAGACATTATGTAGGTATATTATGTAATGCCAAAACACATCCAGGCAGTGTACGTAATTATTCAAATATGATTTACAAATTATTCAACATAGAAAATTATTTAACACTTTGCGGCACGGTGGGACGTATATAATCCCACAAAAAATTGCTCATTCGACACGGTGGGACAAATAGTAGGTACACTACCGAAAAAAAAATTGGTTTTTTTTTAAATTTTTGGTCATCCGTTGATTTATTGTTTAGGTATTTATGCCTTTCCTGTCATATATTTTTCATATATGTATTCAATCTCGGAAGTCCATCGTTGTTAGATAATTGGTGACAAATATTTTTTAACACTTTATTTTCGAAAGTTTATACATTCTCAGTTACTTACTGGATAATCCGATTTGATTGATCTTTTTTTTTTTTTTTTTTTTAATCGATTCCAGATGTGTTAATGATTATTAAATGAGGAGGTACAAACAAACTATATGGCAAAATTGACTACATAGCGTAAATTAATTATCGATATTGCAGAAGTGAGATTTACGTTGTTACACCAAAAATAACTTTGAAACTTTTTATTATTATTATTATAATTTATTCAATTAGTAGAATGTTTAACCATTGAATTAATATCATGAATACATGTTTTATAGCAGTCACAAAAAATGAAAGAAAAATTCGTAAGTCTGTGTTATAAGGGTCAATAATTTTCTCAAAACTTCGTGCATGAAAGAATTAACGACTGGGCGTGATTTGAAAAGTTCTCAGTGGCTTACCAGGTAAATAGAAATATATATTGAGCACCTAATATGTACAATAACGTAGCTAAATATTCATTACTTTTGCTCGAGATCGAAGATAAAACGCACGAATCTCATTATATTATACTATATTTTGTACATCAAATAATCGTAAATCATTGCTTGGACATTTTTCGTAATGCCTATAGCTCACAGGCCAGAGGTAGCCGACAAGAAGAGACTTCCGAGCCTCGTTATTTAACGAATAAACATACAGAAGAGCTAAGACGAAAAAACAGAAGTTCTTGATGTCGCAGTATTGCATATGCCTATATAATAGCCAGCTCTATTGTTAGATTTTACAATAAAGAATAGGTAGTGTTTTATAGATTAGATATCAAATGTGATAAAACGAGTAAAATGTTAAACAAAATTTAACATCGACTAGTCTAAAAAATACGAGTATAATGACGAAAAAAAGAGACGTTTGCCCAACGGAATCGCTAAAACTGCTATTATTTTATATTATACTCCGGACTTCAAAAGCATTAAAAAAAAAAAAATCAATTAGGTACTCAAAATCACGTCAAAATTAAAACGATTTCTTTAGTATTATAATATTAATGTATATAATTATAAAATAATAAATTAAAAAATATTATATTTTTATCGATTTAAAAAACTAAAATGTTTATTTAATCATGATCATATTTTCAATTACAAATTTTTATGTTGGTATATTCTTAATTTTTAATTTATACCTGCAAAAATGCCATTTGTCATGCAGAATAAGACACGAGTCGCATATGAGTCTATAACGCGAGCCACGATTTGGTCATCGTTGCTACGTAGACCAGCGGTTTCCAACCTTTTTAGTTTCGCGGACCACTAATTTTGTAAAAAAATATTTTAGGCCCGTCCATAGTATACCTATATACGTTTTCATAAAATTACAATAAATATTATATATATGTATGTATAGTTATTAGGAATAAAAAATTAAGGAAATTAAAAAAAAAAAAAAAAAACAATTGTTTAAAAAAACCTTAATCCAACTTTATCACAAGATAAACAATTTAATTTGATTTTTGACATTGCTTGTTCTTCACTAGAAAGTCAATATCTGGATTATAACTTGTTAGTTTTAGTCTTTAATCACTCTCAACATTCAGTTTATTATAATATTTATTTTTTACATAAATTTAAGTAGAAAAAGCACGTTCCATAGATAAGTCGTCGAAAAGCGCATCAAGTTTCTGAATGTAATTTTAGCGGTTGCTGGATGGTCTTTCCGAACATTTTACCAGAATGGTACTAATTGTGTACTTTTAAAATACGATTATAAAGTCTCATCACATAATATTTCAATCGACGAATCTTCTTCACTAACTGATATTTCCAATTAATTTAATTTAATTTATTTTCAAAAATAAGAACTAAAAAATGTATTATGATATAATTTTAAATATATATTTATAATATTTAATATTATACCAATGGCTCGCGGTCCAGTATCATGCTGCTCGCGGCCCATGGGTTGGGAACCGCTGACGTAGACAATATATGCACGACAAAATACAAAATTATTTTTTTACTTAGCATAAAGTCGTACGACAATATTATGTATAGTGAATATTTAATAAAATAAATATTTATGACGTGAGTGACGCGTTATCAAAGATTATATATTTTATGACACATAAACATATTAATATGATAATAATTCGACGGCGACAAATGACAATCCAAAAGGGTATTAGGCGACATTTTCGAAATTATTCAGTAGAGCTAAAAACAATTTTTTGCCAATTAATAAATTGATCATTGAATATTTTTAAGTAAAAAAAAAAAAAAAAAATGTCATTAAGTTTAAATTGGATTTTAATCTATTTCGAATGATAATTCAACTATATATTTGATTTGTGATTTATACCAATCGAAAGCTGAGTATAATATGGATTTTGGCGCTAATATGTCCTTTTTTGATTGTCACCGTCGATATACCACCTTGTAGGTGATATTTGGAGAATGGAACAGATAACATTTGTTCGAACTTGCCGCGCAATTATGACATTTTTGAATTGCGCGCTGTTTTCTCTCTGAGCTTTTCGAAGGTCTGAGAAGCTCTCAACGACCCCCCTCACATCTTTCCTTCTTTACGTTGATCGTGGGTCGTCGTCGCTTTTTCTGTCGTCGCTTTTCTGTCGCCGCCCGAGCAACGTCGTGCGGGACTGCTTACATCGAGTCACGGTTTTTTTCTTCTTTTTTTCGTCACAATATTGAGTGCATTGCGTTATGTAGAAAATCATATCAGTGAACAATAACTATCAGTTATTGTTTGTTTTACACGTTTCGCCTTTACCGAAAATATACAAAGTCGAAATGCATCGAGAAGTAAAACGGCATGATAAAAACATACAATTTATTATTAACTTCTGACCTGCGCATAGAACGTTTTGACATCTCAGTTTAAGCGCGTGTGTTTTGTATGTATAGTTAATAGATTTAACAATATGAATTGGTAGGTAAGTGAGGAATAGGAAAAATTCCAAGTCGGCGTAGTCGACAAGTCGGCAAGTCGTAACCTAACTATGACAATTGATGATTTACAATGTTATATAATAGCAATTATCTGCTATTATTATCTTTTATGAATAATATTAATTACTAAATTATATTATCAAAACCAATAATTTTTTAATTTTTCATTAGGATAGGCACAATTAAAAACAAAACATGCTATAAATTAGGAATGTATAAAGTATTTATTTAAATAAAATTGAAAATACGCAATATGACGTGGACACCGATGTGAGCAAATAAAACAAATTTTCAATTAATATTTATCTATATGGATAGGTCCGTATGATTTTATTTTAGTTACATTATACGAGTGTAAATACTGCTAATATAATTAATGTAATATACACACACACACACACACACACACACACACACACACACACACACACACACACACACACACACACACACACACACACACACATAATACAATATCTATCATTTTTCTATGAAAATTGTTTGACAGCATATTATTATGACAATATACGTACCTATTCAATGACGCACACACACGTACTGGATTTCGAATTAAATGAAGTAATGTAATATTTAGAGTTTAATTTTTTTTTTTTGTACCCTCCTCGAAGAAGTTTAAACTTAAAAAAAATAAATATTAACATCATTGCCAAACCAATTGTTAAACCAAAGCCTGTTTCACTCAGAAGAAAGCGATGTGCATCCTGCCCACATTTTAATAGATTTATGTATTAGTGTATTACAATAGTCATTGGATATAATAAAATATGCACACTGCAAACAATTATTTTTTGTATTATATTTTACGTATTACTATTATTATTATTATTATTATTATTATTATTAGTATTATAGTTTCGTTGAAATAATATACTCAAAAAACGAAACACAAAATGCTTTTAAACTTAGGCAGGTCTGAGGTCTCCCACTAGCGCGACGCGATTGACGCGACGCAACTGACGAAACTGGCGATTTTTATCACATCCGTGTTTCCAATGTTTATAAATAGTACTTCTCCCATACACGCAACGCGACTATTGTCGCGGCGACTGCGACGTAAAATATCGCGTGCGACTGAACATGTTCAGTTTCATTGCAACGGTCGTCTGAAATTTTGGTAAATATGGCCGAAAAAGACGATCCCATTTACAACATTAAACTTGTTGAAGAAATTGATAAACACCCTTGTCTGTACAATTATAAATAATCCGACTATTCGAAACGAGATGTAACAGATTTAACATGGGAAAGTGTGGATGTAATAATAGTTCTCTCGAAGCAACACACGCGTTCCTGTTTATATTATTTGCTAAGTAGGGATGAATCCAAAATTTACGTTTTTTTTTTTTTTTTTACTTTTTAAATAAGAACACATCACTATCACACTATCATCTGAACTATCCGATTCCATTTTAAATTGGTACACGGATGATGCTGGTGACGAACTATTATATACTGTTTAAATATACGAACTGAAAAATAATAGGTACAGTAGCACAATATTGTTGATGCGACTTCGATCGCGTGAATGAGCGATTCTACGCGAAACTCGTCGCGTACGACGGTTTCATGTTTTTTTTTTTAGTTGCGTGGCGTCAATCGCGTCGCGCTAGTGGGAGAGCTGCCTTAACCTTAATTTTTCGTAGGATTCTCCTGATTGTACTGAGCAATATTATTTTTTAATTTTATTTTTGCTCTGTGCGAGTTTTATTTACCACCGTTTTTTCGTTGTATCCCGTATAAACACCGTATAAACAGACGAAAATGAAGCCGAGTTGTACTCCAAACGCACCAGGATCCCATGCGGCCGCACCCGGTTTGAACAGTTCGTGACGGTAGCGGCCGAGAGACGACAACGCTACGCGGACAGCGGCGACGGTACACCATATACACTATTCGAACGGCGAATAGGTCTCCCGAAATTCGTCTACAAAACATACAAAATAAATGTGTGGAATTCAAAAATACGAGTGAAAGAAAAATCTCACAGTGTTAATAATTACAAATGTTTTAATGTTTTTATTGAAATATACTGCCGATTGACGTGCAATTAATGATTTTAGTATAAATTCGATCGTTAAACGTGTAGAAAAGAAAATCCCGACTAGCGCTTATGTATACGAAACAAAATGTGATCTACACTTATCGTACGTTTAATTAACCATAATATATTTTACCGTTTATACGATAGTTTTTTCCTTCTACGATGAAACCTCGGTATCTCGAATTCGCGAGGGTCAAAAAAAAAAAATCTTCATATCGAAACTTCGAGTTACCGACCGAATTTGAAACATTCTTTGATATAATCGGGACTGAAAAAAAAATTCCACATGTGGAAACTTCGCGAGGTTTCACTGTATTGGAAAACTCATTGAGCATAATGACGGATAATTTCTTTAAAGTACATCGAAAAATAATTCATAATCTGAAAACATGCACAACGAAATTTTTGAACCATTTCTACTCGTATTACTTGAGAAAATCTAGACGCCAGACTTTTGTTGTCTCGGCGCCACCACCGATATTGTGTCGACTACGGGCGACGGAAGGGTCAAAGAGTCGCCTCAAAAACAAAATATTATGTTGTTATGTCATCGACACAAATCATTCGATTCGGTCGTGAGTGATACCGTCGACGACGATCGACGTTATTGAGTAGAAACGACTGTGTATGATACGACTCAACGCCCAGAAGGAAAAACAATAATACGTATTTATTAACTTTCGTATAGGTGCCTATGAAGTATGAATAACACACGTGACTCGTATACAGTAATCTTTTGTTTTATTAGACGCAAAATAATAATTAAGAAGAATGGGATCCAATATTCAAAAAAAGATTCCAAATCAATTTGATAAAATAAATCTAGTTATAACTTATATAGAATTTTTTTAAGGGCATATTTAACCGCATATTTTTAATTTTTTGATGCATAAGTGCATATTTTAAAATGCGTATTTGATGATTTTTTAGTGCATGAAAGTCCTTGCTTTACATATTATTGTTATTACATTATAATTATTAATTATTAATATTATTATTATTATTATTATTATTATTATTATTATCGACTTCATGTCTGATCAACCTTATCTGAATTACTATTGTTGTCACTATTGTTATTCGAAAATTATCGCTTTATTACTACCTATTATTATCATGTTATAAAAGTCAAAAATTAATGTTTTTTTTTTTTTTTTTTATATCTATAGATGTAGATAGCCATATAGGCTAGGAATGTCTTATTAGTTATTATAATAAATAAATAAAAAAAAAAAAACGTCGATTAAAAAGTACAAATTATAGTTTATAATCGCCGTCTCGCTTTTTTTACTATCGTCCAAGTCTCTGCCACCGCTCGCGCGTGTGCGCGCTGCTCCGGCGCACTCGTCTCCGGGTCACGGTCGACCGGCTCGAACGTCGTCGGGTTTTATTTTTTTTTCTCCGTCGTTCCCGCGTCCGTTTGCCACGCAGGCCACATTCGAATAACATACGTTACGCGCGATCTCGCGGAGAACACTTTCGTTTCGTTTTCGAAACGGAAATTTGAATGAATAACTTTTGAAAAGCGTTCGAAACATACGTATTCGAACGCTTAAATAAAGATTTAAAAAAAATAAAAAATACCTGGGTTTGACTTCGAATACTACTGATATATTATTCCTTTTTTGTTTTATTTCATACACGATTTTTCGTAGATAAAATAAAGTAATTACTACAGTAGGGTGACCGGACGTCCTGTATTTAACAGGATTTTCCTTTATATTTGAGTTGTGTCCTGTAGTCCTGACGAATGTCTCTTAGGACGCTTTTTGTCCGGTTTTCAGTAACTCTTATAAAGCTGCAAATATGTTTATATTATATAGGTACAATATACACAAAATACCTCAAATTGTTAGATTTGACAAGGTTTTATGGAAAAGATGACAAATTTAAATCCGTAGACATGCGATCCGAAAAATTGTCATCATTATGAATAAAAAGGTTTTAAAAAAATGAGTATAGGAATAAAGTATTTGAGAACATTATAAAAAGTTTAAATTAATTAAGTAGCTACTATTTTTATTTATTATTTTTTTAAAAATATTTAGTAAAAATGACGTATTCGTTTTATAACTGCTTTATAAGAATAGAAATAATATTATATGCGTGTTAGATACTATTTTAGGTATATTAAATTAAGTTTTTTTATTATGATTGAAAATTCTGATAAAAAAAATTTGATTAAAGTTATTTAATAAAACTATGAAAATTATTTTAGTCCTGTTTTTTCTTTTGTTTAATATGGTCACCCTATATTACAGTTTTATACCTGTATAGACTACGTTCAACATTATGTTTTATATTTAGTATAATACACATGGTTGTCGTTACAAAATTTTTTCCCATTGAAACCAACACGGGTCGTTTCAACCCTCAACGTTTTTATGTTTCTCTCTCTCTCTCTCTCTCTCTCTCTCTTTCTCTTTCTCTCTCTCTCTCTCTCTCTCTCTCTCTCTCTCTCTCTCTCTCTCTCTCTCTCTCTCTCTCTCTCTCTCTCTTTCTTACTTTTTTCGTCTCTCTCTTTCAAACGGTCAAGGTTTAAGATCATTGTCACGCCGTTCGAACTCCACACGCACATGTGCTCGGGACCCGGCCACCTGTTGCAGTGACTACGTCTGTAACAATAATCCGTATAGAGATTATTGCCGCCTTCGATGTCGTCCGGCAGATGTTTTACGACAAGACGAATGTCATTCTCATCGTCTCATGTACGGTGTCGGGAATCCATGTGCGCACACACAGAGAAAAGATCAAAGAAATCCGGCGGCGGTGACTATACAGCTCAACTGCATTCCCTAACGTACCTATCGCATTCTTCGTCGACCGCTTTGTTCGGAGACGATAAGGAAGCGCGTGTTTGTGTGAGAAAAATAACATAAAGACGGCGGCGCGGCGTGCACACGAAACGCTCGTAGCCGCAGCTGTATAACATAATACGTATTTCATTTTTATTCGTGTTCGTATTTTTCGGGCAGAACAAGATTTCGCACGTAATATGTTCGATGTCATCTTTTTTCTACATAACCGATTTCGCATTGTGACGTTACCACGTTAGGAATACGATTCCGCTGGTTATTTTTTCGAATTTTCCCTTGTTAAAACGATGCATACAGGAGTACGTCATTATGTAGGTACGTAGGTACCAGGTACACTACTCGTCCTGCGTCCACTTCTTTATCACGACATTTTCAAGTTGAAATCGATTAAAAACAAGATAAGTCGGACCTTTTGATAAAGATAACGATATATCATCAACTACAGTTACCCAACGCTATTTAAGTAGTAATTTTTGATTAATTGTACGGTTATAAATTAAACGTATTATACCAGTGGTCACCAATTAATATTCTTGAAGGGCCGAATTAGGAATCTGAAAATTATTCGCGGGCCATTTAAATTCTAACTACATATTTTCAACATATAACAGGACAATAGGTATTGTTTTAAAATTGGATGTGATGAAGACATTAGTTTTGTATTTATTATTTGCTATTATTTTTTAAACATTAAGAACATAATCAATGTTACAAACATTTGAAAAATTTAAAATAAAAATTAATTATAAATACAATAAAATAGAAATTTGTTTAGTGAGAAAAATGACAAATTTGTGAATGAAACAAATACTTATAAATAATACCTAATTGAAACGAATTCATGCATATACTCGAAGAGGAAGAAGAATAAGAAATCATGCATACTTCGAGTACATATTGGAAGCCAATCGGTTATTTATTTAAAACAATAACAAGAGAGAATTAAGGCTTCTTTATATTTTTAATAAATAGCCACTTATAATAAAATAAAAATAAATTTCCCGATTTTTTGCGGCTAGATTGTTATCAGTTTATGATCTTTTGTTTTCGTGCAAACTGTCATACATTTTATAGGTTATTATTTATTATTGATTTTTAAGGCTTTTGAAGTCCGGAGTATATGACGTAGCAAGAGCAGTTCTAAGCATTTCTGTGAGATTAGCGTCCTTTTTTTCATCATATTTGCGTTTTTTTGATAAGTTGATGTAAAAACTTGTTTAATGTTTTACGCGTTTTATTACATTTCATATTGTCTAATCTAAAAAATTATTCATTACAAAACCCGAAAATTCAGACAATGATTGGCATATTATCCAATACTGAATTTTCCATATCAAGAACCTAATTTTTTTAATCTTGGCTTTTTTACATTTTTCATTTTATTATGCGGCTCGGAAGTTTCTTCTTGTTGGCCACCTCTGAAATGTATATACAGTGTGATCTCGATTATCCACTGTCTTCCACGGAATCGTCTACATACCTATGTGTATACAAAAAAATGTGTATTGTATGTTTTCATTATAAATCATTATAGGTTTGATTGGTTTGTGAATTTGTGATAGCCGATTTCTCGATAACGACGTAAAATACAATACTAATTTTTCTAAATCTCTTACTGGAGGAGAGTATGTTGACGAAGATAACGTAAATGAGTGGATAAATTGTGATGCCAATGATCCAGGATTTGAGCGTCTTAGTAATGGACAAATAGTAAGTGGAGCGTTAGGTACAGTTTCGGAAAGTGAAAACGAAGAAGAAGAAGAAGAAAACGATGAAAAATAACGTGCAGTAAAGCAATTGAGCCATGAATCAGCTTTTAAATATATGGCCGGGATCATTAAATATCTAGAAGAAAAAAACAATACAGCTCTGTGTGACTAAATGTTTTTAACAAAAACTTCAATCGCAAGTTAAAAAGAAGAGTTTTCAAACGAAGACACAACAACTTGTGACTGATTTTTTCACTCATAAATAATTTATAATTTCTATTAATTTTTCACATGTGTGTCTTTTTTGATAATATATAATAATAATTTTCAATTTATTTTTTATTATAAAATTTAATTTTGCGGATTATCCGCGCAATTCGTTTATCCGTAGATGTCCTGCCACCCTATTCCACGGATAATCGAGAGTACACTGTATATTATATACTCGTATGTACGTGTTGCATAATATATACTCAAAATATACATAAAGCTGATAACTGTTAACGGAGTCAAGACATTTACTGCTATGAATATAAATTATTAAGACTTTCCAAAAAGCGGTCCTATTATAATTTTAATCTATAAAACGATCATAGGCCGTCATGAAATGTTCATTAGGAAGAGCCGTTTTTCCGTTATGTTATAAATACCAACGAGTAACATATAACACACCTCCTATACTAACGAAGACGACGTAAAAAACCACTTTTCCAACATAATAACTATAAACAATACTATAGTACATGATTTTGTGAATATATTATAATGAATTAATGTCAGCGTGAGAAGACGCAAACGCTCGTTAATTTTCAACGGCAATATATCTTTAGGATAAAGAAACACGCTACACTGCAGCTGGTCGAACAACTGCCGCAGGGTAAGCGAGACGAGGCAGCTGCACGAGATGTGTTTGAGAATAGATATTTGGATTTACGACGAAACTGAATACACGGTAATAATAATAATAATAAAAAAAAAAGATTTACGAAAACGCATTTGGGATCAGAGTTGGGCGTTATTCGAATGAAATTTTATCTAGATGATTCATCGAATAAATATTTATTTGAATAGTTCTCAATTATGATTATTCGAATAAAAAATTATTTGACTAAATTTCAAACATAGAAGATCGATTAATTTTCGTTTATTTTCTTTTGGTAAACATAGGGTTTATACCGAAAATTTCCAAAAATTACCAAAAATTATGTCACACGGAATGACTATGAACGGTGCGGTAAAGACATTATTAGGGCTTGGATTTATATGTATTAAAAAAAAAAAAACCAAAATATTATGTAAATAAATATGTAATGAAAAATCGCTTTATTTGTGATAAAAAAATGAAAATATGGAATATGAAAAAGTTGCAGAACATTAATGAAGAAAACATTGAAAATTACATAATATGTATGATAAATTGCATTATTATCTAATTTACTTATTTTACTTCGACATTATTCATCTTGATCTTGATTTTGAAAGCGGTGATATACCATATTATAAATATGTTCAATTTTTCAAAGTTAAATGATCTACGGTATGGTCGTAACACTGATTTGTACCGACTAAAGGAGTGCTCGACTTCCGCCGACATTATTATTAAAACACGGAAGCGATCCAGGCCGTTGTCGTCGCACAGTGCAGCTCTACCGGTCTGTTCGTTTTCCGCGTTAGAACGGAGAGAATAATCGAAAAAAATAAAAGTAAATAATACGATCGTCCGTGACCGTGGTGACACTTCGCATAGTTCGGACAATACGGCGGTCGAGGACGCGAAGGACGACGAGTCTATAGGTATATAGTCGGAATAATAACGGTGCGTTATTGACACGTTGACGTACTGTTGTTTTGTCCTTCGGTCGTCGTCTCTGGTTCAAGGTTTTAACCCGCGGCCGAATATGACGACAGCGCGTTTATGCCGTCGTTTTTTGCCGTCGTCGTGTCGCCGGCAGGGGCGGACTGGGTTTATATTTCAGGCCCGGAATTTTTTTTTGCCAGGCCAAAAATTAACAGGGGACCAACGATTTGGTCATAAGTATATAAAAAAATTAATGATTAAAATCCTTTATTATTTAAAAAATATTTTCAAAATTTTATATAGATATAAAAAATTACATATAATATATAAGATATTTTTTTATAGTTAAAATGTATACATTTTAATACAATACTTATATATTAAAATTAACTCTTAAAGTAATTCCTTTTTTACATAATTTGGTTTTTTTTTCATAACTTCGCTAGTTTCCCCGATTCTGTCTATTAAAATATCGTCATCTATAGAAGCTAATGTTCGCTTTTCCACGGACATCAACATAAATCCTTCCAAATTTTCATGAGTTAGAGTATTTCGTAATCGATTTTTTATGAATTTTAGTGTTGAAAATGACCTCTCACATGTTACTTGTGTTACGAGTAGAGTTAAAAAATAATTATAGGCCAAAGATAAATTTGTATACGCATTACTATACAAATTGTATTTGACTAATAACTTTAAACAGCAACAAGCACAATTTTTGCGTATTTTACAGGTCATATTTAATCCGGCAGTTTTTTCAGTTTATTGGTTTTCATCTTCCGAATTGAAATTTTCAAAATCATATTCGTCTTCAACTGATTTTTTTATGTTATCCCATCTATTGCCAAAACTTACTAATAATTCTGTTAATTTTCGATGAAATTCTTCCAAATTATCATTAATTGAAAATCGGATTACATTTTTGGAGAGAGCTTTCAAGGCTGTTTTTGGTAAACCATGTTTAAAACTATTGAAGTTGACTGGGGATAGAAGCGATAAATCCATGTATAATGGACTATTGTTCACAAATCTCAAATTCATATTTTCAACTATTCTATATCCACCTGATTATGAACTAATTCAACAGTATATTTTTGTTTCGCATCATTAATTGGGTCATCGTTTAAAAATTCATCAGTCATTCGTTTTTTTTTCCTTAATCGTTTTATTTCGAATTGTTCTTGAAGATATATTTCATTACCCAAATCTTGCAATTTTAGTTGATTATTTACCCATTCGACAAATTTATCACTTTTGTTTAAACGAAATATAGCTTATAGAGCTAATAATAGTTTATCGAGAATACTCTCGTTCACTTCATAATAATATTATAATATTATCGATTAATATAATACTTAAAATCACACGAGATGATAAGTTAATACTTATTTATGCATTGTGTTTAATATATTTTTATTTTTTTTCGTACACTACACTTTTAATTTCTAAAATATTATCAGGCCATTTAATCTATTATTGTAAAGGGCCACCGGGATTTGTCCCGGTGTCCCGCCAGGCCAGTCCGCCCCTGGTCGCCGGCTATAGATGTCGTGAACAATCACATTACACTTATGGAATTATTCGTTCGCGTAAAAATATAATTACGAACACTGTTCAGTCGGTTTAAGCTCAAAGTCAATCGATTATGCGTGGAAATAAATAAAAAACAACGCGGACGTGTACGAAATACAAATCTGGCTGATCTATAAGGTTTTCAAAAACATACTACACATACATCCGTGCCCGCGCACGCGCATATTCAAGATGCACGACGCAGAATGGTATTTTCGTTGGAGTTGGAAAGCGAATTATTATCACGGTTATAAATATATCAAGAACATATCCGGATTGTTTTATCGCAGAAAAGGTTCGGATTTTTTAAAAAAAATTAAACCACTTAAAAAGAAATTACATCCGAGTAATGACGTGTTGACAACCTGACAGATTAGTTTATGTTTATTCAAATGAGTATTTATTCGACGAGAAAATAAAATAAAAAATGGCGTAAAAAATTAACGATTAAGAGTGTAAAATATTCATTGTCAGTATGCAGACTCTCTATGACGATTTGTTTTCTTAAAAAAAAAAATCTCAACTGTATTTGATTAAATATAAATACACATATTGTTTTTTGTTCCAAGTGGTTTGTCATACAGTGGATGGTCATTTCGACTTTTGAGTGATGTTTCACTTGGACAAACGTAAATTGCGCCCAATTTAGAGAAAAAATTGTAAATTGCGCCCGGTATTTTTCAGGTATAAATTTCTATGTAGTAAATTGCGCCCGGTATTTTAAAGTATACATTTTTTTTGTAGTAAATTGCACCCAATAGAAATATTATCTTTATGATAGTCATTTAGCATTACCCAGAGGACACCACGAGCAGGCGACTATCACTGTCTTCCAAAAATTATTTTTTGGTTTGCTTCTAATAATTCATTAGGTAGTTAATAAAAGTAGAAAAACTATTTTTTTTATAAAAAGAATACAATTTAGATATTATATATCATATTATAGTTATATATCAGCATAGTAATGAGACATCATTTTTACATATTCAGCCCTCGTCATAGTGTTTTCATTATATTTTTGAATAATTTTTTCCATTTTTTGAAATTTTTTTTTTTGATTTGGTTTTTTTTTTAAATTTATAAGGTTCATTTATACTAATAATTTCGATATAAATTTCTGATTGTAATTCTAACATTTTATCCATAAAATTAAAAATATGAGGATGAGGAGTATAAAAGCTTTTATTAAAATGACCGTGGAAAGATTCACATGCATTAGTGGTCCGAGTTAATGCTGCGGAAGTCGATGCCCAAATATTCGGAGGAAAGTCAGCAAATAAAATATACGTGTTTAAAATATAACAAGAAAATTGTCTAAGTCGCTCATCTTCAGGCATCATAGGCAATAATTCATAATTAAAATAATCGCAAACATTTTCTGGCTCTAAAAATACCATTCCAAACACATGTAATAACCATTCTCTAATAACAGATCCTTTTGATTTATACTCTGAACTTAACCCAACTTTTTGAATTCGTCTCCAACAGGCCTGTGTTAAGTGAAATCGACATCCTACAATTATGACTTCAGGCCAAACGTTTAGGCAAGCAGAATGAATAGTTTTTTCGAAGTCAATAACCATAGATTTGGGTTTCAACATGTACCCGTTTTCAGTGCATTTTTCTTTCAAAGCTTGAAAAAAATTGACATATGTATTAGTAGATTTATTTTTTAATAAACCAAACACCAATGGTATATAGTGCCCGTTAAAATATCCATGTATACTAAATAATTGAAGGAAGTGCTTAGCACAATACTCGAATGTTCCATCTACATATAACATTTCTGCCTTACATAATACTTTTAAATTTGATCTACAACATATGATTACGAGTTCACTAATTAAATCATTGTAGAGAAGCATATCCTCTCCTTTCGAGCTTTTATATTGCATTGAGTTTAAGGCTTCCTGAACAGACTGAGTTGTATTTGGTAATGGAGGTATTAAATTTCTTCTAGCATTATACATATTTCTTTTTATATATTTAACATCACTAACCTTGATTAAATTTGTATCTTGAACAGTGGATATCGAATGGAGTATTTTTGCTGGTCTTTCACAGATATCTTCAGTTGCTTTCCGCTTTGCACTAGCAGACACAATTTGTCGTTGTAATTTTTGAAAATCAATCTGATGATTATGATTTACATTCTTTTCTGTAATATTTTTATTTTCTGTTACCGTTTTCAAAAATGCTTCGCATGTTTTCACCGTACATCGCCACTTTGTTTCACCCGAAGACAATTCACGTTTTAATTTTGAAAATTCATAATTATCGTAAATAATAATTTCGTATTCTTTTTGACTAAATGCACTTCGTAAAGCCATGTTGTCGTGTGACGCGAAGAAAACGTACTATACGTAGTCATTGACATCGATAATATCATATTGAATAAAGTGATCCGGTTACGTTCGGTTTTTACACCAATAAATGTACAAAAGTGTTTAAAAAAAAGATATCGACGAATTCAATGTCAGTTAGATTAGATACTACTATGATTTAATAGATAACTAATATGGGCGCAATTTACTATAACCGTTTTAGATACCGAAAAACACGGGGCGCAATTTACTATACCCATTTTAGAAATCAAAAAACGCCGGGCGCAATTTACTATACTATTTTTACTACCTCCTCATTGTGGGCGCAATTTACAATCGCCCTTTCACTTTTAGACATTAGACGTTAATGCGTGATGGTTAATGAGTGATGTTTGTTCATGAATAATTGATGTTAATTATACATTAGGTAATAAATTATATTTAAATATTTATTAGTTTTATGTGAATTTTAAAAGTCAAGAAATTGCTCCATGATTGAAATAAGACACACACACACACACACACGTGCACATGTGCACGAATCAAGTAAAATTAAATTTAGAGATCTAAATCATTTTGGTCTAATTTATTTTATAGATATATTTTTATTAAAAATTACACTCGAATGAGTCAAGCGTGTTAAATGTAATCGTCACATTTTTCGACTTAAAGCATATTACATTGAATATTTTTCTTTTATTCGATTACTAATTGAACATTTATAGACCCCGAACTTAATTATGACAAATTGATAATACTACTGTTGAATATGTTTAATACTTTATATTACCGAGAGAACGTCGGTGACTGGATGCGGGTTCGAGAGCCAGATGGATAAAAAAGAAAAGTGTTTAAAACGTGCCCTCCTATTTATAATAACCGACCGAATGTATATAATTATAGTTTAATCTAGGGTGACCATAAAAATAAAATAAAAATACGGGACACTAAGTTACTAAAAAAAAAAAAAAAAAGGAAATTCTAATATACTGAATATATTAAAAAAAAAACAAATTAAATGTATGCTGTATAATAGTTTTTAAATACAAATAAAATACAAATATTAATAAGTATAACATGTACACAAAAAAAAATTATTTTAAATAGGTATAAATAACAAATTATTATTATAATAATTTTACATAGATATTATAAAATAAAAATAGACATATTTGACAACAAACTGATTGTGGTGGATGGATTTGTACTTATTTAGTAGACGACGTCACACATCAATAAAATAATATTAATAACATTTTGTACGTTATCGTTATACCATTTGTATTTATAAACGTTGGTCGATAATGATGTGATATTATTAGTTCTCTATTTTCTACCCGCAGCAATTATAATAATTAATAATTTATTGTCAAGACAAGAATCTAAAAATAATGCTGATAAGTATAGATTTCAAATATGTTCTAATGAATATTGTGATACAAAAATATCGTAGAATTTATAAATTAACAATGAAGAGAAAAACGGGATTAATATGGGACCTACTTGAAAATACGGGACAAAATGCGTCCCGTATAACTTTTGTCGGGACAACGGGACACAAAGTGAAAATACGGGACAATCCCGTATAATACGGGACGTATGGTCACCCTAGTTTAATCCGTCATTATAATGATTACTTTGACTGTCGCCGTCTTGTCGTATTTTTTGTCAACGTGACCCGAGTCACTGCACTGCACGTACGATTCTTATTTATTGTACAACGTTTTTGTTCACGTCTGGACGACGATTATGATGATGCCGGCGGCTTAAAGAGATAGCCAATATAACCCGGAAATGTAATGCCGACGTGCTCGAAGAGGGGAAATGAAATCGAGTATTAAGTAACAATTAAGAGTGGAATTTATTCATTTATTTATTCATTGATTGTAAACGCCCTTGAGGGGCTCAGTACTGCAGTGGCGTCATTTCAGTTTTTTCTAGACTAGGGCGACCATTTACTGATAAGCCGACTGAACTTTTTTTTACGCCGACTAAAATGTATTATATAACCTATTCAGTTTTTATATTCTATGTAATTTATAACAATTTATAAATAAAAATAATAATAATAATAATAATAATAATAATGTTTGGTTCATTTTCCAAGTATATTTCACAATTCGTAGTACAATAATATAAAAAATAGTAGTAGGTGTCATTTCCAAGCCTATGGCTGTGCGGCAGTGAAAGTTCATAACTCTATTAAATTATAATTTCATATAATAATAGTCGTACGTAGTATCATGCTTATGTGAGAAAAATAAGAAAAAAACGTTATTACATGATAATACCTAATTAATAAGTATTATAACGCCGTGAAACGAATTGATTATAATATCGGTTTCGTGAATTTCAAGGATAACGGTAACGAGATAAAAATAATAAACTACATATTTTTAACTTCATCAGATAAGGGTGACCATATTAAAAAAAAAAAATAAATAAAAAAACGACTAAAAGAATTTTCACAGTTTTTTAAAATGATTTTAATCAAATTTTTTATCACAATTTTTAATCATAATAAAAAATATAATTTAATATACCTAAATAGTATCCGATATGTATATATCAATATAGATTATTTCAATTCTTATAAGTCAGTTACGAAACTAATACATCTTTTTTAATAAATACATACAAAAAAAAAATCAATTTATAAAAATAGTAGTGTCTTAATAAATTAAAACTTTTTATAATGTGCTCAAATACTTAATTTCTATACTCACTTTTCTTAAAACTTTTTCATTCAAATTGATGATAATTTTTTGGATCTTATGTACATCATACATTTTAATTTCCCATCTTTTTCCGAAAAACTTATCAAGTCTAATAATTTATGGTATTTTGTGATATATTTCACCTGTATGATATAACATATTTGTGGCTTTATAAGATTGACTAAAAACAGGACAAAAAGCGTCCCGAGGGACATTCGTCCGGACAACAGGATACAACCGTTAATACCGTTTTTACTCAGTTTTTCGACAGTTATTCTTGATTACTGGAAAAACTATGGAGATTTTGGAAAAATGGCCTCTCTAAAGTACCATCTCAGTTCAATTTCAAATCTAAAAAGTTGCTGGACGAAACTTTTGGACAAGGGTTTATATACGAAAAAGTGCTTACAGAAAAAAAAAAAAAAAATAAACATCATTGTAAAACCATAAGATCCTTCGCTTCACTCAGAATCTAAAATATGTTTATGTATCATTTTGGTTTATTTTTTACCTAATAGTTCAAAACTGTTAACAATCACTTTAAATTGTTTCCGTTAAAACAGAGTTGCACCTGACTTATGTTTAAAGTAATTTAACTACCTACATTATTATTATTTTACTCATTTTTAAAAAATTATCGAACCTAAATAAACTTTACAGAAAAAAATAACTTTTAACTTGTTATCGTAACCGTCAGGTTTAATTATAAATTATATAACGAGTAAAAAATGGTAAGATGATTCTTCATTTTCTTGAAATAATGTCGGTTAGTAGCTTACAGACATTTTATAATGATTTTCTAACAATGTATAGGTGAATAATATGCATATCTATTTTAATTATGTTGGTGCAGTGTTCATTTCTGTCGTAGTCGTCGTTTGTGGAAACGCAATATGACGTGGACACAGATGTGAGCAAATAAAACAAATTTTCAATTAATATTTAGCTATATAGATAGGTACATATGATTTTATTTTAGTTACATAATACGAGTGTAAATACTGCTAATATAATAAATGTAATATACACACACATTATACAATATCTATCATTTTTCTATGAAAATTGTTTGACAGCATATTATTATGACAATATACGTACCTATTCAATGACGCACACACACGTATTGGATTTCGAATTAATGAAGTAATGTAATATTTAGAGTTTAATTATTATTTTTTTTTTTTGTACCCTCCGCGAAGAAGTTTAAACTTAAAAAAAATAAATATTAGCATCATTGCCAAACCAATTGTTAAACCAAGGCCTGTTTCACTCAGAAGAAAGCGATGTGCATCCTGTACACATTTTAATAGATTTATGTATTAGTGTATTACAATAGTCATTAGCAGGGCTCGGAACTTTATGCACTAAAAAACTATGAAATATGTGCATACGTATGCACTAAAAAAAATTCAAATATGCAGTATAATATGCAACTACTTTTATTGTAAATATTCATATAAAAGTAAAATTATGAAAAAAAAAATTATTTTTCAATCAGGTACAAAATTATGTTTTTTTTAATTTTTCCTTGACTATTTTTATTATAAATATGTATATCTAGAAGTATGATTATGAAAAAAAAATTATTTTAATATTTATTCATTTGATTTTTAAAAATGTACAAATGTCTTATGTATTTCTCCAACTAAAATATTAAAATACCAGCAGTTATCGACCATCCAACAAACGGTCGGTCTTTAAGACTACGAGATCCAACTTATTTAACGATACGTGGTGATAAATATATTTTCATTCTTGAAAATTTTAAAATTAAATACTGGGCCAGTGAAAACCAAACTGAAATTAATACTAGGTACAACATAAATTAAATTTATAAACAATAAATTATTAACATCAAATATGCATTAACTTGCAATTGCATAAAGTTCCGAGCCCTGGTCATTAGATATAATATAATATGAACACTGCACACAATTATGTTTTGAATTATATTATACGTAGGTAGTACCATCTCAGTTCAATTTCAAATCTAAAAAGTTGCTGGATGAAACTTTTGGGCAAGGATTTCTATACGAAAAAGTGTTTACAGAAAAAAAAAAATAAAAAAAAAATAAACATCATTGTGAAACCATAAGATCCTTCGCTTCACTCAGAATCTAAAAAAAATAAACATCATTATAAAACCATAAGACCGCTTCACTCAGAATCTAAAATATGTATATGTATCATTTTGGTTTATTTTTTACCTAATAGTTCTAAACTGTTAATAATTATTTTGAATTTTTTCCATTAAAACAGAGTTGCACCTGACTTATGTTTAAAGACATCATTGTTTTCTGCCCAAACTTTGATGCAGCCAGAAGAGACTTCAACATCCCTGATAACCTGTATGATGCTATTGGTCCTTTTTCTAACTGGCGAAACACAATTTTATACCTTAAAGAAATTGAACTGTATAACAGCATATAATAAGTTTGTTTATTTGTAATACTTGTTTTTAATTGTATATAATCGAATTGTCCAATAACTTATAATACCGTAAAATGTATTGGATTTCGAATTAATGAAGTAATGTAATATTTAGAGTTGATTTTTTTTCTTTTTGTACCCTCCGCGAAGAAGTTTAAACTTAAAAAAAATAAATATTAGCATAATTGCCAAACCAAAGCCTGTTTCACTCAGAAGAAAGCGATGTGCATCCTGTACACATTTTAATAGATTTATGTATTAGTGTATTACAATAGTCATGAGATATAATATAATATGCACACAATTATGTTTTACATTATTTTTTATGTATATTTATTATTATTATTATTATTATTATTATAGTTTCGTTGAAATAATATACTCAAAAAACGAAACACAAAATGCTTTTAAACTGAATTTTTCGTAGGATTCTCCTGATTGTGCTGAGCAATATTATTTTTTAATTTTATTTTTGCTCTGTGCGTGTTTTATTTACCATCGTTTTTTCGTTGTATCTCGTATAAACACCGTATAAACAGACGAAAATGTAGCCGAGTTGTACTCCAAACGCACCAGGATCCCATGCGGCCGCACCCGGTTTGAACAGTTCGTGACGGCAGTGGCCGAGAGACGACAACGCTACGCGGACGGCGGCGACGGTACACCATATTATACACTATTCGAACGGCGAAATATGTCTCCCGAAAATCGTCTACAAAACATACAAAATAAATGTATCGAATTCAAAAATACGAGTGAAAGAAAAATCTCGCAGTGTTAATAATTACAAATGTTTTAATGTTTTTATTGAAATATACTGCCGATTGACGTGCAATTAATGATTTTAGTATAAATTCGATCGTTAAACGTATAGAAAAGAAAATCCCGACTATTATCGTAACTAGATAAAAAAAAAATCGTTATCCAATTTTCATCTACAGATGAAAATAATAGTGATGTATATAAATATATCTAGAAAATTATTTTATAAAGAGCGTAGTCTGCACTCAATGTAATCGGTTCACGATGATTATAGCAATAAAATAAAATTTGGATATGAAATGCCAACGCATTATAATGACCACGTATTTACATAAGCACACAATTAAAGGCGACCCGTTGAAGACATTTATTTATATGTTTTCATTAGGTGGCCGAATCTTTAATGATCCGATTTAACCTCATTAGAACATTTTTATCGCTCGGACACTAATGTACAGTGTTATTAATATTGTGCAATTTCAAATGTTATAATAACCTATTGCAAAATGTTTCTACAATTCTTTATTTATTTATTTATTTTTTTTGACAATGTTTTTAAGTATAAAGCCAGGGTCCCGAAATAAAACGATGAATAAATCACAGCTTATTCGATTATTATATATTTTGTGTTCGTTTGTTTTGAACATATTTGAATATAACTAGTCAGCGAACGACAAAACCTATTCGTTAGGTTACTTACGGACGTTGTAAATATTGCAGGACGCGTATAAATCGAAATTTAATGATAATCGGTATTCCGCGTTTTTAATTTCTTTTTTATAATTTCCCTGGACCGTACCCAATATTCCGTGCATCCTAACTAGGGTTGTAAAATTTCATGAAATTACTATTTGTATTATTAATTATACTAAATAGAAATAAAAACTAATTTATATAAATTAACAAGTAACACCATAATAGTTTATAGTTATAATTAATAAATATTGATTTAAGAGGTAACAAACCAATAGTCATTGAAACACCTGAATAAATTTTACAAACTATAGATGAATTTATAAATAAGTGGCCAGTTGTTCCATTTCTCAACAGTTATCACATTATTGCAGAAGATTCTCATAAAAAAAAAAAAGCCGATAAGATAATAATGGTGGAAGTTCGTCCTTCGTCGCTTCGCTCCTCGGACAAGATAATGGTGAGGAGTGTATAGCACTTTCTATCATGGGATCACCTGGTTTACGATAGTTTAGTTGTATGGTACTTTACATTTGAATGCAATGATAAATCATTGTAAGTTAAGTACAGGATACAGTAGTTGGGTGGGATACACGAGATGCATTGCTAGATTAGGCATTATTGGATAGATTTTGGAATTATTTTATATTATAAAAAAAAAAAACGATTCTGAACGAAGATGAAGATGTCAGCCTTAAATTGTAATATATATTTTATTTTAATATCCTAGATTGGGTTAAATTTACATTTGTCTATTCATGTGACTTCTGCTCGTGAGCATTGGACAAACCAGGATGTGCATAGATAGGGCGTAGGTAAATACCATATTATTTGCCTAAATGCACTATCGTGACGGTACCACCCGACCCCGCCGTCCATATATGCTGAATGCTCCGTGGCTACGTCTATTTAAATATTAATAATTAATAATAATATATAAAATCCGCATGTTTATGGAACTGATACACACATTAAAATAACTGGAAATTGGAAGTTAGTAACGTTCTATTCAACCATGTAAAGGTACGTTATACACCTTGTGTTTACAATCTACCAATATTTTGTATAGAACAGCTGTCAGCTACTGATTATATTATAATAAACTTAATCTATTTAATTATCTTTATCAGCTGTGATATTACATAATATTTTCATTTCTTATCTTTGAATACAAAAATTTTTATACATTTTCAACTACAAAATAATTTGCAAATATTCGTGATTTTGACAAATTTTGTCGATTTTTGAACTTTAACTGCTTATAAAAAAAAATTGTGCCTATGTATTTGAATAATTTTTGAATCACTCTCAGATCAACTTATTCAAAACCTTCTATTAAATTTTCAAGCGATTTGGTAGGGCCAAAAAATTGTTATCGACTTTTATAAAAAAAAATCTAAGAAAAATCGAATTATTCAAATGCCTATAAATAGCTAAAAAATAAACGAAATATTTTGAAAATACAACTATGTAAAGAAAATGCCTATTTAAACATTTTGTAAAAGTTTTAAGTTTCTACGACCTATACTTTTTGAATAAGAACAAATATCAAAAATCAATGATGCCTAAATTGTTATTTTACGCGATTATGTGAAAAAATTGTAATTTCAAACACTCATAAAAATTTTTGATTTTATTCCAGTGCAAATTTTTTTACAGATAATTGAAGGAAAACGTATGTCAAACTTTGTACCGAATTTACAATTCTTAGTTTTGAATACTTAAAATTTTATGAATTTTCAACTGCAAAATAACTTCAAATTTTCGCGATTTTCTACACATTTCGTAAAAATATGAAATTGTTATGCTTATAAAAAAAAAATTGTGCATTACGCTTTGAATTTTTTTTTTATACCGATAAGTTCGACATATTAGGTACCTTGTATTAAATTTTCAAGAATTTTTGTCCAGTCAAATTTTTTTTATCCACATTTTAGAAAAAAAAACAAAGAAAAGTTGAAAATTTCAATTGTCTATTAAAAGCTCAAAAAAAGTCTAAAGTTTACAAAAATTGTACTACGTATAGATGATTCCAATATAAACATTTGGTGAAAGTTTCAAGTTTTTTTCGACTTAAACTTTTTGAATAAGAACAAATATCAAAAATCGTTTAAGGCTAAATTATTATTTTACGCAATCATGTAATTATTTCGTAAACGTTTGAACTTTAGATGCTTATAAAAAAAAATTGTGACTCACGATTTTTGATTTTTTTAATAGCAATAAGTACTTCTAATGAGGAACCTTGTACTAAATTTTCAAAGTTTTATGGCCAACCAAATTTTTTTTATCCACATTTCAGAAAAAAATAAGTTCAAATTTTCGCGATTTTTCAATATTTCATAAAAATTTAAACTTTTTATGCTTATAAAAAAAAAGGTGTGCATTTCGCTTTGAATTTTTTTTTATACCGATAAGTACTTCTTATGAGAAACTTTATATTAAATTTTCAAGATTTTTTGTCCAGCCAAATTTTTTTTATCCACTTTTCAGAAAAAAAAACTAAGAAAAGTCAAAAATTTAAATTGTCTATAAAAAGCTCAAAAAAAGTCAAAAGTGTTCAAAAATTTTACCACGTATAGATGATTTCAATATAAACATTTGGTGAAAATTTCAAGTATCTACAATTTTTGGTTTTTGAGTAACGGCTAAATAAAAAAATCGATTTCGTCGAAAACGGGTTTTGCACAAAAAGTACCGTTTTTTCCTCATTTTTTGTTTGTTTTTCCCGTGGCATTTGAAAACTTTTGGGAATTTTCACTTGTGACCTCTCTAAGGTACCTCCGATATTCGTTTTGCCACCGAAAACATACCCTGAAGTTCAAAATTGAAGCATTATTTCGAGTAGTTATGGTGTACACAGACACAAAAACAAAAAAAAAAAAACAAAAAAAAAAAAAAAACACACATCATAGTAAAATCAATACATTCTTCACTTCGTTCAGAATCTAAAATATATATTGGTACTTAATGAGTTTAAAAGTTAAGCACAGATTTATAGAATTTATTGTAAATGTGGTGAAACACGCAATATTATACCAGCATCAGGAAATGTAAAGTGAAAAGTATCAGTGAAATGCTTCAAATTAAAATGTCTGAATTCATATAATATAAATATATTATTTAAAGATAACAATATAATAAAATAAACATAAAAATAAGCTCCTTTGCATAGTTAAACAAATTATTGTAACATATAAAATCATAATAATTAGCCATTAGGTAAATATAAATTTCTCATAACTATACTATTGAAAGTATGGAAATTAAAATGAAAATTGCTGAATTCATATAATATAAATATATTATTCGAAGGAAAGCTAAATGTCAATATACAGTGGTGGACTGGGAGAAAAAAACAGCCCGGGAAAATCATAATTTTAGAGGCCCTCAGCGTACTAACGGCCCTTAAATATATATATATATATATATATATATATATATATATATATATATATATATATATATATGTATTTTTTTTTATATATATATATATATATATATATATATATACATTTTGTTTTTTTTTTGTAAATACAATTTAGCTTTTAAATATTTTAATTAATTATTATAAAACAAAATAAAATAACTATTGTATATTTGCATAAAGGTACTAAAGTAATCATTAATAGTAAATACTAATAATAATAAAATTTATATTTTATACTAGCACCGGCCCACCGGGAAATTTCCCGGTATCCCGGTCGTCCAGTCCGCCACTGTCAATATATAACAGACGATTAGAACTATTACTTATTAGATGAATATCATCAAAAAATTACATATTTATAGGCATCTGATGGACGATACCACGTTAAATAGGAAACCCCAAACATTGTACCAAAACGATATCATACAATATCAACTGATTAAATGACATTTAACAGTCAAATAAAATTTATATATTTATCAATATTTCATTTCAAATTTACAACCCTTACCCTAACGAACCTCACCTCGACACGAAATCTGGAATTTTCTCTCTGAGGTCGTCGATCGTCCGGCCAAAATTCGTTGGTCGGACGTTTTGCTATCGTCAAATTTTTACGCGCGGAACGCCGTCTCGATTTTTCTACGATCGTTCAAGTCGCCGCCGTGCCGTCGCCGCCGCCGTCCAAGTGTGCGCGCGAATCCGTCGCACTCGTCTCGGGGGTCACGACCGACCGTTTCGACGCTACGAAAGACGGTCACGGATGTTGTGTCATTTTTTTATTTCGTCATCCGGGTCCACGGCTCCTCGCAGAACGTATCCTAGTCGTGTCGTATGCACCGATCACTTCAGCGTATCGACGTAAACACACAATTATTAAAGTCGACGCTTTTAAGAAATGTATTTATACGTTTTCTTCAAGTGGCCGAATCTGTCTCCAAAAAAAAGTGTTTTTTCAGAAAAAAAATAAACATCGTTGTAAAACTGTAAGATTCACCCTTATTCTAAAATATTAAAAAGAAGAGTTGGAAAATAATTTCCTCGGGGAAAACCTGAGAAACACCGAATTCGGAAGATCGAGTGTTAAGACATATTTAGCTATTTCAAAATGGCCAGAAAGAAAAAAGTGAAATTGGGAAAGCAAAAGATAAGAAAACCCAAAATAATGCGAATTACAGAACAATATTTCAAGGTTAAGTCTATCAAAAGCTTTAGAAAAGTCAATTTAGACAATATCTGTCTGTGCGTTGCTAACTTCACATTATTTTGTTACTCGGATAATATAATTTGTGTTTTCGATTATTAATATATTACTTTCTATCTCCGACACAAAGTATTAGATTGAAAAAGATGGATTATCATGTAAAACAATTTTAGTTTTTGTATTCTATGTAATTTATGACGAAAAATAATAATAGTTATAATAATGTTTGGTACATTTTCCAAGTATATTTCACAATTCGTAGTAAAATAATTTAAAAAATAGTAGTAGGTGTCATTTCCAAGCCTATGGCTGTGCGGCAGTGAAAGTTCATAACTCTATTAAATCATAATTTCATATAATAATAGTCGTACGTAGTATCATGCTTATGTGAGAAAAATAAGAAAAAAACATTAATACATGATAATACCTAATTAATAAGTATTATAACGCCGTGAAACGAATTGATTATAATATCGGTTTCGTGAATTTCAAGGATAATGGTAAGGAGATAAAAATAATAAACTATATATTTTTAACTTCATCAGATAAGGGTGACCATATAAAAAAAATAATAAAAAAATAAAACGACTAAAAGAATTTTCACAGTTTTTTAAAATGATTTTAATCAAATTTTTTATCACAATTTTTAATCATAATGAAAAACATAATTTAATATACCTAAAATAGTATCCGATATGTATTTAATATTATTTCTATTCTTATAAGTCAGTGACGAATCTAATACATCTTTTTTAATAAATACATACAAAAAAAAAAATCAATTAATAAAAATAATAGTGTCTTAATAATTTAAAACTTTTTATAATGTGCTCAAATACTTAATTTCTACACTCACTTTTCTTAAAACTTTTTCATTGAAATTGATTCATAATTTTTTGGATCGCATGTACATCGTACATTTTAATTTCCCATCTTTTTCCGAAAAACTTATCAAGTCTAATAATTTATGGTATTTTGTGATATATTTCACCTGTATGATATAACATATTTGTGGCTTTATATGATTGACTAAAAACAGGACAAAAGCGTCCCGAAGGACATTCGTCCGGACAACAGGACACAACCGGTTCTACCGTTTTTACTCAGTTTTTCGATCGTTATTCTTGATTACTGGAAAAACTGTGGAGATTTTGGAAAACTGACCTCTCTAAAGTACCATCTCAGTTCAATTTCAAATCAAAAAGTTGCTGGACGAAACTTTTGGACTAGGATTTCTATACGAAAAAGTGTTTACAGAAAAAAAAAAGCTGGTAAGTGAGATGATGGTGGTACAAGTTCGTCCTTCGTCCCTTCGGTCCTCGGACAAGATATTGGTGATGAATGTATTAAGTTTTAAAGAAATTATGACTCATTTCTTTAGTATAAAATGATTCTGAGCAAAGCTTCAGTGTAATTTAATATATTATAATTTAAATACTGTTTACGTATTTTACGGTTATTTGTATAATTTTTGGTGAGTTATAATAATTTATTAAAGTGTGTATAAAAAAAATCCTGACTTACGATTTTTGAACTTTTGTGAGGATAATTAGGTAGGTATATGAGTAAGGTCATATTAAATTTTCAGAACTTTTTGTCAAATATTTAAAATTATATTACATAAAAACTTTCAAACAATTTGGTAAATTAAAAGTTCTTTATTTAAGTCAAAAGTGCTATAATTGTTCTGAAAATGTTGTCCAATATAAAAAAGTATGTATTTGATATTGGATAAAATTTTCAAGTTTCTAGCTTCAATACTTTTCGATTTATGAGTAAATACCTAAAATCTGAACAGTGAAAATCTCGTTTACGGCGGATTTTTACCGATTTTACCGTTTTTACTCAGTTTTTCGATCGTTATTCTTGGTTACTGGAAAAACTATGGAGATTTTGGAAAAATGACCTCTTTAAAGTACCATCTCAGTTCAATTTCGAGTTGCTGGACGAAACTTTTGAACAAGGATTTCTATACGAAAAAGTGTTTACAGAAAAAAAAAAGAAAAAAAAAAAAAATAAACATCATTGTAAAACCATAAGATCCTTCGCTTCACTCAGAATCTAAAAAATACATATTAACATCATTTCCAAACCAATTGTTAAACCAAAGCCTGTTTCACTCAGAAGAAAGCGATGTGCATCCTGTACACATTTCAATAGATTTATGTATTAGTGTATTACAATAGTCATTAGATATAATATAATATGCACACTGCAAACAATTATGTTTTGCATTATATTTTACGTATTATTATTATTATTATTATTATTATTATTATTATTGTTATAGTTTCCTTGAAATAATATACTCAAAAAACGAAACACAAAATGCTTTTAAACTGAATTTTTCGTAGGATTCTCCTGATTGTGCTGAGCAATATTATTTTTTAATTTTATTTTTGCTCTGTGCGTGTTTTATTTACCATCGTTTTTTCGTTGTATCTCGTATAAACACCGTATAAACAGACGAAAATGTAGCCGAGTTGTACTCCAAACGCACCAGGATCCCATGCGGCCGCACCCGGTTTGAACAGTTCGTGACGGCAGTGGCCGAGAGACGACAACGCTACGCGGACGGCGGCGACGGTACACCATATTATACACTATTCGAACGGCGAAATATGTCTCCCGAAAATCGTCTACAAAACATACAAAATAAATGTATCGAATTCAAAAATACGAGTGAAAGAAAAATCTCGCAGTGTTAATAATTACAAATGTTTTAATGTTTTTATTGAAATATACTGCCGATTGACGTGCAATTAATGATTTTAGTATAAATTCGATCGTTAAACGTATAGAAAAGAAAATCCCGACTATTATCGTAACTAGATAAAAAAAAAATCGTTATCCAATTTTCATCTACAGATGAAAATAATAGTGATGTATATAAATATATCTAGAAAATTATTTTATAAAGAGCGTAGTCTGCACTCAATGTAATCGGTTCACGATGATTATAGCAATAAAATAAAATTTGGATATGAAATGCCAACGCATTATAATGCCCACGTATTTACATAAGCAAACAATTAAAGGCGACCCGTTGAAGAAATGTATTTATATGTTTTCATTAGGTGGCCGAATCTTTAATGATCCGATTTAACCTCATTAGAACATTTTTATCGCTCGGACACTAATGTACAGTGTTATTAATATTGTGCAATTTCAAATGTTATAATAACCTATTGCAAAATGTTTCTACAATTCTTTATTTATTTATTTATTTTTTTTTTTTTGACAATGTTTTTAAGTATAAAGCCAGGGTCCCGAAATAAAACGATGAATAAATCACAGCTTATTCGATTATTATATATTTTGTGTTCGTTTGTTTTGAACATATTTGAATATAACTAGTCAGCGAACGACAAAACCTATTCGTTAGGTTACTTACGGACGTTGTAAATATTGCAGGACGCGTATAAATCGAAATTTAATGATAATCGGTATTCCGCGTTTTTAATTTCTTTTTTATAATTTCCCTGGACCGTACCCGATATTCCGTGCATCCTAACTAGGGTTGTAAAATTTAATGAAATTTATTTTCATGAAACATATAATTTGAGTGAAAAATAAAAATTTTGTTTCATTTCAGTAAAACATATAATGCTTAATGTTTTATTTAGTATACAATTCTTTTTGTATTATTAATTGTACTAAATAAAAATAAAAACTAATTTATATAAATTAACAATTAACACCATAATAGTTTATAGTTATAATTTATAAATATTGATTTAAGAGGTAACAGACCAATAGTCATTGAAACACCCGAATAAATTTTACAAAATATAGATGAATTTATAAATAAGTGGTCAGGAGTTCCATTTCTCAACAGCTATCACGTTATTGCAGAAGTTTCTCATAAAAAAAAAATATATATATATATATATATTGGTACTTAGTGAGTTTAAAAGTTAATCACATATTTATAGAAATTATTGTGAATATTGTGAAACACGCAATATTATACCAGCATCTGGAAATGTTAAATGCTTCAAATTAAAATGTCTGAATTCATATAATATAAATACATTATATAAAGATAACAATATAATAAAATAAAAATAATTATAAAAATAAGCTCCTTTGCATAGTTAAACAAATTAGTGTTAAATATAAAATCATAATAATTACTCATTAGGTAAATATACATTTCTCATAACTAGAGACTGGATTTTCATGCAGTAAAAATAAAAAAAATGTGCAGTAAATAACTTCAAAATTGCAAAAACGTGCAGTTAAGTGCCTAAATCGTGCAAAAAAGTATAATATTTTACCTAAAATCGCTTAATACTTACCAAAATGTTGTAAACATTCAAAGTACATTGATTTAAACCCTTAAATTATACTTTATTTATCCAGTTTTTTACAACATTACAGGAATTAGCAAAAAACTAACGAATAATTAATAATTAAAAGATTGATAAAAATATATACATATATAAAAAAAAAACCATACCAACAGAGTTAAGCTATTTAATTTCCCATCAAATTTCAACTCTGGGTAATTTGATATCCAGGTTTTAATTTTTGACGACAGACTACACCCAAGTTTTGGCATTTTAAAAATTTGTTTATACTTTACGTAAATTATTCGTAATGAAACTATCACGACACTAACTGATTCAAGAAACACTCAATCAAACACAAAGTCAGACAGAATACTAAAGTGCTAATGGCCGGGTATTCAAAATTATTATCTAACTAGTGGTAGCTGTCATTTATTTTTACCACGAAACACTTATAAATTGATGTTATAATAAAAAATAAATAAACATCATTGTAAAACCATAAAATCCTTCGCTTCACTCAGAATCTAAAATATGTATATGTATCATTTTGGTTTATTTTTTACCTAATAGTTCTAAACTGTTAACAATTATTTTGAATTTTTTTCGTTAAAACAGAGTTGCACCTGACTTATGTTTAAAGTAATTTAACTACATACATTATTATTATTTTAATGATTTTTAAAAAATTATCGAACCTAAATAAACTTTACAGAAAAAAATAACTTTTAACTTGTTAGCGTAACCATCAGGTATAATAATAAATTATTAAACGAGTAAAAGATGAAAAGATGATTCTTCATTTTCTTGAAATAATGTCGGTTAGTAGCTTACAGACATTTTATAATGATTTTCTAACAATGTATAGGTGTATAATATACATATCTATTTTAATTATGTATGTGCAGTGTTCATTTCTGTTGTAGTCGTCGTCTGTGGAAACGCAATATGACGTGGACACCGATGTGAGCAAATAAAACAAATTTTCAATTAATATTTATCTATATAGATAGGTACGTATGATTTTATTTTAGTTACATAATACGAGTGTAAATACTGCTAATATAATAAATGTAATATACATATACATAATACAATATCTATCATTTTTCTATGAAAATTGTTTGACAGCATATTATTATGACAATATACGTACCTATTCAACTAACGCACACACACGTATTGGATTTCGAATTAATGAAGTAATGTAATATTTAGAGTTTAATTTTTTTTTTTTTTGTACCCTCCGCGAAGAAGTTTCACTTAAAAAAAATAAATATTAGCATCATTGCCAAACCAATTGTGAAACCAAATCCTGTTTCACTCAGAAGAAAGCGATGTGCATCCTGTACACATTTTAATAGATTTATGTATTAGTGTATTACAATAGTCATTAGATATAATATGATATGCACATAATTATGTTTTGCATTATATTATACGTATTACTATTATCATTATTATTATAATTATAGTTTCATTGAAATAATATACTCAAAAAACGAAACACAAAATGCTTTTAAACTTAATTTTTCGTAGGATTCTCCTGATTGTACTGAGCAATATTATTTTTTAATTTAATTTTTGCTCTGTGCGTGTTTTATTTACCACCGTTCGGTTTTTCGTAGTATCCCGTATGAACACCGTAAAACAGACGAAAATTTAGCCGAGTTGTACTCCAAACGCACCAGGATCCCATGCGGCTGCACCAGGTTTGAACAGTTCGTGACGGCAGCGGCCGAGAGACGACAACGCTACGCGGGCAGCGGCGACGGTACACCATATTATTACAAAATAAATGTGTGGAATTCAAAAATACGAGTGAAAGAAAAATCTCGCAGTGTTAATAATTACAAATGTTTTAATGTTTTTATTGAAATATACTGCCGATTGACGTGCAATTAACCTAACCGTTTATACGATAGTTTTTTCCATCTACAATGAAACCTCGGTATCTCGAAGTCGCAAGGGTCAAAAAAAAAAAAAAAAAATCGACATATCGAAACTTCGAGTTACCGACCGAATTTGAAACATTCTTTGATATAATCGGGACTGAAAAAAATTCCACATGTGGGAACTTCGCGATACCGAGGTTTCACTGTATTGAAAAACTCATTGAGCATAATGACGGATAGTTTCTTTAAAGTACATCGAAAAATAATTCATAATCTGAAAACATGCACAACGAAATTTTTGAACCATGTCTACTCGTATTACTATTAAAATTTTTTCATTCAAATTGATGATAGTTTTTTGGATCGCATGTACATCATTATATATTTACCTGTATGATATAACATTTTTGTGGCTTTATAATATTGACTAAAAAACAGGACTGTTTGAACTTCCTGCCGTTTAAAGTACAACATTCGGCAACCGGTCCGCGAGAGACATTCGTCTGGACGAATAATGATAAATTTTATATCGAAATAATAATAATGGTCAGTATTTATTATATGTATTTTTGTATTTTTATTTAAATAATAGTAGGTAATGATATGGGTAGAAATGTTAATAATTCAGTGCAGTTCTAGTTTAGGTAAGGTAAATATTTGAGAATAATTCAACAATTATTTTAAAACACCTCTTTTGTTTTATTAGACGCAAAATAATAATTAAGAAGAATTGAATCCAATATTCAAAAAAAGATTCCAAATCAATTTGATAAAATAAATCTAGTTATTACTTATATAGAATTTTTTTAAGGGCATATTTAACCGCAAATTTTTAATTTTTTGATGCATAAGTGCATTTTTTAAAATGCATATTTGATGATTTTTTAGTGCATGAAAGTCCTTGCTTTACATATTATTGTTATTACATTATTATTATAAATAATTAATATTATTATTATTCTTATTATTCTTATTATCGACTACATGTCTGATCAACCTTATCTGAATTACTATTGTTGTCACTATTGTTATTAGAAAATTATCGCTTTATTACTACCTATTATTATCATGTTATAAAAGTCAAAAATTAATGTTTTTTTTTTTTATTATATCCATAGATGTAGATAGCCATATAGGCTAGGAATGTCTTATTAGTTATTAGGTATAATATATAAATTTAAAAAAAAAGTCGATTATATAGTACAATTATTGTTTATGATCGCCGTCTCGCTTTTCCTACTATCGTCCAAGTCTCCGCCACCGCTCGCGCGTGTGCGCGCTGCTCCGGCGCACTCGTCTCCGGGTCACGGTTGACCGGCTCGAACGTCGTCGGGTTTTATTTTTTTTTCTCCGTCGTTCCCGCGTCCGTTTGCCTCACAGGCCACATCCGAATAACATACGTTACGCGCGATCTTGCGGAGAACACTTTCATTTCGTTTTCGGAACGGAAATTTGAATGAATAACTTTTGAAAAACGTTCGAAACATACGTATTCGAACGCTTAAATATAGTTTTTAAAAAAAATAAAAAATATCTGGGTTCGACTTTGAATGCTACTTGATATATTATTCCTTTTTTGTTTTATTTCATACACGATTTTTCGTTGATCAAATAAATTAATTATTACAGAAGGGTGACCGGACGTCCTGTATTTAACAGGATTTTCCTTTATATTAGAGTTGTGTCCTGTTGTCCTGACGAATGTCTCATGTACAATATACACAAAATACCTCAAATTATTAGATTTGATAAGGTTTTTTGGAAAAGATGACAAATTAAAATCTGTAGACATGCGATCCGAAAAATTGTCATCATTATGAATAAAAAGGTTTTAAAAAAATTGGGTATAGGAAGAAAGTATTTGAGAACATTATGAAAAGTTTAAATTAATTAAGTAGCTACTATTTTTATTTATTTATTTTTTTTTAAATATTTAGTAAAAATGACGTATTCGTTTTGTAACTGCTTTATAAGAATAGAAATAATATTATGTACATGTTAGATGCTATTTTAGGTATATTATGTTTTTTTATTATGATTAAAAATTCTGATAAAAAATTTGATTTAAGTTATTTAATTAAAACTTTGCAAATTATTTTAATCCTGTTTTTTCTTTTGTTTAATATGGTCAACCTATACTACAGTGTTATACCTGTATAGACTACGTTCAACATTAATATCTATTCGTCGTCAAATTTACAGTTGACGAACATGCAAATACATTAAACGTGTACACTCTAGATGGTATAAATTTACATATTATTATGGTCAACCACGAAAATTCGCGTTTTTTTTTCAAAAAAAAAAAGTGTTAAAACTTGAATCAAGAATATCAAAAAACGTATTTAGAACATGTAGTAGAAATAATTAAAAATATCGAGAATGTTGTTTTATATTAAATATAATACACATGGTCGTCGTTACAAACTTTTTTTCCCTTTGAAACCAACACGGGTCGTTTCAACCCTCAACGTTTTTATGTTTCTCTCTCTCTCTCTCTCTCTCTCTCTCTCTCTCATACTGTGTCTCATCTGGTCTCTTATTCTCTATTTTCCTTCGTTCTTCGTGTTAGATCTCTCTCTCTCTCTCTCTCTCTCTCTCTCTCTTTCTTACTTTTTTCGTCTCTCTCTTTCAAACGATCAAGGTCTAAGATCATTGTCACGCCGTTCGAACTCCACACGCACATGTGCTCGGGTCCGGGCCACCTGTTGCAGTGACTACGTCTGTAACAATAATCCGTATAGGGATTATTGCCGCCTTCGATGTCGTCCGGCAGATGTTTTACGACAAGACGAATGTCATTCTCCCCGTGTCGTGTACGGTGTCGGGAATCCATGTGTGCACACATACAGAGAAGATCAAAGAAATCCGGCGGCGGCGACTATACATCTCAACTGCATTCCCCCCTTACGTACTTATCGTACTCTTCGTCGAACCGCTTTGTTCGGAGACGATAAGCAAGCGCGTGTTTGTGTGAGAAAAATAATATAAAGACGGCGGCGCGGCGTGCACAAGAAACGCTCGTAGCCGCAGCTGTATAACATAATACGTATTTCATTTTTATTCGTGTTCGTACTTTTCGGGCAGAACAAGATTTCGCACGTAAAATGTTCGATATCATCTTTTTTCTACATTTTTTTTTCGACCCGATTTCGCATTGTGACGTTACTACGTTAGGAATACGATTCCGCACGTTATTTTTTCGAATTTTCCCTTGTTAAAACGATGCATATAGGAGCACGTCATTATGTAGGTACGTAGGTACCAGGTACACTACTCGTCCTGCGTCCATTTCTTTACCACGGCATTTTCAAGTTGAAATCGATTAAAAACCAGATAAATCGGATCTTTTGATAAAGATAACGATATATCATCAACTACACGTGTTACCCAACGCTATTTAAGTAGTAATTTTTGATTAATTGTACGGTTATAAATTAAACAAATTATACCAGTGGTCACCAATTAATATTCTTGAAGGGCCGCATTAGGAATCTGAAAATTATTCGCGGGCCATTTAAATTCTAACTACATATTTTCAACATATAATAGGACAATAGTTATTGTTTTAAAATTGGATGTGATGAAGACAGTATTTTTGTATTTATTATTTGCTATTATTTTTTAAACATTAAGAACATAATCAATGTTACAAACATTTGAAAAATTTTAAATTAAAATTAATTATAAATACAATAAAATATAAATTTGTTTAGTGAGACAAATTTATCGTTTAAGGTCACTAAAAATGAAACAAATACTTATAAATAATACATAATTGAAACGAATTCATGCATATACTCGAAGAGGAAGAATAATAAGAAATCGTGCATACTTCGAGTACATATTGGAAGCCAATCGGTTATTTATTTAAAACAATAACAAGAGAGAATTAAGGCTTCTTTATATTTTTAATAAATAGCCACTTATAAGAAAATAAAAATAAATTTCCCGATTTTTTGCGGCTAGATTGTCATCAGTTTATGATCTTTATATTTTCGTGCAAACTGTCATACATTTTATAGGTTATTATTTATTATTGATTTTTAAGGCTTTTGAAGTCCGGAGTATATGACGTAGCAAGAACAGTTCTAAGAATTTCTGTGAAATTAGCGTCCTTTTTTTCATCATATTTGCGTTTTTTGATAAGTTGATGTAAAAATCTTGTTTAATATTTTACGCGTTTTATTACATTTCATATTGTCTAATCTAAAAAATTATTCATTACAAAACCCGAAAATTCAGACAATGATTGGCATATTATCCAATACTGAATTTTCCATATCAAGAACCTAATTTTTTTAATCTTGGCTTTTTTACATTTTTCATTTTATTATGCGGCTAGGAAGTTTCTTCTTGTTGGCCACCTCTGAAATGTATATACCTACAGTGTGATCTCGATTATCCGCGTTGCGGATTATCCACTGTCTTCCACGGAATCGTCTACATACCTATGTGTATAAAAAAAAATGTATATTGTATGTTTCCATTATAAATCATTATAGGTTTGATTGGTTTGTGAATTTGTGATAGCCGATTACTCGATAACGACGTAAAATACAATACTAATTTAAAATATGTACTTATGGCAAAATATGTAAACGTAGTATTATGTAAAATAGAATGAAACGAATTTATCACTTACCCAAATTAATTTATCAAGCCACAGTAAAAATATGTACGTACATAATATTATAAATCCGAGCCCTAGACATTATTATTAAAACACGGAAGCGACCCAGGCCGTTGTCGTCGCACAGTGCAGCTCTACCGGTCTATTCGTTTTCCGCGTTGGAACGGAGAGAATAATCGAAAAAAATAAAAGTAAAATACGATCGACCGTGACCGTGGTGACACTTCGCATCGTTCGGAAAATACGGCGGTCGAGTACGCGAAGGACGACGAGTCTATAGGTCTATATAGTCGGAATAATAACGGTACGTTATTGACACGTTGACGTACTGTTGTTTTGTCCTTCTGTCGTCGTCTCTGGTTCAAGGTTTTAATCCACGGCCGAATATGACGACAGCGCGTTTATGCCGTCGTTTTTTGCCGTCGTCGTGTCGCCGGCTATAGACGTTGTTAACAATCACATTATACTTATGGAATTATTCGTTCGCGTAAAAATATAATTACGAACACTGTTTAGTCGGTTTAAGCTCAAAGTCAATCGATTATGCATGGAAATAAATTAAAAACAACGCGGACGTGTACGAAATACAAATCTGGCTGATCTATAAGGTTTTCAAAAACATACTACACATACATCCGTGCCCGCGCACGCGCATATTCAAGATGCACGACGCAGAATGGTATTTTCGTTGGAGTTGGAAAGCGAATTATTATCACGGTTATAAATATATCAAGAACATATCCGAAATGTTTTATCACAGAAAGGGTTCGGATTTTTTTTTTAAAATTAAACCACTAAAAAAGAAATTACATCCGAGTTGACAACCTGACAGATTAGTTTATGTTCATTCAAATGAGTATTTATTCGACAAGAAAATAAAATAAAAAACGGCGTAAAAAATTAACGATTTAGAGTGTAAAATACTCATTGGCAGTATGCAAACTCTCTATGACGATTTGTTTTCTTAAAAAAAAATCTTAACCGTATTTGATTAAATATAAATACACATATTGTTTTTTGTTACAAGTTTTTTGTCATACAGTGGATGGTCATTTCGACTTTTGAGTGATGTTTCACTTTTAGACGTTAATGCGTGATGGTTAATGAGTGATGTTTGTTCATGAATAATTTATGTTAATTATACATTAATAAATTATATTTAAATATTAATTAGTTTTATGTGAAGTTTAAAAGTTAAGAAATTGCTCTATGATTGAAATAAGACACACACACACACACACACACACACACACACACACACACACACACACAGAGCCGGATTAACATAGGTGCAAAAGGAGCTTTTGCTCCAGGGCGGCAAATTTTTTGGGAGCAGCCTATAACTTTTGTAATACAAATACTAAATATCGTGTATATGTTTCGTTATTCAAAGTCATACGTGATTAAATCGAGTAATATACAAATACGATTGGCTATTTAAATACTAATTGAACATTTATAGACCCCGATCTTAATTATGATAAATTGATAATACTACTGTTGAATATGTTAAATACTTTATATTACCGAGAGAACGTCGGTGACTGGATGCGGGTTCAGGCGCCAGGTGGATAAAAAAGAAAAGTGTTTAAAACGCTGCACGGTGTCCGTGCCCTCCTATTTATAATAACCGACCGAATGTATATAATGATAGTTTAATCCAACGGTCGGCGGACCCAGTGCTCGACTTGGGCGGGAACGCGTGGGAACTGAGCTCCTATACTAGCTTTTGATTTTAATTAGCGTTCCCATACTACATTTTCCTAAAAGAACGCACGGGTACGCACTACGCAATATAAAATAATAAAATATAAATTACAAATTTTAAATTTACAACGAATATTCGTTCGTAACTTCATGTTCTCCCGCTGTGCTTACAACATCAATCAGTCCGCTGCCTAAATGAAAAAAAGTGAAGTGGTGGGGGGAGTGTCGCTTCTATAGTATTCTATGATATAAATATTCTTATCTTTATCAGTGGAAATGGTCGATGTTTCTATTTTTAGAACGTCAACAATTTCCAATTTATTATTATATTGATTATGAAAGCTGATAAATTAATACATATGGATATGAGAAATGCGAGTCGTCAACACTCAACAGTCAATTTTTATTTTAACAAAGATAGCAGCCATTCGATATCTTGATATTGTGTAAACGAGTTATGACGATATTTGTATGATATTTTTTTATATTTTTCTATATTTGATGCTATTAGTGAGTTAGCAGATTTATCATTGATACTACAAAAAAGATGTTTAAGTATAGCTGAGGCAAACAAATGTATTCTTCGTATTATTAGGATTTTTGAATCTATGACAGACCATCATGGTCCAAAAACTGAAGAAGCTTTAAATGCATGTGGAGATGAACAATTCATGTTTAAAAATGTTAAATTATCTAATAATAAGGTAATACCCAAAATTATACCATCCCAATTTTTCAGAAGTCTTGCAAACAATTTCCAAAGTAGACTCTTCACCATGCAAGCATCACATGTAGGTACACGTGACAACAATTTGTTTAAAGATCAGTACAATATTCTACTTTCTGACTTGGACATGTTAGATCCTAAGACATGGCCCGATAACTTTGATTTTCAACATGGTGATGCCAGTATACGACGTTTAGCTAAACAATTTCAAGTTGATGAAATATCATCAGTACGTGGTTTTCGGGAGTTCAAAGAAATTAAGGATCATTCTAATATTTCTGATCTAAAACCTCTATTAACTGCAGTGGCCATTTCTTCATGTGAATGTGAACGTTCGTTTAGTGCAATGAATAACATTCTGACACCTAAAAGAAATGCGTTGTCTTCAAAGCATTTATGTTCATTGCTATTCATAAATTGTGTTGGACCTCCTGTAAAATTATTTATACCAAGTCCATATGTGTATACTTGGATAAGTAATGGACGCAGAATTGCTGATGAAGTGTGTTGTCCAAAAAGACAAAATAAAGATATCGATGATGCTTCTTACATGTCTTTATGGACATTATTTGGGTCTTGAGTTTTATGCATTAAATTTTGTCTTTTTTTTTCAACATTATATCTGACCAGTCTAATATTATACTAAAGTTATTTGTTAAAATATAAAAATTGGATCTTGTATAAGTATAAATGTTTATAAAATTATACATTTTTAATAAAGGTTTTTGTTGTTAACTTACTGTTATAAAGTTATTACTACATATTTGGTATTAAAAATGTATTAGGTACCTATATAATATGTATTAATTTTATTGATATATTTTATTTTGTTATGAACCTATACATTTTTTTAATTGAATTTTCTACCTATAGCTATAGGTTATAATAGTTTTATTTTATTTAATAAAATTAATTAATAAAACTAGGAAAAAGTTAAAAGTTTGAAGTGACTAAAAGTGTAAAAATATTGACACTTACTCAAAAATAATATATATTAGGAGCTATTTATTTTAAAATATGATGGTGGCAATTAGGGGGGGGGGGTGGGGGCAAAGCCCCCCACGAGTTGGTGTTAAATAAATATTTAGTTGGAACGCTGTTTTTTTAATTTCTATTTGGGTTCCTATTCTTTCAATTTACCAATTCGAGCACTGGGCGGACCGCTGTCCAAATCCGGACCGCGGAAGGCAGTAATCTGGACCGTCGACAAATCTTTCTTTGATAGTTTAATAAGTACGTTATTTCAATTTCCATTGTGATTATTTAAAAAGGCGTCGTTTTTAAAATATTTTTTTTATAAACAAGTAGAGAACAAAGTTAACGGATTCTCACCTTGATCCTTGAGGACATATTTCGTATTAGATGTTCTACAAGAGTTCCCGATTTCGAGTAACTAGCCATGGACAAGAAATGCGATTTCTCCCATAACATAACAAGGCATGTTTACTCTACAAATAATTTAAACATTTTAGTAAAAATCATTGAATAATGTAATAAAATAAATTATTTTTTCTACGGACCCCGTTTACGTATTATTTTAATTTACCGGACTCCAATAGAAATCACTTGCCGACCACTGGTTTAATCCATCATTATAATTATTACTTCGACTGTCGCCGTCTTGTCGTATTTTTTGTCATCGTGACCCGAGTCACTGCACTGCACGTACGATTCTTATTTATTGTACAACGTTTTTGTTCACGTCTGGACGACGATTATGATGATGCCGGCGGCTTAAACAGATAGCCAATATAACCCGGAAATGTAATGCCGACGTGCTCGAAGAGGGGAAATGAAATCAAGTATTTAGTTACAATTAAGGGTGGCATTTATTCATTTATTTATTCATTGAATGTAAACGCCCTTGAGGGGCTCAGTACTGCAGTGGCGTCATTTCAGTTTTTTCTAGACTAGGGCGACCATTTATTGATAAGCCGACTGAACTTTTTTTTACGCCGACTAAAATGTATTATATAACCTATTCAATCATGTTCATAAGGGGTGAGAAAGTATTATTCATAATCGTCAATCGTATTCGTCATGATATGACGAATCATGAAGCAATTGAACGAGTCCAAAGCAGTGGATATTTTAAGGAATTTCCACTGGGTGATATTAAATAAATTTTATACATCATAATAAAAGTTAACATAAGTCTAAGGAAAAAAAAGGGAAATTTCAGAGTTTAATATACAAACCTGATCTACTACTAATATTACCATCATAATTCGCAAAACATCAATATCGTCAATGTAGTGAAAAATCATCGTCACTCAGTTATTAAACATAACGTCTACTAGGCAACAAAAAGTTTTCACTGGGTGACATTTTTGTCGCCCAGTGTGTTAGTTAAAATATCCACTGGTCCAAAGAAGGTTTCTACGTCTCATTGCTTATAAACGTAATACATTATCTAATAATAACCCACCCATTTCACTACCTCTGTCTTCAATTCATGCTTCTCTTAATTTAGATTCTCTTGTAATTAGGCGTAGGTACATTGATATTTGTTTTTTATCCAAATTAGTTAATGGCGTGATTTCATGTCCTGAATTATTACAGTTAATTAATTTTCATATTCCTCAATATCAATCACGGAACTGTCCCACGTTTGAAATGGTTCCACGTCTTTTGATCCGGTAAATAATATCCGGCGACAAAAGATCCGCGACATTTGGTCCGGTGAAAAAATATCTTGTATCAAAAATATCCGGGGCAAAATATCCGATAATTTATTAATATATTTAATAAAAATTTCATGAAAATTATTTTCAAGCAAATTGGAGCATTTTTATTTTAATACCTTAATTTTTGATTTTAATTACCTGGTTCATCTTCTAAAGTAGTGTGACATCGGCTTTTGCATGCAAATTTTTTATAATCAGAGCAACGCCATACAATTTTATTTTCGTACACTTTATGCTTGCTGTACAGAAAACCGTTATACACCAACATATTTTTGCCTTTTTGGCTTTTAATAAATTTTAGTGGCATCATTCAAACTAATAAAAACCACGCGCAAATAAATTTGTATCGTGTGGACATCCACAATAAACACTAAGAAAAATCCCAGTATACTGTACTAAATTTTGAGAACTATTATGGAATAGACCAGTGGTTTTCAAACTTGTTTTGACCACGGCACACTTCGCCCTTCACAAAATTTCCACGGCACACTATGACCTCTAATTTTAATACAGTGAAACCTCTGAAAATAGGACTCTCTCGGTAGCCTAAATAATGTCCGTTATTTAGAGGTGTCCGCTATTCAGAGGAAAAAAATAGTGGAGAATAATATGTTCCTGTCCCCGTAAAAACGTCCGCTAATTGGAGGTGTCCGCTATTCAGAATTATCCGTTAAGGGAGGTTTCACTGTGTTCTAAAAAATTACATTACCAATACATTTTTAAAGGGTGCAATTATTATTATCTAACATGACTTATCTTAGTCGCTTTCTTACTGCATATTTATCAATATAATAATATACACTTAAATATTGCAGATTTACAACGGTTGGACGCGTCGATTTTCGTACATCATAATAATTATTCAATTCAATCGGTCATTTAAATGAAAAAAAAAATGTTCAAAACACCGCGGCACACCTAGTGACTGCTCGTGGCACACCGGTGTGCCACGGCACCCGGTTTGAAAATCACTGGAATAGACGTACCTATACAGATTACAGAACACACACTAAATATGATAAGATTATTCACATGGGTACATAAACTATAATCGACGAAAGTAGTACAGATAAGATTGATCGATATTTGTTATGCCTGTACTATTATAATTCTAATAATGAAAAATATAATATAATATAATATAATATAATATGTTTCATACTGAACATGCTTTTAAAAAAAGTTCGATTATAATATTAAATTCATTTGTGTTACTATTAAAAATAAAATTATTATTTATTAAATGTATTAACTAATTAAATTATTAAAAAAATAAAAAATAAATTATCGGATATTTTTGCCCCGGATATTTTTGATACAGGATATTTTTTCACCGGACCAAATGTCGCGGATCTTTTGTCGCCGGATATTATTTACCGGATCAAATGACGCGTCACCGTTTGAAATACCTTTTCATAGAACATCTTATGGTTTTAATAATTCACTTGACCGTATAGCCAGAGAATGTAATAAGTTAGTAAATTTTGATTTGTTTAATATAAAAGAACTATATCTATCTAACCCTTGTTTTTTATGATTTGTAATGTAATTGTAATGTATACTTATTTCGTTCTAAGTCCTTTTTAATTAATTTATAAAAAGTTTTATTTCTGCCTAATTTTAATTTATCAGTTGTTGTATGCTATTCATATATTGTTTATGTTTAATAATTTTTATATTTATCAAATGTATAATATGAGATATTACTTACTGTACTTGATCCCATATGGGCGTTTATGCTAATAATAAATAATAAATAATAAATATGACGACTCCGATTATTCGGCTGCTCTAAAATAGATTGAATAATATTTATTATTTAATCAATGTTTGTATACAAATTGATAATAATATGAAAATATCGTTACTTATAGGTGGAATTGTAACGACTATAATATTTATAGACTATACTAGTCCACTAAGGTATTTGTAATTAGTACAGTGTACCGATTTAGCATTTGGGTATGTCAATATGTGAGCGCCCGTCTCCCGTTATCTCAATTTTATCATTTAAATATAGACAATATAGTCAATAATGGTATTCATAATTTATTTTCTACAGGTTTAATGGATTTATTATTATTATATTTCTCGTGTATTTTATATTTTTCATATGTACCAACTTGAGAGACTGAGCAGCTAAACACTAGACTGTGGCAAATGTATGAGTTGCCCCCCCTCCCCCCAATGACGCTACTGGCTCAGTACAGGAAAAGAAACAATACTCAATACTAAAGATGACATAAAAGCAATTTAACAATAAATGCTATTATAAACGAATTTTCACTAAAATATGTGTTTATAAGTAGAAATTTTAAACTAAAGACTTTAACTCGGTTGAAGTATCATTGAAGAAATCGAACCTTTTTAATTTATTACCCGAAGTATATATTGAATACGTTCTATTTCAACAATCGAGGTAGATCGATGCGGGTTCCAATTTATTGACCCACAAATGTCGGGCATAAAGGCTTTTTTGTTATGTTCGGCTGAGCGCCAGAGCGGTCTAAACGAAGGGTCGTGCCCGTTGTGACTGAGGAAAAGAACGTCATCCGTCGTCGGATCAACAATTATTATAATTATTATTGTATTTTTCTATATTGTGCTCTTGGCCGACTGTGCTGCGACTTATAATAAGAAACGTTTTGTTTGTTTTTTGCTTTATTTTTATTATCCTTTTTTTTTTTGTAAATTAAGATTTACATAATTATTAATAATTTAGTATAACTCATTAACTATATAAAGACTCCCCATTATTTAAAAAATACGGCAGTTTTTTGATTAACACGTAAGAATGTAATATTATTATATTTGTATAAAAATTATTAATGACTATGAAATAAAAACAAAAATAAACGCCAAAATAAAATTCTCCAAGGGCGCTACGTAGGGCAGTTACGGCACTGGACGTGTGACTCGGCCGCTTAAAGAAAACATAATATTAATAAAAATCGTCGACTTTAATTGTGTGTTTACGCCGATACGGTGCACACGACACAATTCGTATGTAGATTGTGCCGTAAAGATGGAGCAAAAAAAAAATAATAAAAACACGACGTCCGTGACCGTCGTGCGTGTCGTCCAACCGGTCGGTCGTGACCCCGCGACGAGTGCGACGAATTCGCGCGCACACGTGGGCGGCGGCGGCGCCGACGACTCGACGGGGACTTAAACGGTCGTAGAGAAAGCGAGACGGCGTTCCACGCGTGGAAATTTGACGAAAGCAAAACGTCCGACCGACAAATTTCGGCGGCCGGACGATTGAAAAAATTCGGGAGTTCGTATCGGGGTTGTTCGCCACGATGCTCGAAATACTAGACTGGGTCCGTGCATATTAAATTTCGATTAACAAACGTGCTGAAAAATTTTTTACAACGTTCGTATAATTTACGAACACATTTTATCATTTGTCGACTAGTGATATTTAAACGTGTTTATAAAACAAACGAATACAAATGAAATAATAATCGAATAAGCTGTGGTTTTCCACCGTTTTTTTCGGGACCACAACTGTAGTGTTGAAATTATTGTCAAAAAAATAAAGAATTGTAGAAACATTTTGCAATAGGTTAACGCGACATTTAATATAGTACAATATTAATGACACTGTAAATCAGTTTGTAAGCAATAAAAAATGTTCTAATGAGGTCAAATCGAATCATAAAAGATTCAGCCACCGAAAGAAAACATAACATAAATACATTTCTTCAAAGTGTCGACTTAAATCGTGTGCATATGTCAATACGTCGAAGAATTAGACTAGGTCCTTGGAAATTATAACAAAAAAAAAAAAAAAAAAAATGAAAAACGTGAAATACTGTTACTGTTTACGCATTTTAATTTACAACTGTCTTGAAATAATATGTACAATGTTCGCATGGTTTACGAATAGATTTTGTCATTTGTCGACTAGTAATATTTAAATATGTTTAAAACAAACGAATATAAAAATAATGATCGAATGAGCTGTGATTTTTCCGGGACATTTTAAATGTGTACATTTAAATTTCTTATATAAGTATAGTATAAGTATACTTATATAAGTAGTATTTTCACTTATTCAAAAAATCCCACAAAGTTGTATTTTACAACGTATTGTTAAAGTATTAACTCATTTCTTTTTTCACTTTGCCAAACGTTTCTATTGATTTTTGTAAGTTTTGAGACAGGTATATTAGATACAATTTTTATTCGTGTTAAAACCATAATGTGCCTGTATACACGGTACTTTTACTAGTATTACTAAGACTGAGATATTTAAAGTGTATGGTTCGTCACATAGATAGTTATCGTAAAATAAAAACACGATTTTATCTAATCTACTGACTGTTTAAATATCGAAATATTCTGATTACTTTTAACTTACATGTGTGTGTGTGTTTGTGTGTGTGTGTGTTTTATTCGTATGCTCTTAGAAACCTTAATCGATGAAGATCGTACCAGTTTACCGTGTTTCTAATGGTCGTACCAGTTTTCCGTTTACCGTTCATTTTAACTCCGTGAAGAGTTCATAAATACGAGTTTTTCAAGTTCTTATCCGTTAGTCGTTTTTTTTTCTGATTTTAACTGTTTAGTTTACCGTGCAAAGAGGAATGTCGCCATGCCGCTACTAAAACCCTTCATGTCCATTTTAGAAATACCACAAATATGTACTCTATATAATTAAAACACAGTAGAACCGAAAAGAAAAAAACCTAGTAACTTACTTTATTTTTCTATTTTTTATTACACTCGTATTATTTATACTATTTTTTTTAACCACGTAGGCGATTTCGGATGTATAAATAAAAGTAACAATGAAAATAATAATAATAATAATAAAAATAATAGATCACGAGGTAGTTTTATCCTTTGTCCGTTTAATAATAAAACCGTAAAATAATTTTAAAATTTATTCAAACGACTGTAGCGTGAACTCACTGGAAAAAATCGTTATGTAATTTAATGTTTTTTTTTTTTTTACTACTTCCATAATCTATACGGATTCAAACCGATTTTGAAAGTGTAACCATAAATTGCAAACAATACGATAATCATATTGTATCCTATCTAATTATTATTTTCGACACGAATTTATTAAACTAAATAACTCGATATCGTCCTGTAAACACAGCATGTCGGGCGAATGAAATCCGAAAAGCGTACCGCTCCCGTAATTAAATGTCGATTCTCGCACGACCGAGCACTGGCGATGCCCTCGAACACAATGGCGTATTTAGGATTTTGCCGCCCCGGGTACACATTTTTTTCATGCTCTCTTCCTCTGACCGGTTCTTTATAAAAGACATTTTTTTTACCAATAAGAAAACTTACCATGCGTGTGATACGGAAACAGTATCATGCAGTATAAAAATCCATCGGGTGCCCTAGAATGCTGTATGCCATAATTGGTACTTTCAGTAGTACCCGTGATAATCATAAAATAATCGAAGCACATTGTAATTTTTTTGATTTATTCTCTTATCTGGTAACGAAATAGCGAACAAAAGTGTCGACCAAGGGGGGAAAAATAGTGAAAAAATCTATGGAATATAAATATTTAAGAGAACAAATAAAACGAACTTTATCAAACTAATATTTTTCGTCGCGCTTTTGATCTTGCGAAATCTTCAATATTTTTTTTTTAACACCAATAATATTGTATGATGGGTCGTCACTGATGACAATACACGCGCGCTTATTATGAAATGTGGAGATTGATTTCACAAAATAGCTACGGTGACGTTTTGGTATTATAATTGAACGTTTCGTCTACATTGATTCTCCTATAAAAAAAAATCGACTAACATTTTAACTATTTTTTTCTTATTTTTTTTTTCTACGACTGTTTAAATCATTATAAATCTGTTGAAAAAAAGCTCCCAGTTAAATTCGCTGCCTCGAAAAAAGTGCTGCCCGGGACAATAATTGCCCTCCTCGGGCCCCCCTAAATACGCACGCCACTGCTCAAACACCCGTTACGATTTGTTTTTGTTTTTATTTTTTGCAATCGACACCACGTAATATTATTATGGTACACCGTATACGTGTCGATACGGTAAGAAATCGCACTTCGACCGAATATCACTTGGAATATTGCCACGTTCGTTCAAAGGTCATAATTACCGTATTCACTCTATTCGATTCGTCTTTTTACGTCTTTTACGCGCCACACACACTAACGCGCGCGCGACTACACGTTGTTTTTTTGAGCGTCGTTAGGGTTAGGTTAGGTTAAAAGCGCACATTTGCCTGTTGTTAAAAATGAAAATTCGAAAGGTCGATGATTCAAAACCGTACACGTTTGATTGACAGTTTAAAAGTAATTAGTATTTATTGATGAAATAAAATGTCTTCGTTGTAACTGCGATTTATACGTTTTAAACGGCACATCGGATTTCTTTCAAATCAGTATTGATTTCTTTATTTTCATGGTCATGTTCACTTATGTTCTGTTTAATGAATACATTTCTGAATCGGTCGTCACCATAACACTACATAACGTATTATTACAACGCCAAGCCAAGTCCTCAGCATTTTTATTTTTACGAAAAACTCGGAATGCATAGTGTCGGTAAACTATTGATTGTGCACCATTATTATTAGTGTAAACTTTTATCGCACTATCCATTATTCAAATTCAATGTTACTTTTTGTACTTTATTTATAAAACGTAAATCGAAGTGGAAAAGTGTCGAAGTGTCGAAGTGGAAAAGAGACGACGAAAAGCGAGTACACTAAATAATGTTGTTACTAATATTTGTAAAATATAAACTATAGTACAGTGAAAACTGTCTAAAGCGGACCCTGGATAAAACGGAAAACTATCCAATACGGAATTTTCCTATGGTCCCGGCACGGTCTTATAGTTTTGTGTAGACGCTGAACCTCAATAAAACGGAACGTTTATAACGCGAAAACGGAACGATTTTTTAAGTCCCATGCAAGTAAAAACCTTGCATAAACCGGAAAAATGACACGCGCGTGTCAAACCTAAACCGAAACTAAGGTATAAAATATAGATATGCCGATATGCGTAATACGCGTTGCGTGTGTACAATGTACATCGTCAAATAGTGATAGATAAAGAAGATAAAATTGTTCTATACATATTCGTACGATATAATATTGTGTACATGCAATGCATATTATCGCATCGTAAACGATACGAACTTTCTTCTTAGTGACTGTGAAACAGTCTTACACCAACAGTCGTACGTACACTTTTGATTTTGTCTTCCATTCATCGCATTAAATATTAAAATGCCGAAACATAAGTGTCTTCCATAAAATGAAAAATATCGACTGATCGATATGAGTACACAAGGACATTCAGTAAAACAATGATTACAACAAAATGTATTTAATTGTGGAAAAACTCAGGTTCACGATACTCTTAAAAATCAAAATAGAAATAAAGAAGAATGGTTAAAAGGTAATGTCGTATCTATTGATCAACAAATTGATAATCTTCTTCTAATGGTTTCTTCGATCAAACATCACACAGAAGAAAAAATAGCAGCAACCGAGACAAAACAAAAAACTCTTAAACAATTTTGGAAATGCTTATTGCTCATACGTCATATTTAATTGCATTAGTATGCAATATGTAATAAAAAAACCTGGGATCAATGCACTATCAACTCAACATAGGACCACCGATCCAACGCCGCCTCCGACTTGGACGACCACATGACATTTTGCACAAACAAACATTTAAGCTAAGCCACCTAAACTTGTCACTACTCCACGTATGGAGCACTACGTACAAAATCAATTGTTGAGTAATCTTTTTATCTTTTTTTTTTTTTTTTTTTTCTAATCGTTTTCTTGTTATAAAAGACAAAAATAAAAATTGTAAATATTATCTGTAGATATAGATCACAGCCTACTGTTGGATAGGAATGACTCATAAAATAAAAATTAATAAAAAAAATTAAAAAAACACCTATATCTTAGTTTACTTTTAATGAATTTTGTTATTTAAAACATGAATTCGAAAAATATTCTTTGGTGTTTCTGATTTTTTTTTTTTGAATCGAATAATCCGGAATTTCGCCGTTTTATCGAATAAAGCGGAAAAATGCTTAAAGCGGAATTTTTCGTTGGTCCCATGCGATTCCGCTTTAGACGGTTTTCACCGTATTTCATCTAGAGCAGAGGTATTCAAACTGTGCGTCGCCGCTCCTAGGGGCGTCGCAGAAGTTTTCGAAGGGAGCCGCGTCTTTTAATTGTAGACCAATATATTTATATACCTAGGTATATATTTATTTATTTATTTTTTATTTAAGGCTTTTTATACCAAATGTGTTGTATATTAGTAAATTACTAGTAAGTAACAAAAAATGGCGTGTTTATCTAGGTTAGGAATATTCATGTAAAATCAAATTTAACTTCAATAAACATTTTTACTGTCCACATTTTACGAAAAACGTTTATTATTATCACCGAGGCACACCGGTTGGGAAACGCTGAATTGTCTTCAATAATCATTCGCATTAACTACTTATTTAAAAACATTTTATACGTCATATGATACGTAAATTATGAAAAAAAAAAAATTTCATACAATATAAACATTCGCTTTTTGTTATTTATAATTTGGGAGCCGTCGACATTTTGTGAAGACACAAAGGAGCCGTGGGATGAAAAAGTTTGAATACCTCTGATCTAGAGAAACGAGAAACGTGCGATGTAGCGCGACCCGCAGACGGATAATGTCAAAAGTTTTATTTCGATCGAATAACAATATACGACGCGCGGTCCTAAACGATAATTCGATAAACGTGTCTGTAATCGATATACGTACACATTATATCGATACGCGTGCGGTTTCGACGACGGCCGGTTTTCTCGGACCTGTCAGCGTCCTGACCGCGGAACGGAGTCTGCGCGCGCGCGCGCGCCGGGCGACCCGGCGACCCGGTTTCTCGCGAAATCCCGTTACTTCGCGACTTCGGTCCGCCGGCGGTCGTCGGTCGGCGTATAAATACGGCGTCCGGCGCGGCGCGTGTTCACACGACATTCGCGAGCCCCGTCGAACGCCGCATTTTTTTCGTTCGGCCATGAAGCTCGGACACCTGCCGCCGGGCGAGTTGAAGTCGGTGCTGCGACTGTTCTGCAAGTTCCTGTCGTTCGTCTTGTACGTGCTGAACCTGTCCAGCGGGCCGTTCTCGGCCAAATGCGACGTGCTGCGGCTGTGCCTGAGCCTGCCGACGCGGCCCGGCGACGACGCGCAGCTGACCGTCACGGTCGTCCGAGCGTCGCTGTTTCGATTGCCGTTCATCTGGTCTCTGCTCTGAGCGCGCGACCGGTCCGCCGCGGGACCACGGCCGCGGCGGAGTCCGGACCTCACGAACCGTAAGCGTGTGACACAAAAAAAAAAAACAAAAAAAAAACCGACCGCGGACGTCGTCTGCGGTCGAGTACCCCGGAGGAAAGCGGTCGGAAAACGTCAGAGTCGGCGGTTTCCCGCCCGTGTACAACCGAATGGCCGCGCGGACCGAACGACGACTTTCCGCACGGTGCGCCGTCTCAAGGTCCTCCGAGACGACGCGACGGATGCTGTGGCGGCGAACGGGCGGACGCGAGCGACCGCCAGGACCGTCGTCGAGCGGCAGATACGACACCGGCTCTCGACCCGAATCCGCGGCGCGCCATACCGTCCGGGACCGGCCGCACTACAACAGTCGTCTTGTGCATTTGGTAGTATAGTTTATCCGTATTATTTATTGTTATTGATTATTGCGCCGTTGTTTGTTTGTTTTTTGTTTTTTGTTTTTAACGCTGATTTATGTTCGTCGAGCATTTTGTTCATTTTTTAAATTTATTATTTATTTATTTATTTAATATATATTTTTTTTAACTAACATCTATATATTATTATGTTTTACGGGTTACGCGTGTTTAATGTCCATTAATCGTTTGTCATAAGTTATTCGTGTATACGAACAAATAAATACATATTTTATAAATCTCTAAAAAAATCACTTGTGTATTGTTCATTGAAAAAAAAAAAACCTGGTAAGTGAGATGATAGTGGTACAAGTTCGTCCTTTGTCCCTTCCTCGGACAAGATATTGGTGATGAATGTATTAAGTTTTAAAGAAATGATGACTCATTTCTTTAGTATAAAACGATTCTGAGCAAAGCTTCAGTGTAATATAATATATTATTATTTAAATACTGTTTACGTATTTTACGGTTATTTGTATAATTTTTGGTGAGTTTTTTTGTAATTAAACCCTCATAAAATATTCAATTAGATATAACTCATTTAAACTTCAATTGTTATAACAATTATAACTCATTCGAAATAAACTTAAAAGAGATCAGACAAAAATCGTAAAAAATCGTATAATAATTTATTAAAGTGTGTATAAAAAAAAATCCTGAGTCACGATTTTTTAATTTTTGTTACGATAATTAGGTAGGTATATGAGTAAGGTCATATTAAATGTTCGGAACTTTTTGTCAAATATTTAAAATTATATTACATAAAAACTTTCAAACAATTTGGTAAATTAAAAGTTCTATATTTAAGTCAAAAGTGCTATAATTGTTCTGAAAATATTGTCCAATATAAAAAAGTATGTATTTGATATTGGATAAAATTTTCAAGTTTCTAGCTTCAATACTTTTCGATTTATGACTAAATACCTAAAATCTGAACAGTGAAAATCTCGTTTACGGCGGATTTTTACCGATTTTACCGTTTTTACTCAGTTTTTCGATCGTTATTCTTGATTACTGGAAAAACTATGGAGATTTTGGAAAAATGACTTGTTTGAAGTACCATCTCAGTTCAATTTCGAATCTAAAAAGTTGCTGGACGAAACTTTTGGACAAGGATTTCCATACGAAAAAGTGTTTACAGAAAATAAAAAATAAACATCATTGTAAAACCATAAGATCCTTCGCTTCACTCAGAATCTAAAACAAATCCCGTTGTAGCCCCGTTCGTTCGTCGGTGAGTGTGCGCTGCTAATACGGACTTGATTCCCGACGACCCGTCTGAAAAGCCGACACCTGCAGATAGCGGACAAAAGTCGAAGACTCAGAGTGTCTGCTGTTTGAAAACGTTACACTGTACGTATACTTTTAAACCGCGGTACAATGTGTGGTGTTTGTTGTTAGGAGAGCAGGGACAACGATGACCGCGTCAGTTTCGGCGTAAAAGTGTTACGAAACGACTGTAAGACGTGTTATTATTTCATACAGGTATATGTATGGGTCGGCGATTGTTTTGTTCGAATGAGTCTCAACTGCATTATGCACATATACATTGTACACACGCACGAATGGAAACGTCTATGTTCACTATTCTAGCTGGATTTTTTGTTTGTTTTTAATTAATTACAAGTATAATCATTGCTGTGGTCGGTGAGTAAATTTTATTAAAATTTTAATTAAAAGCTCGGTTCGAATACCGAAATGTATACAAAACTTCTTTGATTCGTGTAAAATTCACACTTCACAGTTAAATATGATCGAAACTTCGATGTATGACGTACGCACACAAACCCCCACATGGACATTCAAACACGGACGCAAACGCGTCGATTTATCGATCCTCCAACAAGATTGAAACTAACCGATCACAATTTTGAAAAATTAGTGTTTTTGGACGGCAGCCGACCATTTATTCAAAAATGACAACAATATATATATATATATATTTAATTACTTTTTAAACTTAAAATATTTTATATCTTGTATTTATTTGATAAAAATCGGTGTATTTAGTACTTAGAATTTTAATAAAATGTTCAAAATATTTTGCTCATCTGGACGTGTCAGTTTTTATGTCATTTATGCAATTTCAGGTTGTTAGATTTAACTTATTTGTGTATTCGAAATTTTATCTACTCGATACTTAATACTTATTCAAAAGTTTTCCAAATTATTGCGAAAAATAACCGTAAAATAGAGTTAAAAATATAAGCGAGATTTGCATAGTATTAGCTTAAGTTATTTACTAAAAAATAACAGTATATAACCACTTTTCTACTGATGAATAAAGATAGTTGGAAATATTTGGTTTTTGATGCCTTTTATTTCATAAAATATTGAGTTCTTCATATATAGACATGAAAATTCAATAACATTTTTCTCATATATTTTACTATCAGACAAAAAGCTCAACATTTCTGTAACAATATATTTTTTTTTTTTTAGTGCGTGTTTAAAATTAAAATGTCATATGTTTATATGTTTTTATGTATCAAAACCTTGCAACTTTTTGAAATCTACATCCATAGGTAGGCACGTAAATAATTTCACATCATCACTGTGATGAGTCTTAAAATTAAAAAAAAAAAAATCGTTACCAAAACATAGTAACTATCTTAAAATTAGGTTCTGAGTTACGCTTAGAACCTTTTTCTCAATTCAATGATAAATATTTGAATTCAAATTCAATTCGCGCGATCGAAGGGTATATGAACTACCTACAACAATGATCCTTCTAATATATTTTGTACCCACCATCTGCCGTTTTCCTGTTTCTTTTTTTTTGTATGATATATTATTTTGAAATACGGTCAACCAATCCAGTCCCATTTTATGATTTTGAGTGAGATAACCAAAATACAGAGAGAGACACACAACCAAATGAAACGAACGAAGACCCCACCCAAAATTATTTGGGTTTTAAGGAAACCAGGCGCTAGTATGCATCACTACATCGGCCAATACTTTAATAGGTGTATTGCCACTGCAAACACAACATCGTTGAAGAACGCATTGCTCTCAACTCAAAGTATTACCTAATACATTGTATATTTTTTGTAAACAATGATTTTCATAACGCTTTTAATCATTTTAATATTAGTTTTAATTTACTATAAGTTATCATTCGCACCTAAGGATCGTGAAAATCGCCCTCCAGGTAAGATTATTAAAATTAACATTGTATAGGACGCTAGAGTAAGACAATACTTATTTAATTTGTAGGTTTACCTACTGATATTTTATAAAATTTGTTTAAAAATTAAATTACATAATACAATTAACCAAATAGTTAAGAAAATTTATCTGAATACTTATTTCACTATTAAAGTTATATTTTTATGCAAATATAGTATTTTAAGTGAATTAAGATATTTCATTTCTCTTTAAATATAATATGTGTACAAATTATGACGTTTTGAGTTTTACCAAATCCAGATAATATTATGTTTTCATATTTTTACGTATTTTACGTATTAACGCATTTAATATTGTTTAGTGTTATATATTTTTATTTGTTTGATAAATTATTTACAGTTAAGAATACATTAATAGTTTTCTTTTATCAATAAGTCGAATATGGAATATATTTTCTAAACATTTTAATATTTGCATTTTTATCATTAAATTAACAGCTTTTTAGATATAAATAAACTCTACATATAACTATAAAACCACCAATGTACCTTGCAATCTTCTTAATTGCATTTTGTTTATGTATTTACAAGAGGTCTCTATTATCCGTCTATTGAACTACACAGGCACCCGTGTTTTTATTAAATAATGGGTGATAAAAATATCCGTGTATCGCAATACTCGTGTAGGTATATAAAAACTCGTGTGTTTGAATAGGTACACTTATATATTTGAATAAAATCGAATTTAAATTAATAAAAATAATTGTTGACGCTTAAAATAATAATAAGTTATTATAAATATTTGTATTTAAAAAAATATCCGAATTCATATACAATACACGAGTTATGAATACATGGTGTATTAAAAACACGGATTTTTCATACATTTTTAGTACGTGCACCCGTGTATATTCTAATGCCCGTTCACAACCACAACCTGTAGCGTTTACAACTCAAATCAAGTAGGAACATTATTTTCTTAATTGAGTGTTTAAGTAGGTATTTTGACTGAACGTAGTTATTCTACGACGCATGTTCTATATTCATTATTCAATACGATTTTTGATTGACCATTAAATTCAAGTATCAATGTGTGTAAAAAATTACACCTTCACATATTATTACCCTGCTTTTTCTGCAGGCGAGTAAAAAAATAATGTGTTATCTATGTCGTTAGATTAATGTTGAAAACTTGAAATTTTATTTGATAAAATTACTATGTATACCTAATATAATTAGTAAATAAAAATCAATATTAATGTTTATGTTAGGACCGAAACGATATCCTTTGTTGGGAAATTACTTGGAAGTCCGAAAGCTCAGAAATAAACTAGGATTCTATCATTTAGTTTGGGATCACTTGTCCAAATTTTACGGAGATGTATTTTCTGTTAAACTTGGCTTCATAGAAGCGGTGATAGTTTCCGGTTACGACGGGGTCCGATACGTAATGCAGAATGACGCCTTTGATGGCAGACCGGATGGATTTTTATTCAGATTCAGAGCTCTGTACAAGAGATTAGGTGGGTTTAATAAAAACAAATACCAGGGAATTCAACTTAATAAAATATATTTAATTATCAAGGCATTGTATTTGTGGACGGACCCATGTGGACCACTCAACGAAAATTCCTGATGCGCTACCTCAAACAATCGGGGCTAGGTACTAGTATAACCGAAGCCTTCATAAACGACGAGGTCGATGACCTCATGTCGCATATAGAAAAAAAACGTCAGGTATGTTTATAAATCATTTTTTTGTTTTTTGTATTGCAACTCATCTATATTAATCATAATTATAAATATTTTTTTTTTTTTTTAGAATGGCAAACCAGTTGAAATTTTTGGACTGTTTGACGTCTCCGTTTTAAATGGTCTTTGGACCATGATTGCCGGCGAGAGGTATGCGTTAGAAGACCCTAAACTTATGCGATTAATGGAATTAGTTCACATCAGCTTTCGGATGTTAGATATGTCGGGGGGTATCTTAAATCAGATGCCGTTCGTCAGATTCCTTTCACCAGAACGGTCTGGATATAGAGAACTAAAACGAATTCTAGAAGAATTTTATGCGTTCTTAAAGGTAATTTGAGCATTTAATGTTTATTTATTTATTTATTTATTTTTAATCAATTACATGTGTGTTGAAAATTGTTTAAAGGAATCAGTTGATGAGCACAGGTTAAAAGACGAGAACAGTTTTATAAAAGCTTTTTTAATTGAAATTGAAAAAGAAAAGAAGTCACCGAGTTCATTTACGGAAGAACAGTTACTTGTTGTTTTATTAGACTTATTCATGGCAGGGTCAGAAACAACCAGTAGTACATTATCGTTCATTATATACCAACTAATCAAACATCCTGACGTACAGACTAAAGTGTATGAAGAATTAGACACAATAGTTGGAAATCGTGACGTTCAGCTGGGCGATAGAAATGAGTAATAATACTTGATAGGACAATATTATTTTGACATTTTTCAGAATTTTAACAAAATCCTTGATTTATTAGGCTGCGTTATCTCGAAGCAGTCTTCATGGAAGTTCAGAGACACAGCAATGTGGCTCCGCTGTCGATCGCCCATAGAACTGTCCGGACAGCGTCGTTGAAAGGATACACAATACCAGAAGTATAATATGATACTGCTGTTGCTTCATGAATTACATTTAATAACCTACAAAATAAATTGCAGGATACAATAGTGTTGACAAGTCTTTACAGTGTCCATATGGACAAAAATCACTGGGGAGATCCCGAAGAATTTCGACCGGAAAGATTTTTGGACAGTAATACAGGAGAAATTATCAGTGACACCTGGTTTTTACCGTTTGGCATAGGTATAGAGTGCATTTTTTTGATTTTTGATTTTATTTCTTATCCTATTTTAAGTACATACCTAACGTATGATTTTGAATTTTTACCAGGCAGGAGAAGGTGTCCAGGTGAAATATTGGCCAAGATAAATATGTTTATGTTTATTTCACGAATAATCCAGAATTATGAGCTCAAAATTCCGGATGGAGCAATCTTACCCGATGTACACCAAGAGGGTGTTACCATTTCTCCATCGCCGTTTTCAGTAAATTTTGTACCTAGACGATAATGAAAAAAAAAACGTATAGTTATTGTCATTGTTTCAATTTCAATTTCACATAAATTTGAATTTGAAAAATAGACTATTGAAATCGTAGGCGCAAATAGTATTTACAATTTTTTTTTTGAGAGAGGGAGACTGAAGCACTTTTGCTACTCATTATAACACATTTGTGGAAGTAATTAACACCTAAAAATGTCATCATTTTTTCTCGCCTTCTATTATAAAACATTTCACAATGTAACTTACGATACATTTTTTCTAATGCACTATTTCATCTACTTATAATATAGACGTGTAACCAATCATAGTGTGTATAAAGTTTAATGTACTCCAAAATTATAAATAAGACATTTGTATCATTGTATGCTTTTTAAATTATTAAAAAATATGTAAAATTACCCTTTATAGCGAAAATGTGCTCATGTTCTGTATTTTAAATGCTCCCTCCCCTATTCGCGTTTATAATTGAAATACACTGTCACATATTTCAATTAATTAATCAATCAAATACATAACAACAATAGTGATATATTTTAATGTTAATAATATAATGAATTAAAATTACAAATAACTTACATAAAATAATTACACATAATTAGTTAAATATGAATTTTTTCACTAATATAAAAAAATATTTATCATATATTCATACCATAAAATAGATTTAAATATGAGAAAATGTATGTGTTAATAATGAATAAACATCTAGGTATTTACATTCGTTACAATAAATTACACACTTATAAAAATTATATTTATCAACAAATTTGTTCTTAAATTATTCTTTTAATAATGTAAGTTAATAAATAAAGAATTATACATATAATATTTTATAGAGATAGAATCTAGTTTATAAAAAACTAAAATTATTGTATTTTTAATTATATTTGTCAGTAGGTATTAAGTTAAATGGAAAACATGTGCCATTCATATTATATATGATAAGATCATGCATCACTAATTATGCATTATAGATGTACTAACATGTATTTTTTTATAATTTTTACTTTTACTATGTATAATTTAACTATCTATAGTGATGTAATTATTAGTTTGATTATCTTGTATTTTAATGAAAATTTTGAAGTGAATTTTTATCTTATGACATATGTAGAATTTAATGAATGTTATGTTCCTATTTTATGTAGACAATAAATAGATTTATTACTAATGCAGTGGTGTTATATATTTTTTAACCGTATTCCTAGTGTTGTTTTAATACTATTTTATAATAGCTATTATTAGGGCAGAGAACTTTTATCACTAGAAATCACTATATTTCCACTTAAAACTTGGAATTATACATAAAAAATACATTTTTACAAATATTTGGGTAATTATACGAATTAATTAACACTGAAAATCCAAAATGATTAGTAAGGGAATTTCACACAACGATGTTAAAAAACTACGTGCTTCTCTACATGGGTACACTTCACCCCTCGGACAGGATAACGGGAATTTATTTATTTATTTATTTATTTATTGAAAAAACAGGACGTGCCCAATTACATAGAATTAGCATAAAAACTAGGAAAAAGTTACATAAATTACAAAACAAGAAATATAAAATTGAGATAAAGAGCCAACAGACATAATAACATAACTAAGAAAAATGTTACATTAAAATACAAGTATAAAATATTTAAATTTAGAGCAAGCAGACAATAATTAGTGCCAAGCACTCAAGAATAGTGGGTCCTCATTGGCTAGTTTCGTCATACGGACAATAGGACGATTTTTGAGATAATTACAGCGGCTAAGCGGAATTTGGAAAGGGAAGGAGCATCTGGAGTAAAAACTTAATTTACATACATACAATACAATTTAAAAACCGAATGGAAGTAATGAATTTGAAAAAAAAATGATAGATTATCTCTTTAGCTAAACGATTCTGAGCAAAGCTTCAATATAAAAATAAACCGTATATATTATATTTTACTATTTTTAAGCCTAATTGACGTTAGGCTTTTTTTTAAGGCTATTTAAAGTTTTCTTGTTTGACAAAGGAAATATTTATTTAACCGAAAAATTCAAAACGTATTGTACCATCTGTATCCAAAGTTTCATTATGATTGAGTGGACCAATTTTTTTTTTTTTTATAAACATTTAAAGTGAGAAATCATTGTTAAAACAGTTGATTCTGTGAAAATCGTAAAATAATTTACTAACTCTAAACTCTTAAAAAAAAAGCACGAGTCAAGATTTTTGTAATTTTTTCAGTATTGTTACTTTTTTATTATACTTACTTTTTTTTATTTAAAAGAATATTTACAATCTGTATACATTAATAATACAATAAGTAAATTTTATGAAGGCGGTATTGACAAAAAGCTTAAATGAAGGGAGTGTCCACTGATACCACTTCAGAATCGTTACTTAAGAATATGCGTATGATCATAGTATATTTTCCAAACTTTTTGTCAAATATTCAAAATCTTATTGGAAACAAATCTCAACAAAACAATATTTCAATGTTCTGTTTTTAGCTTAGGTTTTTAAAATATTTTTGAAATGTTTTTTAAGTATGTATAAATACGCCATTAATATGACGTGGTGAACATTTCAAGTTTTTAGCAACAGAAATTTCCGAGTTATGACTAAATACTAAAACAATTTGTAATAAACCATATCAGACCGACCATGTCCAACCACGAGCCAAGAACAGTGGCGTAACTAGAACTTCTAAGGCTCGTGGCAAAATAATCCAACGGACCTTAACTTTAACAACTTTGGGAGAAACGGGTTCGAGGCCCATGCTTCAGTTTTATTTTCACGAGAAACGGTACTAAAAAAAAAAAAATTTTAAAAACACCACTTATTTTAAGCTGTTTGATTAATTTTTCTAGTTCTAGTTCTATTTTTTTTTTTTACGATTCTCGTAGTCACTCGGTACTTTTTCGACTTGACTACAATATCGTTCACAATTCTCGGCAAAGTACGAAATCTAAAACGATCAACGAGGTCGACACATTGACAAATAAAAAAACAGAATAATCGCAAGAATATCGAGTAATGACGGCGGTTGTAGCCGGGCTGTATTTTTTATAAGATAGCAAATTGAACGGTAATCAATACGGTTCTTTAGACTAGAAGTAATGCTGTTCTAAATATAAATTAACTCGCTAAAATAAGATTGCGGAGCTTTTCGTTGTTCCACAATAATATTATGAAAATATATTGTCGACGTCGACGTACTTTCAGAGAAAATAATCTATGAGATATAAGCGCATCATTCTAAATGATCGATTTGTTTCGATAATTAATTTTACAAGAGTACCTACGGTTTAAAAAAAAAAAAAAATTGTATTTTTAATATTTGTTCTAACGGTAATTTATATATTGAACTTGTATAATTTCTCGGCGGGCCAAGAAAGAAAACAATTATAAACGCGTGAAAAAAACATTAACAGTATAAAAACATTTAAATAATACGACTTACCCACTACGTCGTTTGTTTTCGAGTATTTACTGCGTGTGCAAATGATCGCCAAGTCCCGCGCACAATACAGCGAGCCACAGCTGAAGCGAACAGACCGCTAGTGTATGCGCGAATTCGCAAGACCCTTTGCGTTCATTAGCGAAACCGACATCTGGCGAATCGGCACGAACGGTGGTTCGTTCACCGTTCGGGACTGCACCGTCTCAAGTATAATAATATATTCGCGAACGGTTTGCGATAGGTCGGTTTCGCAAGCGAGTCTATACTAGAGTTGGCGAAATCCCGGGCTTTATTGAAAAAACCCAACCCGGTCGGGTTTTTTACAATAAAACTCCCCCAAAAAAAAACCCGAAAAACTCAAAAACCAGTTGGGTTTCATTGGCGTTGTGTAAATTGGCGGTTTTATCGGGTTTTTTAAGAAAAAGGCAAAAAGCCCGGGTTTTTTTCTAAAAAAAAAAATTTAAATGTAAAAAAATGATAAATAAGGGTTCAAAACAAAACAAAAGTATTTTTTACAAACGTAATCATTTAGAATTTTGTTTTAACATACATTCAAACTTATTAACTAGGTACCTAATATACATGATATTATTTTTAAACGTTTGAAACAAAATACGTATAAAAAAAAAAAAAGGTGATTTATAAGAACTCTTTGATTATAAATAAAAAAAAATTAGAATTTCAAATCTCGTATTATGAACAAAATATCTTAAAAAATTATTTTATACTGATATCCATACAAAATCAACATTGAATTAAAATTGACAAATAAACATGATGTAGACAGATTTAAAAATTTTTCCATTTTATTAATTGTTTAAACTCTTGGTAACTCTCCAGTTATACGATTTTCAATTCCACATTCATTTTTACCTCTTAAAATATTAAACGTACCATTAATGCCCCAAGAAGTACCCCACAAATTAGCACCAAACCAAAAGTTTTTGTAGAAAAATAAATGACTTTTTTAAAATTTACGTGAAAGAAACGTAACCTAAACAAAAATACATAGCATCAAAGGCCTTCACTATCAATGCGAAAAATGTATGTCGTGTTATGGATAGTGATAAAATAAAAATGGTCTTACAAAATATATCTATGGACATATATATTTATCCACCTATGGGTTTTCTCCACGACGTTTTTCAGATAAATTAGGTAAATATCAGTATTTATTACTTGTTTGGTGCATCTTTTTTTTGTAGTTGTACAATATAACAGTATATTATTATAATATTCAATCTATTTATAAAGTGGTTTAATTTTAACTCTACCTTAAAAATTGGAATTTTTCAATTATCGCTTTGATATATTACATACCTATCATCAAAATGATGTTAGAACTGTAAATAAAATGCTGTCTAATATAATATATTCCATTGTTATTAATTTTTTTTTTTTTGAGTCTAGGTATACTGTAGTATAATAATTATTATAATATTAAGAGTATCCATTATTCTAGTTTAATATAAAAGAATTATACATAAATAAATACAGTGATCTATAAATGGTAATCTATAAACATTTTTTTGATATCATTGAAACATTGCTGTTGTTGGTGAACACAGATTGTTGTTACAGTCAAAATCTTGGCGTAAACTACGAAATGTGTACAAAACGTGTCCGATTCACGCAGGATTAGCGACTTGTATAATTTTTTATAAATTTTTTCAACATCGGACTACGACGATAAAATGAATCAGTTATACCAAACGTTTTGTTTGTATCTGTCGTTTTCCAATGGTGTATGTTACCGTGACGGGACCACCAAAGTCGCGTGAACGTTTTCATAAAATCGCTGCATCACAACAGCGACCACCTGTGGATGTAAAAAAAATAACCATTGAAAATGCCTTTACAAGTTGGCTACGTATATATCTACGCATAAATGTCTAAGGGGGGTCTCAATTCTCACTGAGTGTTGGTTCCGGAAACACACCCTCGAATTTACGAAAAATCTCTATTGTTCAACAAAATTTGATCGAAACTCCCAATGTATGACACATACACAGAAAATCACACTTAAGTCGCGCGTTTTTATTTTTTATTTTAAAAGTAAAAATCTCTCGCATAAATAAATAAATAAATATAATGTATATATATATACATATGAGGTATATATATGAGATATATACATATTATATAAACTCATTTTCATATATTATTTATTTACTTGATGTATACAAATCTAAAGTTTTCAACGGAAGTCATAATGGCACTGCTATGAATATAAATCATTATGACTTTCCCAAAAGCAGTTCTATAATAATTTTAAATTGGATAAACCAACGTTGTAGACGGACCCTCATTAAATATTCATAAGGATTATTCGTTTTTTCTCTATATTATAACACGGTGATACCGACGATAAACTTACAATTTATCTCCTATACCAACGACGCCGCCGTAAAAAAACACTTTCCAACCATAATAAGAATAAATTATACTGCAGTATTAAAATGCGTCCGTATAAATAACATTATAATAAACATTATAATATTACACGAGTGCCAGCGTGCGTAGACGTAGACGCTCGATTATTTTCAACGACAATCGGTTGTTAGGATCGAAAACACTACAGCCCGCTAGTCAAACCACTGCAACTCAAAGCAAAATTAAATATTTTTTTTGGAATTAAACGAAACCGAATACAACAATATAACGAATTTTATTATTTTATTACAAATTGGGATCGAACAAATAGGCTCTCTCTCTCTTACAAATACACACACACACACATACCCACCCACCTACCCACACACACACACACACACACACACACACACACACACACACACACACACACACACACACACACACACACACACACACACACACACACACACACACACACACACAACTTCAATAATTCTGTATATTTCTATCGACTGTGAGTTCAATCAAGCAAATCAAGCAAAGTAACATTTAGAAATAAAACCATTTAATAGCATAGATATTTCGAAAGCTTTTTAATTTTTTATCTGAGCGAACCAAGTCGCAGTTGAACGTTGTCGTCACGTTTTTCGTCATAATTTATTATATTGAGGATTTTTCTTTGAATGGAATATTCAATAAGGACAGTACAAATAGATGAGTTTGTTAATAAGCGATTGCTGAACGAAAAACTACTTCAAAAATGTTTTCAAAATGCGTTTGAAGAATATTAAAAACATTGCCGTTACCGATTCGTGGAAAATACGTCTCTTCTCACGCTTATAGAAAGAATTATCCGATTAAAATGCGGAAATAAATTAACATTTCGATTTCTTTTTTTTTTTTATATCGAGCCCGATACACGGCCATTGTGAACAAGGCAAACTTATTACGTGAGCGAGCAGTGTATACGCGGTGTATTCGTGTACGCTTTATGTACTATGAAGACGAACAGATATAAATGATAATATCAAATCATTATACATGATAAATTTAAAAACAAGTCGTTTATGTGTCGCAGAGTTTTGATTTAGCACAAGGAACGCGATGATGGCGTGATATTGTATAATTTGTCTTTAAAATTTTAACTGTTGTGTATTTAAAAATATAAGTCGCGGCCTTTTATCGTTTAACAAAACGTCTGTTGAATATCGAGGAAATAACACACACACACACACATATATTATTATATTTTAACAAGCAGCGGGGAATGCTCACTCTGATGTATGGGCATGCTCATTAAATTTATATGTATCATATTGTATTATAGTTATATTTAATTTATAATACACACATTTGTAATCGTTTATATTAAAGATTTTAATTAAATATTTTTAAACAGCACTTATAGTATTTAAATAATACTTATTTTAATTGATAATTGAGTAACTCTTTTAACAAAATTAAGTTACCTCCATGTTTTTTTTATTTGTAAATAAAGTCAATTATCCTTTCTTTTTCGACTAACTTTTCTGTAATTTTATCATTTAATTCAGGGCTCATTTTTAAATCTTCTAAAACCTACCTTTTTTCCAATAGATGAAATTGCCGTTAAAAAGACAGTTTTTCTTGACCTTGAGTAGACATACAATTTTTATTCTTTTAAGGGATGAAAATGTTCTTTCTGCTGATGCTGTTGTACTTGGAATAGTTGCAATCAATTTAGCTAGTTTATAGAAATTTAATTTTTGATTGTTATTTTGATATGGATGACGGCATTCGGCATTAATGAAGAGCATATTACAAGAATGAGCATGCTCGGGGTGGTTAGTACCGTAGCTGTTGGTAGAGTAGGTCTCAGAATAACCAATATTTCACAGCTATAACAAGCGTCGTATAGCTTGCGCACACATCTATCGCATGCTCTGTCATTAAATGTCAAGATAAAGATAAACACAGATAAGTATAACAGAAATACATGAAAATTTTGCCATGCATTATGTTTCTTTTAAAGTATGTAATGAAATATTTGTAACAGCAAAATCATTTTTATATTTTTATTAATTATTATTATTATAAAAAAATTAAAATGTATTCCTGTGCATACGGCGCATGTTTAGCATGCCTGAAGAATTCGCCACTGATACCAAATGATATTGAAATACATATGTCTATTAAAATGTGTACAAGATGCACATAGATTCTGAGTGAGAGAGTATGAATACACGCTTGTGTGTCTATTTGTTTGAAAATGATGTTCATTTTAGTTTTTTTGAAGTGGACCTTCTGTACAAAGGGTACAAAAAATATAAAATATTCTCACGCGTTACAATCGGGCACGGTCGGCGTCTCGACACATATTAACACCACACGCACTCACGCACACACACACAAACACACACACACACACACACACACACGCGCACACATACACACACACACACACACACACACACACACACACACACACACACACACACACACACACACACACGCACGCACACACACACACTAGAATCCAGTCTTACCGCCTATTCATTGTAATTGATTCCGAGTTAAATAAAGTAAAGTAAAATAAAAAAAATATTATACCAATCGGCGCAACACACTTAGTGAAAACTGTTTGGTAAAAAACAAGCGGCAGAGTGATAAATTTATGACAGTCCACAGCGAAGCGATAGCAATCAAACCGGTGAGCAAATTAAAATAGATCGAACATCTCAATATTCTATACATTATGTGAAACACAATACGTTTTGTTTGATTCTTAATGTTTTTAAATTATTATTTAAAGTCTGTTTTATTACTCACAGAGCTGTTTTTTTAATGAAATGGTTTCTTCTTAAAAAACATATTTCAACAATTTCGCGGAACCCTAATTAAAGTTCGTGGCACCCTGAGGTGCCGCGGCAACCTGGTTGAGAATCTCTGATCTGTAATGCACCATTCTAATATTTGAGACTTTTTTCTCATAGTATTTAACAAATAGTTATTTTTTCACGCGGCAAAACGATTTTATTCTGATCTCAAAATCGTTTTCCGGCGAAAATTATTATTAATTATTAATTAATAAACAAGGCCACCAAATTAATGTGATAATGGATCGATTCGTCTTGATATTTAAATAACTATACATCAACATTTAATTAATTCTAAATGTTCAAGCAGATATTAAAATTAATAGGTACGCAAAACATCTAAACTTTACAAACCGTATTACTCACATAAAAATTGCAAGTTATATGCAATGCCAATACAAAAAAGAAATGAATAAATGTTATTTGTAAATGAAATCAAACATTAAAACGAAAGCAATAAAATTTGTATTATTAATAACCGATTTAAATAGAACATCGTTTTAATCAATAGCAATTATCATGAATAACAAAAAATTTCATATAATGTGAAAATTTCATGAATATCATTAAATACACGTCAATTGGCAGTATATTTCAACAAACACACTGAAACGTTTTTAATTATTAACACTATGAGATTTTTCTTTCACTCGTATTTTTGAATTCGATACATTTATTTTGTATGTTTTGTAGACGATTTTCGTGAGAGATATTCGCCGTTCGAATAGTGTATAATAATATGGTGTACCGTCGCCGCTGCCCGCGTAGCGTTGTCGTCTCTCGGCCGCTGCCGTCACGAACTGTTCAAACCGCGTGCGGCCGCATGGGATCCTGGTGCATTTGGAGTACAACTCATCTTCATTTTCGTCTGTTTATACGGTGTTTATACGGGATACAACGAAAAACCGAACGGTGGCGAATAAAATACGCACAGAGCTAAAATAAAATAACGAAATGTCATAATAGGTCAGTACAATCTGGAGAATCCTACGAAAAATTAAATTTAAAAGCATTTTATGTTTGGTTTTTTAGTATATTATTTCAATGAAACTATAATAATAATAATAATAATAATAATATGTATAATAGCATGCAAAACATAATTTTGTGTATATCATATTATATCTAATGGGTAATGACTAGGGTTGTAAATTTTAAATGTTTTACATGAAATATTTCATTATTGGAAATTTCCCGCTTTAAGAAATATTTCAATGAAATTATCTTTTCTATTATAATGCAACTATTTTAGAATTGTTTTTTTTTTGTTTTTTTTTTAATAAAATTTGTAGGGATTTACTTGTCTATAAAGTATAAATCTATCAATCTAATCAATTATTAACGTCATATAAATGAATATAATGAACTCAGAATCAACTATATTTTAGTAATGTTTATGTGAAAAATATTTTATTTAGTATTTACGTGTATAAAGGGCGGCAAAACTTAAGTTCGCGTAGGTGTGTAAAATTGCTTGAGTCTGACCTGAACGCACCATGAATAGTAAAAAGTTAGCGAAATAATTTCGGGCAACTTTTGAAAGTATCGTCTACGTACAATTTAGTACATATTATTTATATTTATTACAGTTTATTACTATATTCTTATTATTGACATTTAAAATTTTAAAATTGATACGGTGAATACGCACAAGCCGCATTGTTAGTGATTGTTAGTCAATTTCGATTGCAAAATAACATCGTTATATTCGGATTATCGTTGTAACCGATATCGTAGTATACGACCAAAATTACTATACACATGACATGTAAAACCGACCTGAGAATCGTTTTACCCGAAATATCGTTATACACGACATCTTAATAAACGGATTCTACCGTATGCTGTAAATTAAATGTACGAAACGGTTGTTTTATTTTGTCAAAAACATAATATCACACATTTTTTTATTTAAATTAAAAAAAAATGTTATGATAAAATTAAATTTAAAAATGACCAATACGGAATATAAATATCGGTGTTGGTTTATTATAGCCTCGTCACTCAAGTTTGTTATCTTCCCGCCTCTCATAATATTATAAATACATTAAATAAATATTGATAAAAATTATAAAAGTTCTGCCGATTCTTAAAATCTTTTTAAATACGTGAATAAACGAATAGTTCGACGGAAAAACGTATTGTTTCAATTAGGTGCCTACAATGGGCGTAAAAATTAAATTTAAAAGCATTTTATGTTTCGTTTTTTGAGTATATTATTTCAATGAAACTATAATAATAATAATATGTATAATATCATGCAAAACATAATTTTGTGTATATCATATTATATCTAATGAGTAATGACTAGGGAACGGATTTATATGTAAATGCATATTTTTATTAAAACAATTGATATTTAAGATTTGATAAGAAATGTTCATGATTTAAATCATTCCTATTAAAATGATGCTACTTTTATTTTACATATTTTTACATATTTTGGTATGATCACATATTTTTGCATATTTGGTAAATAAGTAGATATTTTAATAATTTTTGATTTTTTCATCGATTTTCGAGGACCAAAATCTTATCGATCACCAACTATTATACGTCATCGTTCATACGATTTCAAGCCATATCGTCGCAGTGGACAAAAACAGCCATTATGAACTGTGACGAACTACGTGGAGCAAATATTTAATAGTTATCTTTAGTTTTATAGTCATAATCTTATAATTGTTATATAGATATAATAGATGTCTTAATACAGTTAGCCGTTTTAAAAATATTTTGAAACCTAATAGGAGACATTTAACATTCGATAATTTAAATGATATTGTAATACCTAATTCAATGCAACAAGTCATTTTGATAATTTAATAATAATAATAATTATTTTTTTTTATTACCAAATTTTTTTCCCACATTTTCGGATGCTTTTAGCACATATTTTATAAATAATACTTCCATATATATGTACATATTTCTGTATTTTTATTACATATAAATCCGTTCCCTAGTAATGACTATTGTAATACGTAAGTGTATTAAAATGTGTTCAGGATGCACATCTTTTTTAGATTCTGAGTGAAACGCGATACTTAATATTTATTGGTTTGACAATGATGTTTATTTATTTTATTTTTTTTAACTGAAACTTCTGCGCAGAGGGTACAAAAAAAATTAGGTGCCTACTATGGGTGTTTGTTATACAATATGTGTTGTTTAAAAACTAACAATCCAACCGATACAACGAAACAAATCGTATTATACGTTATTATATATTACGTTTTTATTAAAATTAATTTATGAGATTTATTACATTTTGAAACTTTTTTTTGGATAACAGACAGTCATTACATTTCCTAGCTCGTTTAAAACAAAATTAACGCATCCGGTTACTATAAAAATGTAAACACAGCAAAGTTTACTGATACAAAAACTTCTGTACAAATTACGGATCTTAAAACCAAAAATTACAAATTTAACGAAATAAATATAGATTTATCTCTATATAATTCGTATTCTAATCGATTAAAAATTTTATTTAACTGAACCACAACGTCGTTTGATCGTTTGAGATCGTTTGAGTGCACGTTAATCGTCTAGCCGAAATCTTTCAGCCGGATTTGTCTTCGTCAAACTCTCAGACGCGAAACGCCGTCTTACTTTCTGTACGATCGTTTAAGTCCCGGATTCGTCGGCGCCGCAACCCGCGTGTGCGCGCGACTCCATCGCACTCGTTGCGCGGATCACGACCGATCGACTTGACGTTAAATGTTAAATTAATCTATTGCAAAATGTTTAGAAAATTCTTTATTTATGTGTTTTACACTTCCTACGACCTAAAATTTTTATGTTTCTATCGCTCAATACTACAAGAGAGAAAAAGTAGTAATAGAACAACAGTTGACCAGGACTTGATGAATGGAAAACTATTTGCATAAACAGTTATGACAAGGTTCGCCGTCCCTGCTCTATAGGCATACGAATCATTACTGTATTACGAGTCACGTGTGTTATTCATAGGCACCTATACGAAAGTTAATAAATACGTATTATTGTTTTTCCTTCTGGGCGTTGAGTCATATTACACACAGTCGTTTCTAATCAATAACGTCGATCGTCGTCGACGGTATCACTCACGGACCGAATCGGATGATTTATGTCGATGACATAACAACAAAATATCTTGTTTTTCGAGACGACTCTTTGACCCTTCCGTCACCCGTAGTCGACACAATATCGGTGGTGGCGCCGAGACAACAAAAGTCCGGCGTCTAGGTGTGCCGGTACACCTCGGGTCGTGGAGAAAGAGTCGGCAGGGTACAACGTGCACTCGTACGGCGTACGTCTGCTCGTAATGTCCTCGGCGCCGAGAAGATACGCATCTACGCGTCGCAGTAATAACGGCGTGGCGTTTCGACAGACATAATACGAAAATAATATATTATAAATGGTTATATATATAAGGCACGGTCGGTTCGTTTCTCCGAGAGACGGACGGTCGACGAGGACCGTAGACAATAGTAATAAAATATAATAATATTCGTTCGACCGTCAGTTGCCGTCTTCGAACACGTGAAAGCGGCGTGTCATGGCGCCACTCAAAACGATAGCACTTATTGTTGTCCCCGATGGTTGGAGCGTGAAGTGTTCATGTGATTCTATTCTTGTCAACGATAAAATTCCTATAGCGACGTTCGACGCCGGCGCGTAGAATATTACGCGCCTAAGTATTTGTTAAAAACATGTATTTTTCAACCCACGACTACATAGGTACTCATATATACGTATGAAGTCAGCGAACCCTGTAATTAAAATGCTACAAAAGCGTGTATGAATGTAATGTGAGTTTAATTAAAAGGAAATCGTTTAAACCTCTGCACTTAATCATATAATTAAAAGTTTAATGATTTAATCGCATGTACCTATATCATTGTTTATTTGTTTCTAGAATAAAAACAAAAGTCGTGTAGTCTTATAGTACCATACTACCATTCTTAAGGTACGCTTTCCTAGGAGCGCGTTTTTTGCGTCGTGTATGACGTATTACGCTTAGCGCAGTAGGAAAACGTACCGGTGTCGCCGGGATTATAATATATATGTACATATTTCTGTATTTTTATTACATATAAATCCGTTCCCTAATGATGACAAACACAATTATATCTGTTGTAGTCACTCGATTGCAAATTAACATTTTTACGATTTTTTCGATAAGAAGAAGCATATCTGAATATATGCATTCAGCATTGTATATTATATTATAATATTTAATATTATTGTTTCACACTATTTAATTTATAATTTATAAAATATATTGAAATCGTATGTATATAATATTATATCAAAGGACTATTATAATAATTTGTAATGCGTAATTATATTAAAATGTGTACAAGATGCACAGAGCTTTTAGATTCTGAGTAAAACAGGATATCTATTGGTTTTAAAAAAATGTTTTTTTTTTTTTTATAAAATATTTTTACAGAGAGTTCTCTCACGTCATGGTCGGCGTTGAGACACTTTTTAACACACACACACACACACACACACACACACACACACACACACACACACACACACACACACACACACACACACACACACACACACATGCACGCACACTGGAATCCAGTCATATCGTATATTCATTGTAATCGATTCCGAGTTAAATCTAGTAAAGTAACATTTAGATAAGAAAAAAAATCATTTAATAATAAAATAAAGAATGCCTAAACCTTTTTTTTTTTTAAATCAACATTCGATTAAGACAATTTTTTCCTAGACGTTATGTTATCGTCACGTTTTTCGTCGTACCTAACGCATATTATTATTATTATTTTATTATTGTTATTACATAGAAGATTGGTCTTTAAAATATTACATACCTATATCATTGAGGTCATTATTACAAATAATACAAACAGTTGATCAGAATTCCTAAACTTTCTTTTTTATCTAAATCAATATTTGATTGAGCCAAGCCTGTTTTGAACGTCATCGACGCGTTTTTCGTCGTAACGCATATTATTATTATTGTTAATATTATTATACTGAAGATTGGTCTTTAAAGATTATTTTTATTGATTTAGACCATTATCAGGACAAAATAGACTATCTAAATAAACAGTTAGAGGCATTGTGTTGGCAAAACACTCAGTAAAATAATGAAAATATCACAACAATCGCTTATTCGCAGAAAATGTTTGTCTCATCTTGCGCGGAAAATAGGTCATGATAATTCTTATCATAAACCTTATGAAAAAAATAATAATAATTATAATCAAAGCAATAATAACGGATGACATTTTAAATTAACATTTTTCTATAAATCAAATACATATTATGTTAGTCAAATCAAAAAACCAAATGAACTTTTGTACCTATAAGATGTTTATATTATTAAATTTATCAATTGGGTAAATGATTTATTAAAATAAGTAAAACTCATAAAAGTAGATAGGTAGATGAAAAAATTAAAAAAAATTAAACTAATATTTTCAATGTAATTTTAATTCATTCTTATATATTACAAATTTAAATTATAAAATAATAAAAAAATGTTTATACAATAATATTGTGGATTATATACTTATACGGAATTCTTTAAGAGTTGCCCAATTTTCAATCATTGAAGTCAAGTCAATCTCATCCAAAATGTCCTTAGATGAGTTCAGTACCATAAGATCAGTTTTATTAGAAGTTCTAAAAATAGACATCGGTAGACAGTACCTATTCTCATTTAATTTATTCTGTGGTATTCTAAATATACATTTATTTTTATCCATAATCGATCGCCCACTGATTGTGTGTGTGTGTGTGTGTGTGTGTGTGTGTGTGTGTGTGTGTGTGTGTGTGTGTGTGTGTGTGTGTGTGTGTGTGTGTGTGTGTGTGTGTGTGACAATTATGAAATATTTAATTAATTAATTTCCATTTAAATTAAATTAAATTTTTTTATTTAAATACAGTAAGACCCGTTTTCGGTGTTACGAACGAAAACACAGAACGAGTGAGAGAGAGAGAGAGAAAGAAAACATAACGTTCGGCTCGTTTTGCACGTCGTGTGGTGGTCGTCCGTGACCGCCGTCGCACGGACGCCTCGTTTCAATAACGGCAGTCGAGCGCGCCAAGGACAAGTCTCCCGGAAGCGCGTCTGACACTATCACCATAATATAACCTACCATAGGCGCACGCAGAATTTTTTCCAGGAGGGCCAAAAATTCAAAACACTACTAGGAAATGTGGTATTTACTATAAAATGTTTATGGTAGGTAATTCAAATTTCAATGCATTTGTTTTTAAAATGACTGATCTTATGCAAGGTAGGTACTTTACAGGATATAAATGTGTTTTCAACAGTTTCAAGTAAACAAATATTATTGCTATCAGGATATTGTTTTGGGATATATTCATCTATGCACTTTTGGTGATTACTAACGCGTTTTCAAAATTTTTAACCTATTTTAGTAACATTATAAAAAAAAAAAAAAGAGACGACTTAAGATTGAAATACCAACAATATTTATTAAACATAATTTATTTGTATCTTATAATTTTACACTATAAGAACATAAGTTCATCAGGTTTAAAAAAAAAAAAAAACAATACCCGAATTTATTTATAAGTCATACTAATTTGGAAATTAAAAATTAAATTAATAGTTATATATTAATTTTTGAAAACTGTCTACATTTTATCAATTGTTTTGTAGCTTTCGGGTCATTAATTCATATTTTGAAAGGCATTTAAAACCAAAACTCAAAAATCGCATATTATGTAATATATCTAGTCTAATAGATCCAAATAATACTTATTATCCTGTTCACAAACGGATGAGTAGAAAAAAGTTTTAATATCATAACAAAGTCGACTAAGGTAAAAAGTAATGATAAAACTCATTACTTTTAAAATTTTTCATGTAATGAATTCCAATTTAAAATATTACCTTATGTTGATGGCTCATGTTTGGTTTTTAAAATTCCAGGGGGGGGGGCAAATTCCCCATCTTGTCCCCCCTCCTCGGGCGCCTATGTATACAAGCCCTCATAGGTTTCCTTGTTTCTCTAAAAATTATGATCGTACGATATTTTGCCGTACGGAAAAAATCGATGTGTGTGCGACTAGCCTTAGAGGTTAGACGAACGAAATAATAAAACTAGAGAGAGAGAGAAAGAGTGTGTGTGTGTGAGAGAGAGAGGAAGAAAACATTACGTTCGGCTCGTTCCGCGCGTCGTGTGGTGGTCGTCCATGACCGCCGTCGAACGACGCCTCGTTTACATAACGACTACGGTCGAGCGCGCGAAGGACAAGTCTCCCGGGAGCATTTAAACATACCATACATTGTTTCACAACCGGTCGTTTATGATTGGCCTATTTCAAATTGCGCGCGCAAAAATATTATAATTAAGATTATAATCATAAAATATTCACTATCATAGAACAACAAATCACAAAAATTTCTAAATATTTAAACTAGGAACAAAATTAACTAAAAATATGCATCATGATTTTACGGATTTATTATAAACATTAATACATTATAATAATTCATAATACTATCGAACACATTATTTTTCTTCCGGATGGATTTGAGTTCCTTGCATTCCATTGAGTGTTTGTTAAAATTCCTAACTCCTTAACCCATTGATTTATATCGTCGATTGTTTTTAAATTGCTACGGACTCCGGGATATAATTCAAGTTCTCTTCACTCACTATATTCTTAAAGCAATTCGGAAGTATAATTTTTTAATATAAATATTAACAATTAATATAGGAAATAATAAAATAATTAAAAATAATAATATTCATTAAATAATATAATTATATATTATTATTAGTTTATCAGTGGTCTTTATAATTATTAATATCGCGACTCGCGATAATGTGACAGTGATTATTTTATAATAAATTTATAAATCATAATCCTAGTTATAATTTTACGCGCGCAATTTGAAATGGGCCAATCATAAACGACCGGTTGTGAAACAATATTATTACAAATATTATTTTTCATTCTGTGTGGTATGTCGTGTTATATATGGTCCGATATTATATATATTATATTCCGGCTAGAACGTCGACGTTTCTACTCATGAACGTGATGCTAAATCGGTGTCGTTTATATAATCTATATGATAATTACATATCTACGTACGTTTTTTCAAAGTATTCAAGTACAAAAAAAATGTTTGATAATTTTTTAAAGAATTTCATTTTCATATTTTATGAAATCATCATTCGTCAGTAACGTTGTACACAGTCACACACACACACACACACACACACACACACACACACACACACACACACACACACACACACACACACACACACACACACACACACACGCATAAAATTCCTATTCATATCACAGTAAGGTTTAGTGAGGAGACAAGAAGAAATGAACATTTTTTGATATTGTTTAATCATTGCTGTTATTGATGATTGTAGATTATTAGTACAGTTAAAATCTTGGCGTAGACAACGAAATTCGTACAAAACTTCTCCGATTCATATTATTAATTATTATTTTTATATTATTATTATTATTATTAACATTGTTATTAACGATATGTACTATACTCATGGCGTTTTTCTATGTCGGATTTACTAGAATAAAATATCACAACAAAACAGTAACACTGTACGTTTAAAGCGTACAAATAGAAATCTGTCGTTATCTAATGTCGTGTGTCACCGTGACGGGACCACCAAATTCGTGGGAAAGTTTTTATATATAAATCGTTTCATCGCAACAATGGCCTGCAGATGTGTCGAAAAACGTACAATATGCCTATGGTATGATATATTATTTACACGTAAATGGCTATCGGGGATCTCGATTCTCACTGTGTGTTGCCCCGGAAACACACCCTCGTTTTTCGAATAACCATTATTGTCCAACAAAATTTGGGTCAAAACTCCCAACGTATGACGCACGCACAGAAAAACTCACAAAATTCGCACGTCTATTATATAAGTAGTTGTTATTTTAATGGTAAAAGAACTCTCATATATATATATATATATATATATATATCATGATTTATATTGATGATCCGAACGCACGAATGGTCGTTTTAGGGTATTCATACATACGTACGTGTGTATATATATATATATATATATATATATATATATATATATATATATATATATATATATATATATATATATATATAATACGTTTTTTCAAAGTATTCATGTACAAAAAAAAATGTTTCATACATTTTTAAAGATATTTATTTTCATATTTTATGAAATCATCATTCGTCAGTAACGTTGTACACAGTCACACACACACACACACACACACACACACACACACACACACACACACACACACACAACACTGTGAGATTTTTCTTTCACTCGTATTTTTGATTTCGATACATTTATTTTGTATGTTTTGTAGACGATTTTCGGGAGACATATTCGCCGTTCGAATAGCGCGAAATGTCCGCGTAGCGTTGTCGTCTCTCGGACGCTGCCGTCACGAACTGTTCAAACCGGGTGCGGCCACATGGGATCCTGGTGCATTTGGTGGTACACTCGGCTCCATTTTCGTCTGTTTATACAGGGTTTATACGGTTAATACGGTGTTCATACGGGATATAACGAAAAACCGAACGGTGGTAAATAAAAAACACGCACACAGCAAAAATAAAATAAAAAAATAATACCTACGAAAAATTAAATTTAAAAGCATTTTATGTTTCGTGTTTTGAGGATATTATTTTAATGAACTATTATTATAATAATAATTATAATAATAATAATAATAACAATAATAATAATAATAATAATAATAACAATAATAATAATATGTATAATATCATAAAAAAACATAATTTTGTGTATATAATTTTATATCTAATGAGTAATAACTATTGTAATACGTAAGTATATTAAAATGTGTTCAAGATGCACATCGCTTTCTTCTGAGTGAAACAGGCTTTGGTTTAACAATCGGTTTGACAATGATGCTGATATTTATGTTTTTTTAAGTGAAACTTCTTCGCGGAGGGTACAAAAAAAAAAAAAATTAAACTCTAAATATTGCATTATTTCATTTAATTCGAAATCCAATACGTAATAATAATATGCTGTCGAACAATTTTCATAGAAAAATTATAGATATTGTATAATGTGTGTGTGTGTGTGTGTGTGTGTGTGTGTGTGTGTGTGTGTGTGTGTGTGTGTGTGTGTGTGTGTATATTACATTTATCATATTAGCAGTATTTACACTCGTATGTAACTAAAACAGAATCATTCGTACCTGTCTATATGCATGAATATAAATTAAAGAATTATTTTTTTTGCTCACATTGGTGTCCACGTCTTATTGAGTTTCCACAGTTGACGACGACGCCCGTTATGAACACTGCTATAACATAGTTATAAATTAAAGAGCGGATTTTTAGGTTCTTAAAACCTTAAAATATGATGCTAATATGCTTCAAAAAAAACCTTAAAATATTCTCTATATATTCTTTAAATTTGTAAATGTGCAAATATGATTTTTTTCTAAAATAGTTCAATAAAAATAATAAATAACTTTGCACCATACCTTTGGAAACAGGTAAATTATTGAATTACAAAATATGTTAATCAGGTGATACATAGCTACGTAAATGTGATAAAATATATTTAAAAATACATAACAGTTTAGTGAAAATAATAAATAACATTGCACCATTCCTTTGGTAAAAGGGAATTATTGAACAATGAAAAATGTAAATCAGTTGATACAGAGCTATATAAATATAATAAAATATTATAATTAAAAAAAAAAATAACATAATAGTTTAGTAAAAAATAATAGATAACTTTGCACCATTCCTATGGAACATAACCAATTCGATTACAGACAAGTGGATAATTGAATGATTTTCAATTTTTATCACTCTTTAATCAAATTATTTTTTTTCCTAGAAAAATTATTCCTGACAAAATCACATTTCGAGAAATTAACAAAATATACAAATTTTTATGAAAAATAATAGAATATATTGTAAAATATGAAAAATAGGCGACATATTCTCTAATGCCCAAAATATGCTTTAATATGCATAATTAATTTTTTTTCTATAAACTCTGTGATAGATAAATCGTCCACATTTTTCACACTCGTAAAGTTGCATAAAATCAATAAAAATATGTAAAAACCTAAAGATCCGCTCTTTAGTTATAATTAGAGTCCTGATTTGTATGCACTCAAAAAGGGTAAAATAGTATGCATTTATTCATCTAAAAACTTTTAATTATGCACTTGATATGCTCTGATTTTTTTTAATTATATGCAAAAATATACTCTTGCCCAACATATATGCATTTATTTGCATAATTTTTATGCACTTAGTTATGTTTTTGTTATTTTTTTAATTTCTTTCATAAATAATAATTCAACTTAACAAGATAGGTAGTTTAATTTTTTGATTGCAGACATCAACTTACAATATTGGATGAGGAATAGTAAATATTTAAAAATGTATTCAACAAATCAAACAAATATTTTAATTAGGAGTAGTAAAAAATAATATACAAAATCATATTAAATCCTCTTATACCATTTCTTTGGTTAATATTTTTGAACAAAGATACAAAATAAAGAAATTTTAAAAAATACACGGTTTTATAAACTTTAATACTTTATAATAGGTACCAAATATGCTTGAACATGCAAACATTTTAAAATATGCCGTTATCTCTGAAATGGTATGCATTTATATGCAAAATAAATTTTTTTCTATGCATTATCTGTTACACAAATCGTCCACATTTCTTACTGTCATCGAACTGCATTCACTCATTACAAATATAAAATTGCATAAAAATCCGGACTCTAGTTATAATAGTTCTATAAGCATATTTAAATTTATAGTGAGTAGTAATATTATTAAACGTCAGTCAGCTAATAACCGACATTGTTTCAATGAAATTAAGAATCATCTTATATCGTTGTTTACTCATTTAATATATTATTTTTAACCCGATAATCATGTAACAAGTATATTATAACAATGATATTACAATAACGTAATAGCCAGACGTGTACAATTTATTTCACAGTGTAAACAGATTCACGAAATTTAATGGGCCACACGTGTCACCGTGATATTTTGCAATATCAACCAGTTATGAATCCAGTCAGATAATCAAGGTGCCACAATATTAAGGTGGTTTCCACGCCTTGCATTTCGTTTAGCGACACGTGTTACTCGAAAATATCCGAATACTCGGATATTTTTTTAATCCAGATAAAAATCAGTTCAAACATCCGTAATCCGATTATATTCGGGTATAAGTATACTATTCGGATATATTCGGATACATTCGGATAATCGTACTATTGGGATATAGTAAGATATTTGTAATAACTACAATAATACCAAAAAATCATGGTATGTTATAACAGAATAAATATTATAAATTATAATATTATATAATTAGAGACAGTGTAATACAATATATTATTATTTAAATACTGTTTACGTATTTTACGGTTATTTGTATAATTTTTGGTGAGTTATAATGTTATAATAATTTATTAAAGTGTGTATAAAAAAAAATCCTGACTCACGATTTTTGAATTTTTGTTAGGATAATTAGGTAGGTATATGAGTAAGGTCATATTAAATTTTCAGAACTTTTTGTCAAATATTTAAAATTATATTACATAAAAACTTTCAAACAATTTGGTAAATTAAAAGTTCTATATTTCAGTCAATAGTGCTATAATTGTTCTGAAAATGTTGTCCAATATAAAAAATTATGTATTTGATATTGGATAAAATTTTCAAGTTTCTAGCTTCAATACTTTTCAATTTATGACTAAATACCTAAAATCTGAACAGTGAAAATCTCGTTTACGGCGGATTTTTCCGATTTTACCGTTTTTACTTACTTTTTCGATAGTTATTCTTGATTACTGGAAAAACTATGGAGATTTTGGAAAAAAAAACAGTGTTTTTGTAAGGTTTTTGAAGCACATACTATATGTAGTAAGAGCAGTTCGTAGCAATTTTGTAAGATGGGCGTCATTTTATCATCTTACTTGCGTTTTTTTTTTTCATATGTTGATATTCACATCTTCTTTAACATTTTGTACGTTTTATTAGATTTGATATCTAATCTATAAAACTATTAATGTTTATTACAAAATCTAACAATATAGACAATTATAAGCATAGCCAATACTGAATTTTCGATAGCAAGAACCCTTTTTTATTTTTGTCTTGGCTCTTTTTTTTCTTTTCGTCATGCGGCTCGGAAGTCTCTACTTGTTGGACACCACTGGTATAGTCGATCCGACGGGTGACGTTCTTTTTCTCAGTCACGACCGTGCACGAACCCCTCGTGTAAACCGTTTTGGCGCTCAGCCGAACATAAAAAAAAAAGGCTTTGTGCAACCCGACGTTACTATTAATACTTGATTTAATTTCCCCTCTTCGAGCACGTCGTCATTACATTTCCGGGTTACAATGGTTTTTTGTTTGAGCCGCCGGCACGTGTGGCGGACGTCATCAATAATCGTCGTCCAGACGTGAACGAAAATGTTATACAATGTACGCGTTGGACGTGCGGCGCAGTTTGACTCGGGTGACGATAACAATCACGAAAAATACGACGACACGACGAACATAATAATAATAATAATAATAGACTTAACAGTAGTTATATTGACTTGGTCTATTATTATATAGGAGAAAACGGACCACGTGCTGTGTTTTAAACACACTTATTTTTTATCCCTCTCCCGCCTGAACCCGCATCAATGCGCCGACGTTCCCTCGGCAATATAAAAGTATTGAACGTATTCAACGGTGTTATTATAGTTACGATTGGGGTCTATAACTGTTCAATTAATAATTGAATAAAAGAAAAATCTTCAATGTCATAATCATATTGTTGTTTAAGTTGAAAAATGTTTTTTTTTTTTTTTTGACAACTGCTTTTAACAGGTCGGCTCATTCAAATAAAATGTTTAATACAAATAATTGCATGAAATAACTGAGACCATAACCGATATTCTTATTTAATTTTACTTCATTTAAATACACTACTTCATAATACAAATTATCTTAAAATCGCCTTCCGGTGGGCCATTCCCTCTTCCCCAACCACTCATTTAAACTAAACTTAAACAATCCTCCTCTATGCACATTTCTCAACCCCGAAAGTCCGTGCGACTTCGAGCACCTAAACTTTGAGTGTCCCTCTCTGGGGCAGGAGCGTGCCAAACTTAAAAGGGAGATCGAGGCACGGGGCACCTCCTTCGATACCCACTACCTCCTGAACTCCAGGGCTGAGGGGGTGATCATCAAAACAATTGGTTTTATTTTGGAGACTGGGCTGTCTATATAAAGGGGCCCACACACGATCAGTTTAACTGTGCAGTTTATCACGTGTGACGTCATGTCTGAGCGATTATAAACTGAGGAAACTGTGCAGTTCTGGCGGATTTTTACGCAGGCTTTTGGCCTGTGCAAGATAGTCTACTTTGCGCCGATTAACGGCGCAGTTGAATCAGTTAATCGAACAGTTTGCACAGTCTTCTATAGTCGTTTCTAGCCACGCACGTGCTATTTTAGCTATTTTCTATTATTTATTTACTTTAATTATTCTTTTGTCACCATCATGGCGAAAAAGAAAAAACAACTTTTGAACTTCATTGATAACACGCTTTTCATACACAACACGCTGCTGCTCTTTTTTTACGGTCACTCATTGTCGTATACAAACACATACAGTAAACCGTGACTACACCGCACGAAAAAACAGAGAGATCTGTGAATATAACTGAAGAAAAAACTGATGTACCCTACACACCTTCAGTTCAGACAACGGTACTATTTTTACTCAGTTAATTGCACAGATAAAATGCACAGTTAAACAGATCGTGTGTGGGCCCCTTAACTGTCTCCTCTATATGTATTTCTCTTTTATTATTATTATTATTATTATTATTATTTTCATTGTATATATTAATCTCTAATTGTATTATCTGTATATCTATATTGTTATTTTATTTAATTTGTCGAGCTAAATAGTTATTACTAAAGGCTAATAAAAAAAAAAAATAAAAAAAAAAAATACAAATTATCATCGCTCGGCCCTGACGTGACCGTGACCGTGACGTCTCGTCTTCGAACGACGGCCAGACGGGCCAGACGAGTCGACAACAATATTATTATACTGCAGTGCGACACGCCAACGAACGTAATAACTGTAATTATATTACATTCTCTCCACGGTTCTGCCTCCGCCCACCCCCCGAAGTCGTCTCGTACGGTCCCGCAGCCCGTCATCGATTACAACGTCATGATGACCGCATCGGGTTAGGTTCTCCGTCTCGGGCACGTAGTCACGTTACTCGGTCTCTGACATAATAGTTTTTTTTCCGTCCGCGTCGTCTGCAGACACGATCACGAGCACGTGTCACGGACACGTCGTGATGGTGCAGCGGTTCTCAATCTTTTTATATTCGCGTACCACCTACACAGTTTGAAAATTTTTACGAACCACCTGAAGTTTTTTCTTTTTTTCCTAATTAATAATTTAAACTTTTTTTTTTTATACGTACCTATAGAGTTTCATTTTATTAGCAACTACAAAATTATGACAATATACGTATATTGAATGGAAATTACTTCGCTTTTTACATAATAACAATATTATGTCACTAGAACCAACAATTATCCTTAATTCCTTTTCAAGAGCCGTTATTATTTCTATATTGGAATTCTTCGAAAACGCTGGATTCTTAATTTGATTATATTGGTTTAAAATTCCTCAAACGTTTGTTCAATTTTTTTTTTTATTTATTTCTTTAATATTTATTTATTTTTTTTTGTTTTGTTATTGTGGGTTTCTGTTTGTTAACTTTTTTAATCATTGACTGGTTTCTTTTTTTTTTTCAGTATATATTTCTATTGGAATTTTTTATATCTTTTATTGTTATTTGTTAATGTATCTTTAGTTGTAATAGTTAAGCTGTAATAATTTTATATTGGTAACTTAAATAAAATTAAAAAATTAAAAAAAGTATTGAATGCACAAAAAGAAATTAAATTACATAATATTATGTAGGTACAAATATTATCATTAGGGCTAGGATTTTAATGACCCAAAAAACATAAAAAAATGACGTTAAAATAACCTAAAAATGACCTTAAAAAATGCCCAAAAGATAAAAAATGATTTTAAAATGTTATAAAAATGCATTATAATATTAATTATTATTTATTAATTAATATTTCGGTACAAAATTATTTAAATTATAATATTATAAAAACAGCAAAAAAAATGTTAATTTAGGATTTTCTTGATATGAATAATAAAGTTTGAAGTTTGGACTTATAATGTACTATTATGTGACTACTACACACTGTACTCTCCAAATCACTGTCATTTAATTTAACGATTAAGATAACTCGCGGTATCGAAGATTATTCTCTATACTATCTCTACAATAATTGAAATATTGAATATGATATAATTTCTGTTACAAATTCAAAACTTTTATCGAGAACATCTAGTGTGAATGAAAATGTATAAAAATATTACCTAGATTACAAAAAAGTATAAAAAAAATGCCCGTAAAATTGAAAAATTGACCTAAAAATGCTACAAAATGACCCTAAATCCATAAAAGTATAAAAAATGCAAAAAAAAGCATAATAGAAACTATATATTTGGACTCGTATATGACCAAATCACATTTTGTGCTTCAAAAGCTATGTTCTGTAAATCCTAAAAAAAAATGCAAAATCCTATACTAATTATCATTATCATTGTGGTATACTTCATAATTCAGTACAACGGTTGGTGTTGTTTTGAACGGACGTTGACGTCTATATCGGTCTCCATATTGGTAACTCAAAGCCTTAAATCACTTTCTACATTTAATTTATTTCTATAATAATTATTTTTTGTGTACAATAAGTGGGAAATATGTATTTTCACGCAGATAAGTTGACACAAAAGAGATGAGAAACCGTAGAGCTTGTGAATAATGATTCATTCTAATTTTTTTTTTTTAAAGGAGATTTTCATCTCGTACCACTTATGAGCTCTCCACGTACCACTAGTGGTATGCGTACCATAGTTTGAGAGTCGCTGCCGTAGGGTATACTACATATACGCCGTATGCTCTCAAACTTTTAAGTAAAAAATCATGGTGTCATTACGTATACTTTTGAACGAATTCTGAAAAAAGAACAAATATTTATATATTTTTTTAAACGGTTTATTTTTTACTTAATATAAGTGAATCATCGTAGTAGGTATGATATTATCCCCCCCCCCCCGACAAAAAATAAAAATATTAAAAAATATTAAATTATATATATAATTTAATAATATTAAAATTTAAAATGCAAAATTATACAATACAAATAAAAAAAAACTAAATAATATTTTTTATTCTAGTAAGATAGCTCCTGGAAATTAAAAAATTTTAAATATTATCATTTGAAAAACATTCACATTATTGTTTTGACCTATCGTCTGTTCCTAAATTATGACGAAAAGCTCCTGCTTCTATTAAATTATAGATATTTTTACTGATGCACTTGAGTTGCTCATTTGTAGATTGACAAATATTTGGATGATTAATTCTCACTGGTGTTGTAAATTTATTATTCCACCCTTCCAAAATATTTTTTGTTCTACTTATACCAGCTTTAGTTAAGTAAAAACGTATAGAAGGTGGAAATAATGGCGGTATTCTTGTAAGTATGTATTTAAAGTCTATGTTTTTTTTATTTAGTTTTTTTTTTTTTTTATATAGTGACCGTTAACATAAGTTGTATCAAAGTACGTAAGAATTTGATCAGCATCTTGGTTATGCAATTTTCAATGTAAAATGTCCATACCTGAAACACAACCAAAAATATGTATTGATTCGGGGGGGGGATGTTTCAGTCCGGAGGAGAGGGGAACGTCCAAATACCGAGCAAAACGCGTTGATACAAAATAGTCGATTTACCCATTACGTTCCTTCCTCCGGTACAAGTGTTATTGAAATGCCACCCGGTGAAAATCCCTTAAAATATGCCATGCACACCGCTCCGCTGCATGCTGCTTGTGCGGTCTGCAGTGGTCTGATCCGAAATCGTATTTTATTCGATCGATTATCAGCGATGAATAGAAAACACGCCGGCGTGGCGTAACGTTTCATTTTAAAATTCGTGTAAAGTAACAAAAACGTATTGAATTCCGCTTTTGCCCGCGCGTCCCATGAAGATTTATCGTGCCCTCGACCACACACGTAGGTGCACGTCGAATACCGGTAACAATAGAGAAATAATATTCGAAGGTACCTATCGGAAAGTGTACGACCAGCGAGATAATGTTCGAAGGAAAATAATAAAAAGGTTTTATCCATGCGTGCATTTTGATAGATAATACGTTGTGTTCTCTCGATTGAACGACGACGCGTTCCGTTCAGCCGCTGGGAATGAAACGACTCGGAAAAAAAAACGAGCCGAAATCAAATGTTTCGAATAATAATTAATATTCCCAGACAACAATGATAATAATTACACGAGTCGGCCGTGGGAATCCCATCAAATGCACTCGAGTGGGTTCAACACAAACACACACACACACACACACACACACACACACACACACACACACACACACACACACACACACACACACACACACACACACACACAAACCCTTTCGACGTGCACGGCCGTAGTCGTTATATCGACGGCTCCGAACCAGTCGAGTCCGAAGCACTACAAGTCTGGCAGTTGACCGCCGTCTGTAGACACGAGTCATATCGTTGGTGGGAGGGGGGAGGGTGCACTGTCGGGAGGATCGAGCGGTTCGTGTATACGTCGGCGTGTAAAACGGCCCATACACGTTCAATATTATTGAAAAATTACTAAACATAATATTACCATTATCAAATTACCAGATCCGTTATCAAACAGTAAATCAGATTTAAATTCACTTTAAACAATTTACGCATTTTAATTACAAACAATTATGTCTGATAATTCAGATAATACTATGATATAGCTCTTGCTCTAACTATATTTCTTTTCTTGATAAAAGAAAGAAAACACGGAAGCAGAGGTTTTGGGCGAAATAAGTATAATATTGTGAAAATCTGTTATCTGAGTAACGATCAAACCAACCTGAAGACTAACGAATTTTTTCAAGAATAAACGAGTCATGCTATGATGAACTTACTGTCAATGCACAATATTACTGACAGTGCGTCAATAAAAATCAAATATTTTTAATTTGTTCAATATTATTGATCAATCCTTCAATACTGTCAATACGAATTCTATCGCATCACACATTTATCGCGATTATCGTTATTGCAGCGAGGTCACAAAATATTTAATGAAATTTCTCTAATAATAATATTGTGTAATATTGAAGTTGAGTAAAGTAAATGTAAAATAATAAAATAAAATTAATAAATAAATTTAAAAAAAAAATGTTTTATACTTCGCCTATAATATTATTCGATTATAAGACTCACTTTATGCTGGTCCCAAAGTGAGTCTTATAAGCGGCTGTCCACTGTATTTAAATAGGATATGTGATTTTCCGTAAACGGTAAAGCCACGACGGTAAAAACCGTCCGGACGAACGGCGAAAAAATCACAGTGTGGCAGGCCACTAAAAACACTATGTTTAAATCGACGGTATTAAGTTACTTAATTCCGCGCCGTCGTCGGTCGCGTGGCGGTTTGAAACGGCCAGCGCCGTTCAAAAACAATAGTCTTTTGGACTGAACGTAAAAAACCGTCGTGGTAATACCGTTCGGCACCGACGGTGAAATAATCACAGTGCGTTCATTACCTACACATTCGACTTTAAATTCTAAAATAATCTCTTTCTTTCGTGTTCGTACATGTGAAATTTCATAGAATTAAATTATTTTTACTATTATTATTATTTTTTTTTATTATTTATTGGAAAATATACAATCTATACCTACCCAATGGTATAGCGAGAATATGTGCTACAATAATTTAAAAACATGATTTGGGTGAGGGAAGAAACCATCCAGTGATATATAAAAATAAATCAATCGTCAATCGTTGTTACATTATAGTTTTGGTACAAAATTATTTACTCAACAATTTTGTACCAAAACTATAATATATTAGTAATATCATATGTATATGAGTATATATATATATTGTTACTGACAATATGTTTAATACAGGTGTTATAATATAATATAATGTATAGTATTAATATATAATGTCTAAAGTCTTGAGCCAATAATAATATAACAATAAGATTCTCATGATAAACATGTGTCGCAAAAAACGGTTATATCTAAAATCAAATATTATCGAAATTGATATTGTCCCTTATGGACCCAAGCCACAACATTGTGTATATAAAATAATTAATTCGAATTCCTAACCAAACATGGATGCCTTGCCCACTTGAATAGGTGTACACTTTATACAGGCACGTATACGAGGGTTTTTTTTTGGTGTTAACGCCCCCCCTTTCATTGTTTTAAACGTTGTGTTTCTGAAATTTATATTATTGATTTTGCTAACATTAAGTTTATTAATTAAGTTGCTGCCATTCGAGCACAAAATAAAAAATATAGTTTCCTAGAAATATAGTCGTTTGCGCTAGTGGTTAACGACACAAATATTATATAAATAATAAGAAATAATACCTAATAATTATAAACCTAAAAAAATTGATGGTGGACTGTATAGTTTTACATGGACTGAAACTTATTTAAACATCAGGTCTATGCGTTACCACACACATCTCCTACTCACCGCGGTCCCACGCCTCGGCCGACAACACTCTGTATATGTGTATATGTATATATATGTTACGGGCAATATGTACAATTTGGGCATTATATACATAGAAAATGCCCGTCGTATATTGGGCAATATAGAAAATGATATATAAAAAGATAATATGAACGAAATAGGGACTAAAGAAGGCCGTCTGTCAACTTTTTACAGCAGAAATCAGTTTGTAATTTGCAAAGAAAAATTTCTGGAAGTTAAGGATGTGCCACAAACAAAAATTTCACTCCGAGAGGCCGCACGGAAATTATCTATTTTGGGTGGTCAGGGATACGAACGATGTACGTGTTCACAAAAGTGCAAAACAAGGAAGTGCAAATGCAAAGTAGCGGATCGACTTTGCACATTAAAATGCCACGGAAGCAGTACAGGTGACAATAAATGAAAAACAATAATTTACAGTAGTATAAATTTATAGTACAAATATATTATAATAATTATCTAATAATAATATCTTATACGTATCTAATAAGTACTCTAATTATTTATGAATTAATTAAATCACTGAATAGTAAAATAATAAAATCTAATAAAACATTATATTATATCATTGTCTATATTGCCCAATATACGACGGGCATTTTCTATAATGCCCGGGCATTGTATATAATGCCCAAATTGTACATATTGCCCATAACATATATACATATATATATATATATATATATATATATATATATATATATATATATATATATATATATATATATGTGGGTATGTGTGTGTGTGTGTGTGTGTGTGTGTGTGTGTGTGTGTGTGTGTGTGTGTGTGTGTGTGACGATGATGGGTCAACGAAATCTCCAGTTCACTCAAATATCGATTTTAATAATTAAATTTATAAATATTTTACACCATTGAATGATTTTGATCTAAATGTCATGTTGTTTGATTTAATTCGAAATCGATTTCTGTTTCTGGTGGTGATACGAATGGATTATTAAAACAGTGCGTGTGTGTTTGTGTGTCATCAACTACATCAACTACAAGTGTACGAAGAATCGTATTGAATAGACCGTAAGTTTTTCTTATTATTTTATTTTTGTTTCTGTTTTTGATTAGACGTCATTATTCGGTTAAGAACTGAACAGACAACCACCACCGCCGCCGTCGTCAAACTCCGACCGCTAAACGCACACGGCCAAACAATTATATTATTATCTACGTAGAAAAAAACAAATATTAAAAACCTATGACAGACTATTCGAACATTTTACTGTTGATACCATAATAAGGTGATAACAATATGTATTAGCTTCGCAATGATTTTTGTTTATAGTTCTTTTTCTTCTTTTTTTCTTAATTTACTATTTTAAGTAAAACGAGTAGTTATTTTCTTTTCTACGCGTTTAACGATCGAATTTTTACTAAAATCATTAATTGCACGTCAATCGGCAGTATATTTCAATAAAAACATTAAAACATTTGTAATTATTAACACTGTGAGATTTTTCTTTCACTCGTATTTTTGAATTCGATACATTTATTTTGTATGTTTTATAGACGATTTTCGGGAGACATATTCGCCGTTCGAATAGTGTATAATATGGTGTACCGTCGCCGTTGTCCGCGTTGCGTTGTCGTCTCTCGGCCGCTGCCGTCACGAACTGTTCAAACCGGGTGCGGCCACATGGGATCCTGGTGCGTTTGGAGTACACTCGGCTTCATTTTCGTCTGTTTATACGGTGTTAATACGGGATACAACGAAAAAACGGTGGTAAATAAAACTCGCACAGAGCAAAAATAAAATTAAAAAATAATATTGCTCAGTACAATCAGGAGAATCCTACGAAAAATTCAGTTTAAAAGCATTTTGTGTTTCGTTTTTTGAGTATATTATTTCAACGAAACTACAATACTAATAATAATAATAATAATAATAATAATAATAATAATAGTAATACGTAAAATATAATACAAAACATAATTGTTTGCAGTGTGCATATTATATTATATCCAATGACTATTGTAATACACTAATACATAAATCTATTAAAATGTGGGTAGGATGCACATCGCTTTCTTCTGAGTGAAACAAGCTTTGGTTTAACAATTGGTTTGGCAATGATGTTAATATTTATTTTTTTTAAGTTTAAACTTCTTCGAGGAGGGTACAAAAAAAAATTAAACTCTAAATATGACATTAATTCATTAATTCGAAATACAATACGTGTGTGTGCGTTAGTTGAATAGGTACGTATATTGCCATAATAATATGCTGTCAAACAATTTTCATAGAAAAATGATAGATATTGTATTATGTGTATATATATATATATATATATATATATATATATATATATATATATATATTACATTTATTATATTAGCAGTATTTACACTCGTATAATATAACTAAAATAAAATCATACGTACCTATCTATATAGATAAATATTAATTGAAAATTTGTTTTATTTGCTCACATCGGTGTCCACGTCATATTGCGTTTCCACAGACGACGACTACGACAGAAATGAACACTGCACCAACATAATTAAAATAGATATGTATATTATACACCTATACATTGTTAGAAAATAATTATAAAATGTCTCTAAGCTACTAACCGACATTACTTCAAGAAAATGAAGAATCATCTTATCATCTTTTAATCGTTTAATAATTTATTATTAATCCCGACAGTTACGCTAACAAGTTGAAAGTTATTTTTTTCTGTAAAGTTTATTTAGGTTCGATAATTTTTTAAAAATGAGTAAAATAATAATAATGTAGTTAGTTAAATTACTTTAAACATAAGTCAGGTGCAACTCTATTTTAACGGAAACAATTCAAAGTGATTGTTAACAGTTTTGAACTATTAGGTAAAAAATAAACCAAAATGATACATATACATATTTTAGATTCTGAGTGAAGCGAAGGATCTTATGATTTTACAATGATGTTTATTTTTTTATTTTTTTTTTTTTCTGTAAGCACTTTTTCGTATAGAAATCCTTGTCCAAAAGTTTCGTCCAGCAACTTTTTAGATTTGAAATTGAACTGAGATGGTACTTTAAAGAGGTCATTTTTCCAAAATCTCCATAGTTTTTCCAGTAATCAAGAATAACGGTCGAAAAACTGAGTAAAAACGGTAGAAACGGTTGTGTCCTGTTGTCCGGACGAATGTCCCTCGGGACACTTTTTGTCCTGTTTTTAGTCAATCTTAAAAAGCCACAAATATGTTATATCATACAGGTGAAATATACCACAAAATTTTTCCAAAATCTCCATAGTTTTTCCAGTGATCAAGAATAACGATCGAAAAACTGAGTAAAAACGGTAAAAATCCGCCGTAAACGAGATTTTCACTGTTCAGATTTATGGTATTTAGCCATAAATCGAAAAGTATTGAAGCTAGAAACTTGAAAATTTTATCCAATATCAAATACATACTTTTTTATATTGGACAACATTTTCAGAACAATTATAGCACTTTTGACTTAAATATAGAACTTTTAATTTACCAAATTGTTTGAAAGTTTTTATGTAATATAATTTTAAATATTTGACAAAAAGTTCTGAAAATTTAATATGACCTTACTCATATACCTACCTAATTATTCTAACAAAAATTCAAAAATTGTGGGTCAGGATATGTACGATTTTACTGTTGATACCATAATAAGGTAATAACAATATGTATTAGCTTCGCAATGATTTTTGTTTATAGTTCTTTTTCTTCTTTTTTTTTTTTAATTTACTATTTTAAGTAAAACGAGAAGTTATTTTCTTTTCTACGCGTTTAACGATCGAATTTTTACTAAAATTATTAATTGCACGTCAATCGGCAGTATATTTCAATAAAAACATTAAAACATTTGTAATTATTTACACTGTGAGATTTTTCTTTCACTCGTATTTTTGAATTCGACACATTTATTTTGTATGTTTTGTAGACGATTTTCGGGAGACGTATTGTTCGAATAGTGTTGTTCGAATATAATATGGTGTACCGTCGCCGCTGTCCGCGTAGCGTTGTCGTCTCTCGGCCGCTGCCGTCACGAAGTGTTCAACCGGGTGCGGCCGCAAAAAAAAACACGCACAGGAGGGCGAATAAAATACGCACAGAGTTAAAATAAAATAACGAAATGTCATAGGTTAGAACAATCCTACGAAAAATTAAATTTAAAAGCATTTTATGTT